>JBAIZL010000001.1:211716574-211949074 GCA_036971475.1 Prosapia bicincta
ATGCGAAAATGTTTGAAATGTTTAATGCTAAATCAGGAAGTAAATCTTTGCTAAATTGTTCTCTAAATGTGTGGGGTTATTTAAGGACAGGAAACTTAAACATCCATAGATTTTGTATAAACTGTAAATACTAATATGGGAAAGTATTGGGTATAATTTTGTATTTTGAATAGGTGATACATTCTGGTAAAATATACTTTATTTACACAGGTTATTATTCTTATGGAATTATAAGTGTTGATATGTTTCTCTTTTCAGGGATAATTTCATGTATTTTTCTAAAATTTAAATTTAACTGTAAATCTTAAGTTTTCAGGATGTAAATGTATGCTAAAATGAAGTATATTTTTCAGAGAGTTACATTTGGAACCAAAGGGTTTAAAGACGTTAAAATATCCAACTAACTAAGCCAGGGCAAAGCCATTTAGAAATAAATAGTAAGTTCATTTATACAAGTTTTATTGTGTTTGCAACTCTGTAAATGGAAAGAAGTAGTTTTGTAAGAAGTTTTATTTTGTAAAATTGATTCATCTGTGCTAAAGCGAAAATTGAAATATAAATTTAAAAAAAGGTGTTTTTGCTAACTTGCAAATTGAGTTGAAATTTATTTGATAAACAATTTTCTTATAGACTCCCTGGCCATTAAGCTTAGATGCCTAGAAAGAATTCATTCCTCGGGAACCAGTATCCAAGGGGTTAAATCTCATCGAGTTAGTTGTTTTAAAATAAGGTCCAGTGACTGGTTCTCTGACATTTTGGCAAGCGTTAGTACAGGGCTGACTTCGGTCGGCGATGCTTGTTCAAAATATTTATCTGCGTAATGGATGTAGGGCCGTCGCAGTGTGTGTGTGTGTTTGTGTCAATGATTAAATTTCTAAAGAATTAAACTATTAAAAACGTGTGTTAGGTCATGTGATATTCTTATCCACTTGTTTTAAATTAGACCTTCACGATTTTGTTTCTCAAAATACATTTCCTAATGTCATACGCCTGTCGCCACGATTACGATTTTTTTAATTAGTCCTAATAAAGTGAGAAAATGCTGTTTAGAAGCTCCTGTGCAGTTATCATTTCGGTTACCATCTCCCCGACTCTTCCTTCATTATGTAAATAGGCTATCTTCTACATCACATAATATTGATTTACTGTAAGAATTGAACTGGGATTTACACATGTAATTTTTTTAAGGATCCTGATTATGTGGATGTCATAAAGGGCTTTGATACTGGGTTTGAGGATGCATTGCTTTTTGTTGTTGTTGCCGATCCTGGAAACGGCAAAAATGTATTTGAATTTTCATTCAAAGTTATTTCCTAACGTTAACAAGATAGATTATTATTTCTAAAAATATCTAAGTCCAAGATTTTGTGATACTTTGAACTAAACTAAATTATGTACAGCATGACTTTTTATGAGTTCCATTTTCAGCTTTTAATGTTACAGTAGTCCTGTTGCATAATATGGTATTTCTGTAACAAAGCGAGACCCGTCCTAAAATCAGCTGTTGATAATTGACAGTGGAACAGATGATTGTAGACATTTTTCTTCTACTATGGTGTTTATTTGTAGGCAAGATATTATTAATATGATCAGTTGATGATTCAATATTGGTTAACTAGAGTTATGAATAAGAAATAATACGTTTTTTTAATATTTTTGTCAGGTAAGATAATTAGAAATCTGCAACCGTCTTAAAATTTTAATAATGTGGACTGTAAAATATATAATTCTATCATATTGTGCTCCATATTTTAGTTTGGTCAGTATGTGTAAAGCTGAGAGGAAAATCACTATAGGCCTGTTATACGTGAGTTAATATTTGTTTAGGATAGATGTAGTAAATGTGACTGATTGCACTAATGGTGTTGCTACTCAACAAACCACCTTCGCCTCCATATAAATATACACGCTCCTTAGTTCCAGGAAGATAGGTTATAAGTACATAACGTTTTAAATAAAACCATTAAGTAAGTCTTGGAATAAAGTTAGTCAGGAATAGTTTATAATTATTCGTAAAAACATTTAAACATATTATTATTTTTAATTATATATTGTTTTGTTTCTTTTATGATAATGTTTCCCGAAACCAAAATAATGTATATGGTTATCCCCATGAACCTTTGGTGTATGCCAGGCAACGCATTGAGCAGCTATGTAGATTACAATGCTACTGAATATGCCTTATACAAGAGGGAGACAGGGCACCTAATGTAAACAGATCACATTGTGTTGGCCCTCAAATAAAGTTCTGTTACTGCTCTTCATTTTATTTAATTTTTTTACTGAAAATTACTTTTACTTTTTCGGAATAAAGTTTAATTTTTAAGATGTATTTTTTTTTTTTTTTTAATTTTCTTTAGAGGTCCTGTGACTGGACTTTCGGTATGAATAAGCTTCCACTAATACTAAAACCTGAAAATGTTCCTGCCTACTGTGATGCAGCAAATGTTATTCGAGAGGTGTTTAGAAGTGACATGGAGACAGACGTCGATTATTCACAAACATCTAAAAAGGTAATGTTTTGTGTACGCCCTTTATAAAAGTTTTGTTCAAGTAACTATTTTACATAAATTTATATCTTGAAATATTTATTAGCATAAAATAAAAGTAACCCATTCAAACTGTGTAGGAAAATACAAAAATTCTTTGGATTTAATACATGGAACAACACGGGATTTAAATATGCATATACAGAACATGCTCAAAATGACCATCTTGACATGCCTTGAAAAAAAGACATGCCTTGACATGTTTCAACATAACTACATCCAACTGGTCAGGTCGTAGCATGGCGTCGTCCTGGTTTAGGTTCATTTGCCAAGTTCTCTCTAAATTTTTTTTACTGACTTGGCGCTACCTTAAATATGGAAAGTTAATTTCCTGTAATGTAGTCAATTCAGTGGGCTTGAAGCCAAGGCTAACGAGTGCTTAGATGTTTACACCATCAGGAACATTGCAAGGTGGGAACTAAATAATAGGAATTACTTAACATTTGAATTAATTAATTATTAATTCATTAATAGTAGTTTATTAATATCAATACCAGCGCTTGACTCAGCCATTAAGAAGGCACGGGAGGAAGAAAGAAGAACTGTACTACTAGGAAGGTAATGTGATCATTGTTGCCCAATGAGACACCCTTTGGGGATACCTTCTTTGGACTACCAGCCATTTAGGGGTAGCCAAGTACTCATCGCTGTACCACTCATCCCTCCCATGTTTTAGTTTCTTTAGACTGCTTTTATTTCTAAAAATACATGTTGAAAACCTATACATTTAAAGCGAGTTTTGTAACTATTTTTTTTTTAATTTTTGTGTATAACGAAAAATGTGTTTGTGTTTATAAAAATTCACAGTGATAACTTCCATAAACACTTGTTATAGCTTCACGTTTTCATACTTTCAGAATTCGTTTTTTTGCGAATATTGTGTTTCTCAGTTGAAATAACTTTGTACCTGGAGAACAGGAGAATACAGTTGTAATTACTCACTGAATAGTTTGTTAATGTTGTTTCTTGGTTCGTCTAAGTTTTGTCATGCATAATAATACGTTTCTAATCGAAATTTTATCTATTCGCGCTATATATATCCTCAGAAGTCACTAGAAAGTGCCTGTGTAAGATTTGCTGTAAATGTTACTGTGTGGGCCATCTGTATGAGAGTTAGCAGACCACTGTCACTAGTTCTAGCGTCCGCGGTACGGACCATGTAACCGTGAACTTGGCCTTGAGAGATTGCAGTAGGCAAAACGGGGGATAGAGGGTCAGAATAAAAACTTTCCTACAAACATGACAAGGACTGTCAAAACACTCATGGTAGTTATCAAACTACTAGTATCATCAATTTCCTTTGCTGGTCGTAGCCTTCTGTAATTTTGGGATGACTGATCGTTTCCTACATAAAGCTGTTGATGTAAAAGCACACTCTTGAATAAGCAACATGTTTTCAGAATTGGTAGTATCTCAAGTCCAAGCTCACGTTTACGTGGTCGCACTTTAAACTTCATTTGAATTTACAATGACATCTGTGATCGAGGACCATATCTCGATTACAAGGCAATATAATCGTTGAAGTAAAAACTCGAATGAAATAATGGAACCTTTTAAAATAATTTCGTTAGACCAGTAGGTGAGGTTCAGTTTCAGTAAAATATAATATAATTAGGAAAATCGGAGAAATCTATGCCTACGTAAAATGCGTTTCTCTTACGACTGCCAAAGATAAAGACATTGGATCAGTAGGCACATTTCTTTCCAACTGTCATTTATTATTCTTATTTTAAGTAAATTAATGATAGGAATAAATATGAACTCTAAAATAGTGTAAAAAAATCAATAAAAAATATATTTACTACTCTAGTTCATTTCCTCTTCATGAAACCTTAAGGCTATTATATTCTATTGTTAAGTTATTTTGTGTTTGTCTTTTCACGAAGTTCACAAGGACATTTATTAAGCAGGAGTTTGAAGAATACCACTGCCGTTGTGAAGAACTGCGGGCAGTGGAAAGAGAGTTAATGACCAATGAAGCTCTTAAACGTCTACAAAGAAATAATATTGCAATAAAATATGATATGCAACAGCAAAATAAACGGATCTCGCTCCACCTATTGGAAAAATACTGCATTATACGGAACTCTGAAATCTTGCCCACTCTCCCACTTGGTAAGTTGCAACATTTATTTACGTCCTTCTACATCATTTATAGTTTGGTCTTTCTTCTTGTTTTTTTTTTAATCAAATTTAATCAAATCACGACGCTGTTGAAGTAATATCAAGGTGGGTTTTCTTTTAAATCATAGTTTTCAAGTCATCTTTAAATAAATTCTATGACCTATTCGTGCCCTTTGCCTTGAAACAACCAAACACGTTTTTTACACTTTTTGGCTAAATAACCCCTGCTTACTGACTTTTTGAGCATAAACTTGATTTCTTTTCAAGTTAATACCAAAAAGTGTATTTATATAAAAACCGAAAGATGTACAACTCAAAAACTGCAAGTTTCAAACACTTTTACTCACAATGTATATAGGCTTATATATATATATATATATATATATATATATATATATATATATATATAAAATATGGTGATATGTTTTCTTGTAATATAGTTAATAAATTAAAAATATTTCAAAAACAAGAATACTTTTAATGAATATATTTATTCAAAGATTTTCGCCGATAAAATAGTACCATCATCTTCAGGAAAATAATTATCTAATAAAATATTTTTACAAAATTAAATCATATGTGCTACCTTAGGAGCAGTTGTAAAATTAACTAATGGTCTAATTGGTTTATCTTCTTTGTGCAATTTAATTAGTCCATTTAATCTTGGAATTTTAGGATTCTCATTTATGTAATTATTAGTATATTTTTGATTAAATAATTTAGATGATGTTTTTATTATATTTTTTATTTCATTTTGATATTTGTCTGTGGGATCTTTATTTATTTGTGTATATTGGTTTTTAGATATATAATTTTCAGTTTTATTTATATGTTCTTGTTTATCAATAATAACTACAGCATTACCTTTATCAGCCTTTGTCATAATAGGATCATTAGTTTGTAATTTTTGTTTAATTTGCTGAATTTGCGAGTATTGTTTTATGTGTGTATGATTAGTTTTGTTATTTCTAATTAACTTTATTATTTCATGTGATGTTTTTATTCGCATATCTTCTTGTTCCTCTACTTTTAATTTATTGATCGCCAATTCAGTATCTATTATTATTATATCAATATTTCTTTTCATATCTTTTTTAAGGTTGATTTTATTATTGTTTTCTAAAATTTTAATTTCATTTTGGCTGAATTTTGTATTTGTTAAATTAACAAAATTGGGGTGAAACTTATGATGTTGTATGATTACTTCATTATTTTTATCTTTGTTTTATCTAGTTTTTTGGTTAGAGTGTTCATTTTTCTTTGTCTATATTTAAAGAAAAAGATATTAATTTTATTAAATTTTTCTTCCCATTTTGTTTTATCCATAAAAAATGCTAGTTTTAAATGTAATTTATAAATTTCAAAAGTTATTTCATTTTGCTTCTTATATAAAAATTTGATTTCATTTCTAACCCACAGAATTTCTGCTTGTTTACATGTTTTTTGTGCCACATTACTTTTATTTTTAATATTAATTTGTGCATATTTAGGAACAATATTATTAATAATACACTGTTTGTTAAAAAAATACGTTACATTTAGTTTTCATTAATTGAATTTTACGTTTCTGATATAAATTTAAATCTTTTGTTAAAGATGGATTACTAATAGAAGTAACCTCTGTAGAACACATATACACAACACCAGTAGCCTAGTAAGGCAATATAATGTATTAAATATGGTGATATGTTTTCTTGTAATATAGTTAATAAATTTAAAATATTTCAAAAACAAAAATACTTTTAATGAATATATTTATTCAAAGCTTTTCGCCGATAAAATAGTATCAGCATCTTCAGGAAAATAATTATCTAATAAAATCTATGTTATCAGCGAAAAGCTTTAAATAAATATATTTATTAAAAGTATTCTTGTTTTTGAAATATTTTTAATTTATTATATATATATATATATATATATATATATATATATATATATATATATATATATATATATATATATATATATATACACAGGTTCGATTGTTTTATATTTTTTTAATTTCATTTTTGGTTGTTTTTTCACCTTAGGATTTGATCGCAAGATGAAACAAACTTCAGAATGTCATATTATTTCTGAAAAGAAACCTATTCTACCTGGTGTTAAAATACGAAAGCATGAAAGAATGTAAGTATTGTGCTATTGAATCAGTTTATAGAATATGCAGAATTATTTAAAATTACCTGTCTCCCAAAGTACTGTAACCTAAATAAGACAACATTTGAATTCCTACAAAAACCATATTTATGGTTACAGCTTTGACAATTACTTACTGCATTGTAAGAAATCGTGACTTTCCAGTTTTAAAAAATATGAATTTGATTTCAAAGCTAAATAAGGATTTGAACAATTTGATAATGTTTAGAAATTTAATAGCATAAAAACTGATACTAGATTACTGCATGTGTATGTGTGTGTGTGTGTGTGTGTGTGTGTGTGTGTGTGTGTGTGTGTGTGTGTGTGTGTTGTGTGTGTGTGTGTGTGTGTATGTGTGTGTGTGTGGAGGGGGTGCATGTGTATGTGTGTGTGTGTGTGTGTGTGTGTGTGTGTGTGTGTGTGTGTGTGTGTGTGTGTGTGTGTGAGTGTGTGTGTGTGTGTGTGTGTATGTGTGTGTGTGTGTGTGTGTGTGTGTGTGTGTATGTTGCAACGGGCCCGCTCACCACCTCACCACCGCCATGATCATGCGCTCACTTACCCAGCCTTCTACCCTTTCGTTGACCAACTCTCTAGCGCATAACCAGCACTCGCGCTCGCTGCAGAGCAAGAATTTTGAAACGAGCTGTTCGTAGCCAAAGCTACGAACGCTGTGCAGTACTCGCCAAAATCTGTCAGAGAACAAGTCACTGGACTTAAAAAACAAAAAACCTAACTTGCTGAGAATTTACCCTTTACGGGTGAGTCATCCCGGGGAAGGAGTTCTTTTGAAAGGCATATGACCATATCGATTGTAGGAGAGTGTAAGAAACTTGTTTAAAAGAATGCCCTAGTCAAGCTATGCATCGGCTACTATGTGTTACGCATTAGAATAGCTATGCATCAGATACTACGTATTAACCATTAGCTAAGCTACGCATCGGATATTATGTGTTACCTTGTAGTCAAGCTATCCATCGGATATTATTTGTTAACCCCTAGTCAAGTTATGCTTTGGATACCATGTGTTAACCATTACTCAATCTATGCCTCGGATACTATGTGTTAGCCCTAGTCAGGCTATGCATCGGCTACTATGTGTTAACCATTAGCCTAGCTATTATTCATTTTTTTTGTCAAAACCATGACATTTTAGAAAAAATATTGTAGTTATCCATACAAGGTTAAAATGTTTTTTTCATACTACCTTATACATGTAATAAGTTCTCAAAAAAAATTAAAAGCTTTAAGACAGCTCTGAAACTTTTCAGTAGTTTTCTAGAATAAATTCTTCGGTTAACAGTATAGACACTTCTTCATGATTAAAATGTATATGTAGGTAGAATTTTCCTTGTTTTGCCATTTACTACACATAACATAGTTACTTGTTTTCTTTGTTGACATTATTGTCATTTTATATTAAAGTCAGTTATTAGATAAATTCTTTATCTTGAGATAATAAAATAATTACATATATTTTTTTTATTTAATTGTTTTATTTTGTAAAAAGTGAATGTGGAGCTGTCAAGAAAGGAATAAGGTACAGACTTTCAAAAACTATTGTTGAAAAATCAAAGCTTCCTGTATTGTTGGTGGTCGAACCAAGAAAAGTGCTCTTTTTGGCTTATAAAGCTGGCAATATTTATAAAGTAAGACAATAAGCAGGTTAAAATATAAGTGTAAGGTAATTGTTATTATAAGTAGTGATAAGGAAGTTAGAGTTCTAACAAGTTAGCTATATTTAACTACACACCACTCTAGTCATATGTAAAAATAACAATCTATAAAATATTTGTTGATTCCATCTTCACATGAGCTACTAGTTTTCACTAAACACTTGTAAATATTTACAAACTTGCCTATAGTAGCACTTACTTTGCTTGTTGATGACGGCCGTTTCGGAAGAAGTATCCCATTGTCAACTCAGACCGTAACTGATCTCAAGGTTTTCGTAGGTTAGGGTATTAGGGTGGGGGTGGGATATTATGGTGGTGTGGGTGTACTTTGTGATAACTCCTAATACTCGCAAAGTACACCCACAGCACCATAATATCCCACCCCCACCCTAATACCCTAACCCACGAAAAGCTTGAGATCAGTTACAGTCTGAGTTGACAATGGGACACTTCTTCCGAAACGGCAGTCCTCAACAAATATAAGTAAGAGCTACTATAGGCACATTTGTAAATATTTACAAGTGTTTTAGTGAATCTATAAAACATAATGTTTGAAACATGGTTCACTGTATTGGACACTTAAAGGTATGCTTTAATATACTTTAAAATATTTTACAAGTTTTCTTGAATAATTCATATACATTTTTCAATATTTCACCTGTTCTCAAAGTTACTCTGAATTTAATTATTATTATTTATACATTTTTTTCTCTGGCTTTTACCTTTGTAGAACAATCCAGACAATTTTTTTTCAATTTGTGAGTAAATATTGTTTTTATTTCAGCGTCACACTAAACTCCAGAATGTTGGTAGTTCTGGTTGTCACTTCGAGATAGATCAACCTATTACTGGATCGCCGTTCTTTATTGAATGGGAAGCTTTACCTGGTCGCACTAAGCTGATTGCCCCCGGACAGAGTATAATACTGAAAGTTTCATTCCACTGCAGAGGACTGTACAACATAAATGAAAAAATAGTTGTTCATGTGGATAAAGGAAAAGATGTTGTAATTTCCTTAGTGGCTTGTAGGCCAGATCCTTTTTTAATAGGTAATAGCAAGTAATTTATCTTTTTTAGTGAAATCAAATTCCTGTAATGCTTTATGAGGGACAGCAGCTGAAAAGATTACTGGTCTGCATGATCTGTAATGAACTGGGGAGCTCCATTTAGTGGAGTCTCAAGATGTTGTCTTCTGCCTACTTCAGCTGATAGTTACATGGATAATACAAGTACTTCAACTGCAATAATTTAAATAATATTTAAAACATACTGTTTGATAATTGTTTTGGAAAATATAAACTACTTTGGTTTCAAAATATGTTTTGCACATAGAAAAAATGTAATAAACATTTTTTTTAATATATTTGATTTTACTGTTAAATACACTTTATTGTGAATTTTTATTTAATGCATGACGGTGCATTACATATAGTTTGCATTGCTTGTTGCAGCATATGTTGACAGAAGGTATATTCCATCTTATTTAGATTTCTCAAACCACGACTCTGTCCTCGCACACACTGTGGAATGCGGAAACATTCTGTTAGGAAAAAAATCAGCAATAAGTCTCACTTTGTTAAATATTGGTCCAGATGCTAGATTTCTTATCATGGATGAGGAATCATGGCGTTCGCTCTGCATGAATGTAAGTGTTCAATGACAATATTACTTGAGAGTTGACTGTAAAAGCAATATACACTGTATACATATTTTATTCTTAAGGTTGATAAAAATCTCTCCATAATGACGAGAACACTATAAACAGTTCAAGCATGTTGTTTCTTACAATTCTGTTTCAAAGTAAATTTAATGAATGGTAAAATAATATCACCCCATTTTCTGTGTCCCCTTTGCTCTTCTACATTGGTTATATTGTTTGCTTTATTAATGTGATGTACCCTCTTTTTAACAAAACATTTTTGGCTCTTGTGTAATCAAGACTGGCTTGGATCTATCACATATGGTGACAAGACTTAGCACCACAATCCAATGTGTAAGGTGAGTTTTTACACAATCTTGATATTTCTTATCCAAAACATCGAGAAACATTAAGACGTCACCATCCCCTATTCTCAACATAAAAGGTTCACTAGATTGACCCTTATTAGTGCACAAACAGAAATTATTTTCAAGCAGTGAAATCACAAAGATATATTCACATGTTGAACCAATTAATACGGGTTCATATGAGATTCATTTGAGAGAGTCCTACGTGAAAATAATTATATAAACGTTGGCAATAGTAAAAAGGATCCCAATTATGCACCTTTAATCTATCTATAAAATAATATCAATATAAATATATATATCCAAATTTACCAATCAGCATTCTTTCAATTTTCCTTGCAACTCTTTTATAATTGTCTATCTTCAGTCACATTAGCTCTGATGTAATTTATTCTAGGCAAAACTCCTGTTTAATGGATATAAATACAGTAGAGTCTTGAAATTCCGAGTTCCGATAATTCGAGCTACCATTAAATTCAAGCCTATTTTTATTTGAGCCTATTTTATCATTTTGAAAGAAAATTATAAATAGAGTCGGGCTTTGCAAAGGAAATGAGTTCGGCTTCCAAGAAATGTTTATAGTCATTCGGTGTGCAAAGGAAATGAGCTCTTCCACGAAATGTTCATATCAATACTGTAGGCAAAGAGAAGGAGTAGCTCTTCCACGAAATGTTCATATTAAGTTCTATAAGCTTAATTAGTGCATTTTTAATTGCCTACAGTACTAGGGTTCAATAAACTCTTATTTTTACTAATGCACAGGATTGTATGTCCGTGTGATCTGAGGGGTCTCGGTCCCACCTACCTTGTATTATCGAGGCTCTACTGTACTCTGATTTTTACCTTGAAAAACAAATAGATTTTATTCCATTTGTATCAGCAAACTCAAAAAACTGAAAATAGAGAGAGAAGATGGGAAATCGAACATTGCCCAATCAACCTGTTGCTAAATACATTACGGAGGACACTTTCTTTTAGCTCAATAACGAAGCAAAAAGAGGGCGATTTTGTAATGTAATGTGGCTGGATATTAGGCACATGATACTAAGTCTCTCCCTTAGCCTTAACCTCACCATTAAACTTTAACACTGTTGTACATTACATAATCTTTTAGTATTTGATAAACTCTTTGTATTTTCACAAACTTGGTATTTGAATGTATTCAACTGATGGAGTGCATATCTCTTTTTTACATTCTTTGTTTCAGCCTGCTAGTGATGGTATACTTAATCTTGCTTTTTGTTCTTTAAGTGTAAAGAGCATTTATGTAACCTTCCCAAATAGTAATTGTCTGGCTAATGTAATCATTATAGTGTATACACTACAACCTTAAAACATATGCTTTTCAAATCAATGTATTTTGTATTTGAGCTTTACTGTAAAATCTAACTTTTACTGTGTTTATAAATACAAACTTGAAGCTGTTCCTCAGAAACAATATAATTTCTTTTTTCAGAACTTTAAAGAAGACAATACTTTATGTATTGACGAATTTTCCATTTTCCCTGCTTACTTTAGCGTTAAGCAAAATCAAGTAATTGACATCTCTATAACTGTAACGGCTTCACACACTGGTTTGTATTTAGCACACGCTGTGGTGCTTTGTGACAATTGTACTGTAGAATGTCTAGATATTCTAGCTGAAGCATTCACCTTCAAAACTGATTGGATTCAGTTTAAAGTATGTATATATTAATCATGGTAATCTTTATTTACTCTTATCTTTCTTTTCTCTAGCTGTCATTGTTTTCTTTTTTTCTAAAATACATCAACACATATAACTTTTTCTTATCGTATGTGTGATGTACTTTTTTTCTAATGAGGTTGACCGTTATAGGAGATGTGTCCATTCCCATTATGTGACTTTACAAAGGGACACATCTCCTTAAACAGCTGTTGTTAACCTGACTCTGCTCTGAACCAAAACAATCAAGACGGCAGCAATGGTCTGAGTTAACAATAATAAATCTCCTGAAACAGCCTTCCTCATTAATCCAGGATTGGTCCTGCTGTTAGGTTCAATCTAACAATTTTAGCATTTTTTAACAAAATCGTTATGTTTGAGGCTAGAATTTTGTAATTCTAGTTATTCTCCTAGGTTGTTGATCTGAGTGGACAGAAATACTTAAGTGCAAGTGGAGTTCCTACACTCAACGGTGGAGGGAGTGGTTAGATCCAATTTAGCCTTGGACTGATCAGGTCACTGCTAACGTTAGATTCATTCTAGCCCCGAGACTGATTGTGTGGGGGTTTTTTTGAGAAATTATTTTTCCCTATTTTAGTAAATATATGTTTTTATTTTATAGTGTTTCGTAAGGTTGTATTATTAGGAATTTTTTAATGTTTTATTATAATAATATTACAATAATATATTTTATTGTAATAATATTATTGTAGTTTATTTACGACATTTTTGGATAATTATTTAAAGATTGTTGCTGTGGCTTGATGAAGAAAATTTCAGTGATTTACAAGACGTCACATCAGAACAATCTTGTGCTTCTAGTGAACAATTTACTGACCACAGATCTGATTTGGAAGAAGACGGTAATGAAGTATAAGTGGGAACAGAAGATATACTGCATCCAGGCCTTGTTTATTCATGTAACTGTTGACCTTTAACTGTGTTCTGTGGATTGTTGAATTTAGGTAAAATAATGCTCAAAGAATCTTCCTCTCAAACACTGAAAACATGTTGATCGGAAGAACTTTTATTACTCAGCTAGGGAAACAATGGCTCCTCATCTATTGAGACGAGCACCTATCAACAGTCTACCCTTTAAATAGAAGATAAAAGTCATCACTGGGATTCAATCAACTACTCTTCAGGTGAGACCTGCTGATGAGAAGGTTAGCTATAAATACTGTCCTGTAAAAAAAACCGATTCGTTCAGAACTGTTGCAGCGAATGCGGCAATGCAGTCACAGTGGTGTGTGGTGAATAACAAACTTTACAAATGGGTACAGATGAGTAAATATACTAGGAAACTGATATTATTTGTAAGACTGATAGCATATATCGGAAAAAATATTCAAGAGTATGTTTAAAAATGTATTGTATAGTATATGTATTACTAGTTTTGTTATAAGTGATTTATTTTAGCAAAACCATTAACTATAACATTATATTTTCAATTAGTAGTTTTTATTACCTTGTTTAAAACATATTAAGCTTTCTTTGGTAATTGTAATTTCTAAAACATAATCAAGAGTAAACGACCGTTAGATAGTGCGACTGGTGGTAGGTTAAACAAAGAGAGTAAGTACTATCATAAATAAGTGTCGTGTAATAAGTAAATAAGTAAGTGTATTATTTAAAATTCAAGTGTATGACTGATACTTTTAATTATTTTTAATTAATTTCTATTGTTAATTTTTAACATGGTTTTGTATAAAAATATATTTAATTTTTCTTTAGCTCATGAAGTATTTACCCATACACATAATAATGTACAAATACCATTGTTTTGTTTTCACAGGACATGGAAAAGTCTTTTGATATAGACATTGAAGATAACATGGAAGCTCAGTGGTATATAGACCTGGGAGTGCATCTGAGCACATCAACTATAAGTCATACGTTTAACCTTCATAACACTGGGTAAGTGGATTTGTAATTGGTAGTAAATTTTAAAATTATTACTTGCACATACAATAAATCTGAGCTCAATCCACCAGCATTACTTGATTCTTATACCCATTATTAGAGAATAAACTTATTCACTTGACTATTTTTTAATAAATAGTCCATTTTACAAATATGAATCATGTAAAAATTAAATACTGTATGTATCATAAAAGTAAGAACTAACTATATTTATTACTTAACAGTAGACAAATAACTTTATTAAAATTTTGATAAAACCTGTTTTGATAGTACTAGAGTGTAAAATATTATATAGTAAATAGAACCACATAAAAATATTGGAAATAACCTGAATACCACAAAAATAACTGGCAATACAAGTTATCTAAGATTGGACCCTTATGGACATTTCGATGACCATGACATCATCATCAGAGGGTCCTATAACAAGGTAAGTCTAGTTTGTAACTTATTGTTTTCTAAATTGTAATTTTGTAATAAAACCCTCTGATGATGATTTGGTCATCAAAATGTATATAAGGGCTCACTCTTAGGTAGCTTGTATTATCAGTTATATTTTATTATTTTTGTGGTATTGTGGTCGTTTCCAATATTTTTATTGTAATATATTGTACCACTGTGCTCTTGATATTGTATATTAAATTGAATCAGTAGATATGTCTTTACCCCAATAATGAGACCATAATGCAATTTTAAAAAATTGTCTTTAGCAATTGGTTATGATATTTTAAAACCTTAAATTATCCCAAATTTATTTAGAATAATTCTTAGAAAAATATAAACCTCATAAAGTTTTGCCAAATTTTGTAAGTAAGAGTAAACCATTTAGTGCTTCACACACAGCATAAACTGGATCATGATCATTATCCACTGGGTTGTCATTTTCTATTTTTCTTACAGAAAGAAGTTTTTTATACCACCCAACATGACTTTTTTACTTGTAAGCAGTATAAATGCAATAAAAAGTAAAAACTGCATCATGTAACACTGTTAGCTTGGTTTCAACAAATGAGCAAAATAATTTCAAATGCCACACTATAGACTAGCCAAAGCAGAAAGCTTACCTAGACTTAATAAACAATAAATTTAGGAACAACCATGTGTTTGCTAAAAAAGTCCTGTATCAGAAAAGCAATTTCTGTGGGTCAGTATACTAAACATTTGTAGTTGCTTGATGTAATCATCTTGAATTCACTAATTAAACTAATTTTAAAAATACTTAACTAAGTGAATACATAATTGCTTACTTGCTGACGCGTTTCAAAACATTCGTTCCTTTTACAAAGCTAACACCCTCTTCTAACAGAGGGTTGTTAGAGGGTTAGCTTCGAAAAAGGAACGAATGTTTTGAAATGCGGCAGCAAGTAAGCAATTACGTATTCACTTAGTTAAGTATTTTTAAAATTAGTTTAAACATTTGTGTTTTCTGAGAACTTAATTTTTTTCCAGAAACTATATAATACCCTTCAGAAATTTTTTTAAAGAAGTATTTAACTAACTTTTACTGTAAACTACTTTTGTGAAACACATACGGCCATACCTACTTACAACCAGTAAATTGGCACTAACAACAGACCATATTTGAAATGTATATTACTTGAATTTTTCAGCTGCATACACTTGAATTATCATTGGGAGATTATAGAAGCTAACATACCAGAAACAAACGAATTATCAGAAGATGTGATTAAATTAATTGAACATTCAGAACTGTTGTTTCCAAAATGTCAACACACAACCACCATACACTGTATCATGAATTCTGCTTCACCAGGAAAATACCGCACACTTTTGGTGTTAGTATGATATACAATTAAAAACGTATTGCTAGATTAATGATTTATGTAATTTACTAAATGAGAAATTCTTAATATTTCATTCACCAACTAAATCTATATTACTCTAATTTTAAACTACTTAACTAAGTGAATACGTAATTGCTTATTTGCTGACGCGTTTCAAAACGATCGTTCCTTTCACAAAGCTAACCCTAAATGCGTAAGCAATTACGTATTCACTTAGTTAAGTAGTTTAATCAGTGAATTCAAGATGATTACATCAAGAAATTTAAATCTATATATATATATATATATATATATATATATATATATATATATATATATATATATATATATATATATATATATATATTATTGCTGTTCATGATGAGCTGGTTGTTAATTACTTATTACACTTTTGCTATTACTTGCAACCAGACTTTTTGTTAACTAAAAGTTGTTAAATTGTCAACTTACACTTGGAGGAAACGTTTTCGTCTTACGACTTCTTCAGCCTCATATTTTTGCCACTAGGAATACTGCAGTTGTGCTTCTTCGGTGCCATGTTATTGAAAGTTAGAAGTGATGTGATCGAAGAGTATGTGATCTGTGCAGTGTTTGTTCATTTAGGATGTCATTTTTATGTGTGTTGCTATGTCTATATATTTCATACTGTTCTAGTGTGTTTAATTTATGGCCATTGTTGCATGTGTGGAGGATGCTCATGTTATTTTCCATACTTTTGCATGAGTTTTTAGTGTCCATGAGGTAATTTGCAAAGGTGGATTCAATAGTAGTGTGCAGTGCGCTTTTGTGTTCTTTATATCTTTCAGCGAAAGATCTGCCTGTTTGTCCAATATAGGACTTATTGCAGTTGTTGCATTTTAGTTTGTATACTCCTGGGTTATTATATGTGTTGGTATTGTTATTAATGCTGTGTCTGAGAGCTGTGTGGCTTTTATTTGTTATTCTGTAAGCTGCATTGTATCTTGCTTTTTTGAATTGTGTGCTATTTTATTGGTGAGTTTGTTTATGTATGTAAGGGTGATTAATTTGTTTGTGTTCGTGTTTTTGTTATTTGTATTGTTGTTACTGTAATTGTTGAGTATTTTTATGTGTATTTATATATATGTATATATATATATATATATATATATATATATATATATATATATATATATATATATATATATATGTATATATATAAATGTTTGTATGTGTGTATGTATGTTATAGACACCTAAACTGCTTAACAGAAGTTGATGAAATTGGGAGACATTGTTTAACATATTCACAGGATGATTTGTGTGAAGTTTGGTGTAGATCCATTCCCAGGGCTCCACCCCAGAGGCTTAGGATGGTTCAAAACCCAATGTGTGTATATATATATATATATATATATATATATATATATATATATATATATATATATATATGTATGTATGTATGTGTCTTATTTATGTCTAACGAGCTATACAGAAGTTAATATAATTTGGAAGGGATTGTTTAACATACTCCCAAGATGGTTTTTGTGAAGTTTGGTGTAGATCCATCAACAGGGCTCTGCCCCAGAGGCTTGGGATGGTTTAAAAACCTATGTGTGTATGTATATGTATTATGAATGTCTAAACCACTGAACATAAATTAATGAAATTTGGAAGGATTGCTTAACATATTCCCAGGATAATTTGTGTTACCTTTGGTGTAGATCCTTCAACAGTCCTCTATCCCAGAGGCTTAGGATGGTTCAAAAACTGATGTATATATGTTTTGTGTAATTATGTATCTTATGGACGCCTAAACCGCTAACATACTTCCAGATTGGTTCTTGTGAAGTTTGGTGTAGATTCTTCCACAGGGGTCCACCCCAGAAGCTTGGGGTTGTTTAAATACTGATGTATGTGTGTATATATATATATATATATATATATATATATATATATATATATAGATTTTTTGGACTAGGAGACTGACAGACTTACCTTGGTAAGAGTCCACTCTGTAGTCTTGAAATAGAGTCTATTTCAAGACTACAGAGTGGACTCTTACCAAGGTAAGTCTGTCAGTCTCCTAGTCCAAAAAATCTAAATAATCTTTACCAACCAAAACTAACCTATAAATATATATATATATATATATATATATATATGTGTGTGTGTGTGTGTGTGTGTGTGTGTGTGTGTGTGTGTGTGTGTGTGTGTGTGTGTGTGTGTGTGTGTGTGTGTGTGTGTGTAAGGTCTTATGAGCGCCTAAACTACTGAACAGAAGTTAATGGAATTTGGAAGGATTGTTTAACATATTCCCAGGATGGTTCGTGTGAGATTTCGTGTAAATCCATCTACAGGGTTCCACCTCAGAGGCTTAAGATGGTTCAGTGTACAGCCTTCCATAAGTCTATAATGTTAAAATGTATATCCATACTAGCATTACTTAAATTAATTTTAAAAAATTATAAACATTATGTAAAAATAAAAATACATTTAAAATTATTTTAAACTGTTTAAAATTGCTAAATTCTATGTACAATTACTGCTGTCACACTTATTGATATTAAAAGTAGCCGATAATATTCTTGTGAAATTTGAATCCACCAAAGCTGTGCAACGGAACCAGAGTAATCACAAAAAAACTGACACCCAACTTGATGCTTTCGAAATAACCATAATCAAGGCACAAGGTCAATCATTGACCACTGCTGAATTAAATTTGGAACATTTGTGCTTTTGTCACGGACAATTATATGCTACATGCTCTCGTGTTGAGACACCTAAACATTTTTATGTTTATTCGTCTAATGAAATGAAGAAAAACATTGCCTATCCTCTAGCATTGCATTAAATGAAATAAAATTATTTATATGTTTGTTTTCTTCACATTCCTATTCCTCCTCGACAGCCCTCTATGTTCCTGATAGAAATTAGGTTTATCTCAGAGATATAGACAAAACAAATACAATATATATGACTTCACCCAAATTTTTGCCATCAACATTTTGTGAGAGTTGTATCCCATTAAATATTATAAAAGATTATTTTTAATTACATTGTTATAAAATTTTATATAATTGTCTACTTTTTATAATGTATTTCAATCCCAAATGAAAACGTTTTACCAAACCTCTTTTGATTAAATCCTCTAATTAGGTGAATTCGTTTTTGCTTCTTGCAATAAGTAATTAGTCAACTCTTGCTGTTAACCTGCTCACAATTGATAGCTTTTGCTCTCTGTTCCAATGTCACAAGTTACATAGAACACTGCATGTTGCATATCTAGAGTGTTAAACAAAACTAATGCCATTGACAATTTATATTTTTCAAACTATAACTTTATGAAGTTTGAGAGTCTTAGAAGGGATTAAACTTTAGCACACTTTAGATCATTCAAACTTTAGATCATCTAGGAGCGATTAAACTTTAGGTCATCTAAAGGTGCATGTACCAGAGTCTTAATATTCAATTATTTTAAAAATATTTAAAGTTTTTCAATTCTATTCAAATTAATTTTGATCATAGGTGCATAATTTTTTAGGTATATAAAAGATTAAAATTTCTCTCTAACCTAATTTACTAGCCTAATCCTAATATTTGAAATATTCAATTGGTGTTAAACAAATTGCTTCAGTTAAACATTTATTTAACTCTTCCATGTTCTATCATTGTTATTTTTAATTTATGTACATTTTTAACTCACTTTTTAGGACATGTAATGTATTATTTTGACATGTAAGTCCACTGTAATGGTTTACTTTCTAGGTTAACGCCAATAAAATTACCAGCTTGATTTCAGAATTGTTACTGATTGCAATTTACCAATTTAGGACAAATGTCTTATATATTACATAAATGAAGCATGTAAAGCACCAACACTCTGTGGCTATTAATACACCTTATAACACAATGCATTACAGTTAAATATACTTGCATAAATGGATATAGGTATCTAATTTTAAAAATTTGTTTACAGATTGGTAATTGATGATTTACCCAGGAAATGTATTGAAATCAAAGACCACCAGCTTATAATGTATGAATCTGAAGAAAATGTGAGTATATATAGTTGTTTTATGAAAACGTATACCAGTACTTCTAATTTGTTGATTTTCTATTAAAACTATGATTTTTTTACCAATTTTTTAAATAAAATATACAATAACAGACAAAAATCTAATTGCCTACCCAGAATCTATTCTACTAGAGTCAATGATTTTTATTTGTTGTGTCCTTAATATCTGTTGTTGATAGGCGTTAATTTTCAGTTATAAATATACTATGAAATAAAACTATTTAATAAGTTGATATATTATAGTTGGAGAACTGAAATGTTTGCAATGTTACTATCTAAAGATATATAACATATCTTAAATATAAGGGACTAAACGATTAACTACAAGAGTCATTACAAAGAAAGTAGCATAATGTATTGAATTAAAATACTGTATCTGTTACCAAACTAAAAGATGCAAACATTAGATGTTTTGTGTTGGGAACCAAAATTCATTAACGTTCCATAGCTTAGGTATCAGTTACAACACATTTATTCACTATCTAAAATTTTGGTTGTAACTCCTCTCTCTTGGTTTTTTTTTTAATGTGCTCAGTTATATATTTATTAATATTATTTTTTTTTTTGAATAAACTTTGAGCACATATAAATTATTATTTATACTTTAAAAGACTTACTGGACCAATTGTTTACATTAAACAATTGTATTTAACGATTTGGCTTAGGAAAGTCTGGCTGTCTATCCAAATCTTTCTGAAGACAGGTAGGTTACATTAAAGTTCTTATTTAAATTTTCAAAACAGATTCAATTTAAACAATATTTAAAAAAATACACTTAAATGCCTTTGTGCGATATTAAATTTAAAACTTTCAGTTATTGTGTTGTACATCTTGAGGCTTTTATAAAAATTACACTTGTTTATATTATCATGGCAAAAAAACCACTACTTACTGATTTATTCAGCAGATGCGTTTTGTGCTAGGTCAGCACATTTCTCAATACTGTGAAATACTGACAAGACTGTTGCTCATGTGGTTGTGTTGGTGTGAATCTGTGGTGTATTCACACACACAGAACAAAAATGTGTTGTGTGTAACACACCACGGAACAAAAATACACCACAGGCTCACACCAACACAATACACCTGAGCAACAGTCTTGTCAATATTTCACTGCATTGAGATATGCTCTTACCTAGCACAAAACGCATCTGCTAAATAAATCAGTAAGTAGTGGTTTTTTTGCCAAGATAATACAAACAAGTGTGATAATTAAATTTAATTTAAAACAAAAGTTTTACATCTTCTACAATTTAAAGTTTAGATCTTTGAAATTATTTTACTAGACAAATTATTTTAATGTATTAGTTTAGATCTTTACAAATTGCTTTTATTAGATCAGATGTATACTGGTTACTTTCGTATATTTAGTTTTACAATATGAATATTGTTCTATTCTTTCTATTTACTTTTGACCCAACTGTTAAATGTAGCAAATGTGGTGAAACTGAACAGCATATTTATTAAAATTTATTTAATCCAATGAATCCAGATTCTGAGATAAATAGATTATGATTAGGTTCACAACTAGGTGTGGCATTTACACTAGATAGAGGGTTATATGAGGTGAAGAGTAGACGAGGTGGAGGATCGCCGTTAGGAGAAACGACATTAGGTGGAGAATCGGTGTTACGTGGAATGTCAAAGATATGAGAAGATTCAGCGTTACACAGAGAATCACAAGATGTATGTCCTCTGTGGCAAAACTTAAGCTTATGTGAGTAAATAATTCAAAAATGTAACAAGAACACAAACATAAAAAAGTCACACAATAACTTATGTATCGTCAAAATGACAACACAAGCTCTGTTTCACTAAGACGCAAGTGAACTTCAGCAGCAAAACTCTGCATCTGACATCGGGAACTATAGGTAGAAAGGTACTGGTAAGATGGATCATTTATCAGATACAGAAATTTGTGAAACGGAGCGTCGTCATTTTGATGAGGTATAAGTTATCTAGGGTTAACCTTATGAAGTTGGCCACCTCTTTAACTTGGCCTCCTGTCAAAGTTGATCTCAGTTTCATAGAACCACAAGTTCCAATTAATAAACGGAAAAAATATTTATTCAATTATTCCAGTTTAAATAACCCAGTTGTATATCTTAATACTTGGTAATAATTTTTACCTCCTGAACTAAATTTTTAACCTTGATATGTTTGCAATTTCAAATATTTCTAATATGGAAATTTTATGAAAAATACTTGACTAACCCCTTTTTTGTAATGCAGTTGACAATTGTAAGATTGTGATTGCATTTCATTTATGAATAGTTTTTCCACTTCCTGGAAACCAATTGCCTTACCTGGCTTCTTTAGTATTTCCTGCAGTATTGTGGTTGCTGGCCTATCTAAGCAAGCAAGATTGACATCTCTGTTCAATGGATTGCTTTTACAACAAATATAATACACTTTAAAGTTTGATGCAGGGTATGGTTCTTTTCATCAGGTGTATAATCAGCTAGCCATTATTAAACTTGTTACTACTCTACAACAAAAAGTGAGCAATGAAAGCATTTAAACTAGGCTTTCATAAAAGGCAAGCAACTAATTGAATTAAACTTCATGGAAAAGTTAATATTTTTGATTATTTTGTGATTTCAGACTCAAATTTTAGAAATTTAAATGTAAGGCATGATAATATGTTGAAGTTGTGGACAAAATTTTAAATGAAGAAAGAAAAGGAAAACTGTAAAAAACTGAAAATCAAAGTGTTAACATTGTAGCTTTAATAATTTTTTTCTAATTGTTATTCAAAGGAAATTCCAGATTCAGGATTGATGTTGCAAACTAAAGGCAAAGAAATTGCTCAAATCTTTAATGTAGGAAATTTTCAAGCAAGTAATTAGTGTTGTTAATAATATCATACACAATGTACATTTTGTTTTATACATACCCCTAAGGTGACATCATTTAAACACTATACTGTGACTAACCTCTAGCTTTTAGATTGCAGAAGATATAATTCCAAACACAGTTTTGTGAGCAACTAATGTAGGTATATCTCCTTTAATGTTAGTTAACAGGCGTGTATCCAAGGGGGGCGATCGCCCCCCCCCAACCCTCAAGAACTTTGGGTTAAAAATCGACAATATATTATTAAATTAGGACTTTCTATTAAATTAGACTTTTACTTAAGTTAATTAAAATAACATTTTAAATTATTAATAACTTGTTAAATAATTAAAATTTTAATTTTTAATTTGAAAATGTGACGCATTTCCTCGGCATACCCTCGTAAACGTCTAAACGTTTTAACAACAGATAGCGCTAGTGGAGCTTAGTCTTGAACATATGATTTTCAATACGTAATTTTGCAAGCGTAATATTTGCAGTTGACTCCGGAATTGTTCGTGTTGGAAAAATAACTACTTATATTAATTAATAAACCATTTTTATAATAATAGCTTATTATGAAATTAATAATATTCCTCAGCCATAAGTGTTATCGAAACTGGAATAATTATTTATTAAAAAGTCTAATTTGCTACCAATCTTTATCACGTTATCAATTTCTAACGCAAGCGTAGAAAGAACTTTTTCTGTTCTATGTTTTTACATACACGCGCGCGTGCGCGCACACACACACACACATATTATATATATATATATATATAATGCATCTATCGCCCCCCCACCCAAAGCAAGTCGCTGGATACGCGCCTGGTTAATTACATAAAATTAATAATGACACTCTGTAGCTATGGTTATTTATACAATATTGTATTTTAATCTTTATAAAAAAACACTTGTATAACTTGGCTGGTTTAACTAACACTGTGAGGGGCAAATAAACTATTAATAACACTGACTATGGGAATTCTTACTTTCATTTATTGATTTTTAGTTTAGAAATTATTGTCATATTGTTATCATTGCTTTGTGTAGGTATCTTTGAAATTAGGCATGATAGAGGTTTGGCTGGAACTTGTTAAACCATGTGTCACTGTTAACCCATTCTTGTTGGATTTATCAACTGGATTCTTACAGTAAGTTTATTTCATATAATTATTTAAGCAACATCCTGATTGTCTAATAACGGTGCTAAACTTGAAATTCTAATCATATATACATAAATACGAGTATATATATATATATATATATATATATATATATATATATATATATATATACTCGTAAATAAATATATATATATATATATATATATTTAGGTTAGTTTTGGTTGGTAAAGATTATTTAGATTTTTTGGACTAGGAGACTGACAGACTTACCTTGGTAAGAGTCCACTCTGTAGTCTTGAAATAGAAACACATAAAAGCACTTAAACAATGATATATTTCAACCACACAGTGGTCTTTGTCAATCGAAGAGAAAAAGAAAAAAAACATTTTTTCAAAAAACACATTTCTTTTTTTTGTGTTTTCTCTTCGATTGACAAAGACCACTGTGTGGTTGAAATATATCATTGTTTAAGTGCTTTTATGTGTTTCTATTTCAAGACTACAGAGTGGACTCTTACCAAGGTAAGTCTGTCAGTCTTCTAGTCCAAAAAATCTATATATATATATATATATATATATATATATATATATATATATATATATATATATATATATATATATATATATATATATATATATATATATAGGTTAGTTCTAGTAGAGCTTAAAGCTTATTTAGGAATTTTTGGACTTGATAGGAGACTGACAGACTTACCTCAAGGCAATAGTCCAAAACTGCAATCTCTTGGAAATAAGCACATATAAAACACATATAAAACACTTAATAAACTTTTATTTGAAATATTTCGATCAACATGATCTTCTTCAGTCAAGAAAGAGAAAAACAAAACACCTGAAACAAACACCTGTGTTTTGTTTTTCTCTTTCTTGACTGAAGAAGATCATGTTGATCGAAATATTTCAAATAAAAGTTTATTAAGTGTTTTATATGTGTTTTATATGTGCTTATTTCCAAGAGATTGCAGTTTTGGACTATTGCCTTGAGGTAAGTCTGTCAGTCTCCTATCAAGTCCAAAAATTCCTATATATATATATATATATATATATATATATATATATATATATATATATATATATATATATATATATATATATATATATTGCAACATTTTGGAATAGCAAGTAAGAAAGGCACTATGTATAATATAATATAAATATGTAAGTAAATTCAAACCATAAAATAACCAAATTATGAAAATAGAGAAAAATGTAAACATAACCTAAATTGGCAAAATCGTAACATTAAATCACAAGCTTAGAACAATAACCACTACAAAAAAAAAACAATATAATAGAAACAATTTAATGTGTAACAGTTTGAAAAGAACACTAAAACAATGTAAATAAAAGTAAAAGCCTTCAAGTGTTAAGAAAGTGAAACCATTTTAGAAGCACAAATTAACCAAAACGGGAGGGCTGGCGTATTAAGTGAGGTGCGCGCAAATTGTGAACAAGAACAGCTGATAATTTAAACTTAGTCGGGAGATATAATATTTAAGTGCAGTTACCTGCAAAGAAATTAAAATCTAGTTATTAAGAACATGAAATGTACCAAAGGCAGTGAATACAGCATCCATAAAGCCAGTAACAACAATTGAAAAAAGGAAATAGTTGGATTAGCCATTTTTAATTGCGTGGCTTAGCGTCGCTGCAGTTGCACACACCTCCACAAGCAAGACAGACGTACTTCAGAATTGGCCAATAAAATTTAACGAATTTAAACTTAGTGCGGGAGTGTTAGTCTCGAATTCAATTAACAGTACAAAATTGTACTTTCAAGAAAATTAATTAAAACTATTTATTTAGAAGATTTTATTAAATATTTTGATAAAGGCCAAAAAAAAGTGGAATCTGCAATCTAAAACACTTAAGTATTTAGGCTAATACACAATATCAAGAGCACAGTGGTACAATATATTACAATAAAAATATTGAAAAGAACCCCAATACCACAAAAATAATCAAATAAAACAAGTTACTTAAGATTAAACCCTTATGTACATTTCGATGACCATGTCATCATCATCAGAGGGTCTTGTTACAAAACACAATCTAGCACACAAGAAGTTACAAACTAGAATGATAGTTTGTAACTTCTTGTGTGCTAGATTGTGTTTTGTAACAAGACCCTCTGATGATGATGACATGGTCATCGAAATGTACATAAGGGTTTAATCTTAAGTAACTTGTTTTATTTGTTATTTTTGATTATTTTTGTGGTATTGGGGTTCTTTTCAATATTTTTATTGTAATATTTAGGCTAGATCCATTACTACATTTTGAAATTTTGCAATCAGACATTTATAAAAGAAAAGAAACCAGTGAATTTATTAAAAAATCTAACTATAAAAGAAACCATTTAGAAAGAATATTAAGAGACAATTGTACCTAGAAATAAATTAATTTGTAACATAGTTTATAACATTTATAGCTTAGATTTTTTTTTTTTTTGTTCTTGTACTTTAGAGTGCCAAATAAGATTTCATTATTAAAAATTTAAGGTGAAACCTAACATAACCTAGGTTTTTCTGTGAAAAAAGTAATCAGTGATTCGACAATGGTCAAGTGACCGAAAGGCGCCTTATCACACAAGGTAAAATCATTGCACTTAATCGTGGATAAAATTACTTACAATAGTAATATATTAACTTCATAAAGTTAGTGCAACGGAAAAACAATGGATAACGTAAAATATCAAGAATATATATATATATATATATATATATATATATATATATATATATGAAGTTAATATATTACTATTGTAAGTAATTTTATCCACCATTAAGTGCAAGATTTTATCCTGAGATTTTACCTTGAGTGATGAGGCACCTTTCGGTCACTTGACCATTGTCGAATCACTGATATTTTTCTGGTGTAGATGTTCGGTCCGTGATATTGGTATTTGTTGTAATGTTATCTAATTCTTCATTTAATTTTTGTTTGTTATCCTGTGTGTATTTTATTGCTTTATTTATCATGTTACTGTAAGTGTTAATTTTGTGTGTCCAGGGGTGGTTAGATTTGTAGTGTATTGTGGTGTTGTTGGAAGTAGGTTTCCTGTATACTGTAGTTTCTATTTTATTATCATTTATATTTAAAGTGATGTCGAGATAGTTGATTGTTCTATTTGTTTCTGTTTCAACGGTGAATTGTATGTTTTCGTTGTATGTATTTAGTTTGTTTAATATTATGATGTGTTCGTTGTGAATGGTAGGTTGGTATATTACAAGTATATCGCCTACATACCTTGTCCATAGTGAAATATTGTATGTGTTTAGTATAGGTTTAATTATTATTTGTTCAAAGTGTTGTAAATATATTTCTGACATGACAGATGATATGGGTGATCCCATGGGGAGTCCAGTTGTTTGTTGATCTAATAAAAGCAATTTGTAAAGATCTAAACTAATACATTAAAATAATTTGTCTAGTAAAATAATTTCAAAGATCTAAACTTTAAATTGTAGAAGATGTAAAACTTTTGTTTTAAATTAAATTTAATTATTACACTTGTTTGTATTATATTGGCAAAAAAACCACTACTTACTGATTTATTCAGCAGACTCGTTTCGCGCTAGGTCAGCACATTATTCAATGCTGTGAGTCACTGACAAGACTGTTTCTCAGGTGTGTTGTGTTGGTGTGAGTCTGTGGTGTATTTCTTTTCTGTAGTGTTGTAGTTCATAGAGTGGTTGTCAATTATGTGCTCAAATATAGTATTTGATTGTGGATGTGTTTTGTCAGTTATAATGAGTTGTGGATAGTATTTGTGGTGTTTATATATCTTATAGTTTTCTACTGTGTTAAGTTTGTTCTTTTTTTTATGTAGTGTAGGATTTTCAGATTGGTGTATATGTCAATCTGTAATTGTAGTGTGTTTTAATTGTGTATGTCGAAATTTCATTTGGGTTGTGTCTTTCTTATCTGTTTTACATGTTTGTTGTATCTTGTGGTAAGTGTTCTCTGTTTGTTCTATGTAAAAGCTGGGACAGTTGTTGCGTGTAATCTTGTATATGCCCTGCCATGTTTATCCTGGTGTGTTTTTGAACTGTGTAGGTGTTTTTTAATTGTGTTGGATGATGTGAATGCTACTTTGTATTTAAGATTGCGGTAGGAGATGTGTTGTCGTGATATGTAAGTATATATTGTTTGTATGTTATTTTTGTCTGTTGTGTTATGTGTGTGTTGTGCATTATGTTGTCTATTGAGGTCTGTGTTGTATCCATTTTTATAGGCTATATGTTTTATTGTGTTTAGTTCGTTTATTTGGTATTCATTGTTCATGGGTATGTTGATTAGTCTGTGTATTAAATATAAATATGTATATTAAAAATTTAATAAAATTGTTTAATTGACCTAATCAGCTTAAGTTTCATAGACAGACTCTAAGTCTTCATTATATATACGTGAGAGGTACAACCTCATGTCAGTTACAAAGGGGGGGGGTGCTGAGTCTGGAAGGTTGAGAAACTCAGGTTTCTTCATCTTCTAACAGGCATCCAGCTGCTTAATACAGCCGATGGCCCAATGTCCTGTATACACTGCTTCTGCCAGAGTTCAGTTAGAGCGGCTTTTCAGGGTGGTGTCCAATCCATTAGTCTTCCCTTTGAGTATATCAAACCTCAATCTTCAATCAAAAACATTCTGAACACCAAAAAATGTGTTTGTACAAATTAATATAGAAAAAAATAGGAAAATAATCTAAATAATCGTGATTAAAGAATCCAATCATCCCTCAAGAGCATAAGACAAAGACTGAGGGTTTGCACCAGCAACACCAGTGTTAAATAAAGCAGAGAACACACACCCAATAATCCGGCATGATCACAGTCTCAGGATTACTGGGCAATTATTGTAATTAGTTCCTTTTGTTTTCAAGATGTTTGGTGAATCTTCAAGATTAAAACTTTGTATACAATTACTGTTGGCATGAAATAAATGTTTTAAAACTTACAGCTGAATTTTCCATTGTTCATCAGTGTATAGGGTGCATTGTCAGGCTAGATAGTTCTAATTGTAAAAATATGTTTTCGATAGTGTGTTCAAAGAGACTGCACTCTACTACAGGGATTACAGTACACTGTATGTTCATTAATTACCAGTTTTATTTGAAAACAGATGTAATGGCGGTTTGGTTGTTTCGTGGAACACGTTTGTTTGATTAAATATCCCTCCGTCTTTGAAAGAGGGCAGCTGCTGTTGCTTCGTCTTGTTGTTCGATGTACTTGATCAGCTGGTCAAATGCCTGAAAAGTTTCGCTATGCGTCATGGTTTGTTTTCTTTCGACATTTTCAGCATACACTGGCTGTGTGCTTCATAAGTCTGTAATATCACTTGTAGAACTTCAAACCTCTTTCATCCATTCATTCATGTCCATGTCCTTATAACCAGGAATGTCTTGGAGAAGATCAACTATTTCTTTATTTGCTTCACAAATAAGGTTTTCCGATTGTAATACGTTTTCAATCCTCTCATTGTTTGTTTTATGATCCAGTAGTTTAGCCATCATTTAACTTGTGTTATCAACCTTATTGCATCCCATGCTGTAGCAGTCCATAAAATGGCATCTATCAAGTCTGAAGTAGCCATCATTTAACTTGTGTTATCAACCTTATTGCATCCCATGCTGTAGCAGTCCATAAAATGGCATCTATCAAGTCTGAAGTAGCCATCATTTAACTTGTGTTATCAACCTTATTGCATCCCATGCTGTAGCAGTCCATAAAATGGCATCTATCAAGTCTGAAGTGATATAGGAAACACAGTATTTCAGTTACCTGCCATACTGTATTTTGTAAATTTCAAATTCTCTGTAAAATAGCTAACTAAATTACCTAATTACACAATATACTGTAAAATATGTGCAAACTGAATGACATGGGGACTCGAACACAACTGGCTGAGATGGGAAAGAACAAAAAGCCAACAACTAGAACTGTGCATGTGTTTGAAAACTGAGAACTAACGCCAAGGCGCCTTGCGGAATAAAGACAATTACTTTATTTTCATATTATATCTGGAGATCAGAAGTCCCGATAATGAGAGGTTTTACTGTACTATGTTTATGCATTTTATATTTTGTTTTCTAATACATTTGTCTAAATTTGACACAAATACAAATTTCTCCTTCCTACAAATTTATTAATAAAAACATAAATAGAACATACCTGGTACATATAAAAAAAACATTACAAAATCACATACATCCCATTTAACTGCATTATTGAAAACCTGCTTTTAGAACTTAACAAGGGATATTCACGTTACCACACCAACTTACAATATTTGAGCAACTTGTGATCAACTTGGACACTGATAATGATGGGTAAGTATAGACTAAGGCAATCAGTCCCAATTAATTTTCAATCAATTGACTTAAACTTTAAGAATAAGCAAACTTTGTATTCAAAGTTTTATTTTTATACTACTTACTTACTTACTAGCCAACGCCCACTCTTGGCATTTCTGCCATTTGGTGACGCGCTGACCAGTAAATCATGGAGAGTTGTTCCTCAGGTCTGAGCCCTTCTACCTGTTGTCTGACATGTTCCAGAGCAGGGCATGCTTGGAGATGGCCTGCATCAAAAAGATTGAAGGAGCACAGAGGGCACTCGGGGCTGTCCAGGATACCTATACGGTGGAGGTGAGCAGGAAGGAGGTCATATCCGGTGAGGGTGCGGAACGCTGGAACAGTTATGAAGCGGTCAGGATAGTAGTCCGGTCCGGATTTTGATAGTTTCTCCCAGGTTTTTCTGGTGGCAGCCTCTTGGTACACAGCTTTCATTTTGTGTTTTACTGACAAATCAATGAGAGCCTTGGCAGCTGACAGTGGCATTTTCAGTTTCGGTTGTAATGGTGTAGTTCCCTTTTTGGCTAGGAAATCAGCCCTTTCGTTCCCAGCCACATCCACATGTCCAGGGACCTATTGCAATTTTATGTTCCAGCCGTTTGTAATTAATTTATTCAGGATCTCTCGTGTTTCTAATGTGAGATTGCTATCCGTAGGTGAGTTTTGTGATAAAGCAACTATGGTGGGTTGTGAGTCTATCAGGAAGGCTAATTTTTTTTTGTTTCCTAATTGAATAAGTTTGATGCATGCTTCTTTTACTGCTGCGACTTCGCCCTCAAAGTTGCTACTGGGAGTTCCGACAGCGATGGAGCCCTCAAATAGAGCGCAATGGAAGCCTGCACCGGTTCTGCCGCTTTGTGGTAGTGATGATCAGTCTGTATATATATGCAGCCATTGGTTTTGGGGGTACAGACTATGAATAGTTTGGTAAGAGGCTTTCCTAAGTTCAGCAATATGAGAGTTTCGTTTTGTCGAGTTCAGGCCCAGAAGGTTGATGCTAGTGCAAGGTAACTTGGGGTGAATTTGAAAGGGCACTTGAGAAAGTAGAGGTTCTCCTGTGTTGATGTTATACTTCTCTGCTAGGGCTAGTGCGTGCGCAATCGGTGTTTGCTGCGTTTTTAATCTGGGGTGAGCAGGTCGATAGTTAGACCAAAAGCGGGAGTGAGCTCGTTTGTTTCTTTCCCAGAATTTCAAGCAGTTTTTGTCTCTTCGGCATTGCAGTGGTTCAATTTCAGCTTGTAATTCCATATCGTTAATAGGTGTAGATTTGACTGCTCCTGTTATTGTTCGCAAGGCAGCATTTTGGACTTTGTCGAGCTTTGATAAGGTGTTGTTGCATGCTGTTCCGAAAATTTCACTTCCGTATTCCATAACAGGTCTGACGTATGATTTGTGTACAGTGCTTAGTACGTCTTGACTTGCACCCCACTTGGTTGCCATCAGTCTCTTCAGAATCCGAGATCTTTTAGAACCTTTGCAGGGAGCGTCTTCAACGTGCTGCTTCCACGATAATTTTTTGTCTTTTTGTATTCCCAGGTAGGTAGTAAGGGTTTCTTCTTTTAAAAAGATGCCATTGTATTGAAGAGTATCTGGTATTTATTTTAGTGGAGAGGCTGAACAGCTGAAAAACGGTTTTGTTAGTGCTTATGGTCATTGCATTTTTTTCCGCCCACTGATGAAGTTTAATCAATGAGGTATTGAGTGCTTTTTCAAGCCCAGCAATTTTACTGCTAGTAGCCCATAGAAGGAGTTCATCTGCGTAAAGGAGGGCGTTTACACCTGGCACTGCAGTAACAGTGGCTATGATATCGTTGATCATAACGTTGAATAATGCACAGCTGAGCACCGCCCCTTGTGGCAGCCCGTCCCTCTGGATTCGGTACCTTGAGGTAGCTCCGTTGAACTGAACTGATATGTCTTTGGGATAAGAAGGATTTGATCCACCTCAGTAAGTTGCCAGACACGCCATAACTTATTAGTTTATGAATTAACATTTTCTTCCATACTTTTGTCAGATACGTGGTTTGGAAATCCACCAATACTGCAAGCGTGGATTGACGGGAATTAAAACCGTCCTTAACGTTCTGTACAAACCTCATTATTTGGTCTACACTGCTCAGGCGGAAACCGGCTTGTGCGTCGCTGATAATTTGACGGCTATCCAAAAAGGCTTTTAATCTATGTAGGATTAACCGTTCTGCAAGTTTACATGTGATACTCGTAAGGGTGATTGGTCGGTAGCTTTCAACTTGTCCTGCTGGCTTTCCTTTTTTCAAGAGAGGGACGATGTTTCTTTTTCTCCATTGATCCGTAACATGCGATGTCCAAGTCAAGTTAATTATTTGTAGGAGCGTCTGCTTTGCATTTTGACCAAGGTTGGTAAGGAATTCTGTGTATATTCCGTCTGGGCCAGCAGTTTTTTTGCACTTGAGTTAGGTGGCAGCCACATCTAGTTCGGCAAGAGAGAAGTGGTGATTAAATATTTTGTTAGGACTTTCCTCGAGGCAGTATGGTGGCGGGTTTTTAATGAGATGCTTTTTGACAAATTTTTCAACTGTTATTTGACTAACCTGGGCTTAGTGTGAACATACTGCATTAGCGATGTCTCTTTTGTCCGTGGGTGTTTTTGTGCCGTACGAAAAGGGCTGCGTTTGTCGTTGGGTTTGTTTATTGGTGAGAGATGAAACAAATTTATGCGCCTTTGAACCATCCTTCCGAAAGTCCATGTTTTTGACAAACGATTTATAAACGGTTCTCTTCTGGTGTTTTATTTCTTTTTGCAACAGAGCTTCTTTCTGTCTCAGAGCGATGCAGTCGATGAGTTGTCCGTTTGCTTCAGCATTCCTTCTGGCTGTGTTGCGAGCTCTCTTCAATGAAGCAAGCGTCTTGTTCCAATATGGCTTGTAGCCTTTTATTTGACCTCTAGGGATACATTGGTTGGCACATTTTAAAATGTTTAAATTAAACAGTCGGACTGTATCTTCTGGACAGTTCCGTATTATGAGATCTGAAGTAATGGCTTCGTCACTTAATGCTTTATACCGCTTCCATTTCCCCTTTTGAAAGTTCCACCTTGGCAGTCTTGAATTGGAGTATGGTGTCTGCTTCACTTTGATGCTTAGAAAGAGTGCCCAGTGTCCACAGCCGGCACATCATCCAGAAGTTTAAGATGTGTTGAACTGGTTAAATTCGGGTGAATTATGCAGAGGTCTGGGCGTGAGAGGTAACCAGCGTATGAGAGGAAGGTCGGTGGGGTGTGCAGCACTTCTAGGCTGTTTTCATCTACAAAGTTCTCAATGATTTGACCCACAGTCGTTGACCTGAACATATCCCCATCTTCTGGAGGGAGCATTGAAGTCTCCAAGAATTGCAGGTTTGGTAGAATGTCACCCAGAACGCCCTCGATATCAAAAAGGTTGTTAGGTTGGTTGTATACCCCATATACGCTGTAGTGTTGTTTCCCTTTTCAGACTTCGGTTTTTACTGCTTCAAGGCGGTCCAAGTTTTCCATAGTATGCACCACTGAAAAAGACGCTACCAGGCTGTTCTTAATACCGGTAACTATTCCTGATGCTACTTGACGTGCTCTAGGAAGTATGTGTATGGTGTAACCATATACTTGATAAAATTCTTTGTCCTCCGTAGCGAGGCCTGCTTCATATATATATAAAAGATCTGCGTCCAATCTAGTGATCGTGTGTTTGAACTCTAAAAATTTTGAATTATCCAAGCCGCCGGCATTCCAAGAAATGACGCGAAGCTCTTCGTCTTTTTGGTCCTGATAAGGACCATTTATTTTTTTGTCTAGGTTCCTTCGATTTCTCCTCATAATAAAACTGGTGTAGCGCGTTTTAGGCGAACCTATTGTTGATCGTTTAGATTACGCAGGGAGCACCACGAGCAGGCGCTCAACGTCACTCCCCAGTTTTATTTTTATAATTAGTACTTTATATGACTTCATGGTGGCAGAATTTTTTATAAACTTTGTCAATTACATAATATCACAGTATTCATTATTTTATTCTATTTTATTATAAAACATTGTTTGATCTGTAAATGCTTTTATCACTTTCAATCTAATGTGTTTTTTTACAAGAATAGGAGATATGTCAATACATTATGATATGTAATGAATTTGTGTCAACAGATGTGGAAAGATGGAATTTATAGATTTCGAAATAATCAACAATAGTCCCGGATGTGTTAATATCTCCCTGTATTTACCTGTCTCCTGCCCTGAAGTCACCTTATATTGCGAGCCTGAGTTTTTTGACGTTGACAAATTATCCACTGATAAATTTGTACTAATAATTGAGCCTCAAACTGTTGGTTTCTTTACTCAGGTTATAAAGTAAGTGATATTTTGCTCATTTTTTGCTATGTAAGAAATATAAATTATTCAATTAAATTATGATGCCATTATTTAGATATACATTCTATTGTTAGGGTGGCGTCTGTCTGCTTGAATAGATGTCCTCTAGAGATTAATTCTTCATGTGCATCTGCACAAAGTAAATTAATAAAACATCAAATTACTTTGATGATTTTTTAAAAGTAATCTTTTAATCTAAATGTTATTATTGACATAGTAAGTTATTATAATTAAATAAAAAACCCACTAACCACAATATAACTTTATTTAATCACTTGATGTACATTTCAGTTACCAGGTAACCATCTTCAAAAGTACTGAACAAAATTAATTTACAACGTTACTTATATAGCAGAAGCCCCTTTTAGTTGTTGACGGGTGTATCTAAGTGGTACTTGATTGGTCAAGATTGTTGTAGTACAGGAGAGGTGGGGAGTTTTTGCTATATAAGTAACGTTGTAAATTTATTTTGTTCAGTACTTCTGAAGATGGTTACCTGGTAACTGAAATGTACATCAAGTGATTAAATAAAGTTATATTGTGGTTAGTGGGTTTTTTTTATTTAATTATTATAACAGTAGTCCACAGTTGCTCAAGAAAATATTCAATTATAGTAAGTGATTGTTTGGATTCAGATGTGTGTAGTAAACTAAAACTCTTTATAGTGAGAACTTATATTTTCTTGAAAACTTTTATTTTTTACACTGTAAAACATCTGCTAACACAGTGGTAGAAAAGTGAAGAGAGATACTAGTTCTTTTTATAACTCTATGTTTTTCTTGCTACTCTGGAGCAATAGTATAGTCATTTTACTATGTTAGATCTCTTTTACAGGTGTATTGTCAACAACGGGGAATTAGTTTTAGATTTGATGGTTAAAGGAAATTGTTCATCTGGTTATTTAACAAGTTCCAAGTCTTGTCTTGATTTTGGTATTGTGAAGAAATTTGAATATCCTTCCCAGGAAATCAATATCAAGAGTTATTACAACCATAGGGTGAGTAGAATTTTCTATAAGATAAAAAGAGAATCATAGTTTTCAATAACAGATTGAATTATTAGAGAACTTACATAACCCTAATACAATGTACTAAAAAAAAATATTTCTAAAGATTTGAATTAGTTTGGATAAAATTTAATTTAGGTAATTTAATTAAGATTAGAAATACATTTAATTGACTTTTTGAGCTCTTACATTTAGTCTTGTCTGGTATCATCTAGTACTTTCAGTAAAACGTTTTTCAACATTTGATGTTTTTCTTTTAAATTAATCTAGGCAGTAGTAGTTTATCCAAAAAAAACTTTTTCTTTCAATCTGTCTTTCTGATTTATCTATATTAATATCCTACATTTAACAGTCTTTTTTGTGTTTTATTACAAACAATAAATTTGACTTCTATCAGCAATGATGAATATTGTGAAAATTTTTAGAGGATCATTATAAAAGATATAATTAAGGTTAGATAACTCTTGAATTTTGTAGTCCGTTAGATTTAGGTAACTCTGGAAAGTAAAGATAGATTATATACAGGACTGTTGGGATCTACTAAAGAAAAATGTCTACTTGATATCTTCCATGATAATATATATGTGGAGGAAGATAGTATGTTGAATGTGTGATATGTTGTTGTTTGGCTTGGGTGTCACAAGCAATGCCAAACCCTTCTCTATTGGTTACACCGCGTATTTAATAACGGCATATACTTAACAATCTTAATAATAATTGAAGACCAGAATAATTTATGTAATTGTTGATTATGAAGCTTTCAAGTTCCTCATTCTTTATTATCTTCAGATAGAAAATACCTTAAGAATTTTGTTCTCAAATACGACTTGTGTAATTTCACTAATAAAATTAGTTTTTCCTAGATATAGTAATTACAAACCTTTAAAATAAAAGCTCTAACTAAAGTTTAAATAAAAGGAATCTATCTATGTTGATTAGGATATTCATTAAATTTTAATTAAAAGTAGAAAGCTATTTTAATGATGGCAGGGTATTAGAATGACTGGTCGAATGTCACATCACGAAAATAGTACTATAACGTCATATCTCTATAAAAGCTATTAACCCAAGTAAAAGACTAACCATTTATTAAACCAGTGCAAGCAATGAGAAACATGGCAAACCTTATTAAGTCCAATTTTCATAAAAACATAAATTTTCAATTGGGTGAAAGATGTGGTAAACTTTTGATCCTTCCCTCTCTTTAGCTAGAAAAATCTCTTCATTCTAATAAAGTAACAAATATTCTATGCTTGGCATATTTGCTTTATGAGTACAAAATATTATTTTATAATGGTAAATAATTCAAAAATTTTCTTAAAAACAATGTGAAAAAATATATATATATATATAAATATAAATATATATATATATATATATATATATATATATATATATATATATATATATATATATATATATATATATATATATATATATATATATATATATATATATATATATATATATAAATATAAATATATATATATATATATATATATATATATATATATATATATATATTATATATATATATATATATATATATATATATATATATATTTTTAGGTTACTTTTGGTTGGTAAAGATTATTTAGATTTTTTGGACTAGGAGACTGACAGACTTACCTTGGTAAGAGTCCACTCTGTAGTCTTGTCAAAGACCACTGTGTGGTTGAAATATATCATTGTTTAAGTGCTTTTATGTGTTTCTATTTCAAGACTACAGAGTGGACTCTTACCAAGGTAAGTCTGTCAGTCTCCTAGTCCAAAAAATCTATATAAATATATATATATATATATATATATATATATATATATATATATATATATATATATAATGCTGATACGTATTCCTTCAGGGATGGAAAAATATGATAAATAGTTATTATCTGGAGTACATCCGTTCATTCTGCAGTGCATAAATTCGCAGTTCCGACGTTTCGCCAGAATCTCATCTAGCATTGACGAGGTGAACCCAAGAACAGATCTCGCTCTTCAACTGTTCAATACCTATATATATATATATATATATATATATATATGCTGATACATATTCCTTCACGGATGGAAAAATATGATGAATAGTTACTATCTGGAGTACATCCGTTCATTCTGCAGTCCATAAATTCGCAGTTCCGATGTTTCGCTAGAATCTCATCTTGCATTGACGAGGTGAACCCAACAACAGTAGAAGAGCGAGACTACTGCTCTTCTACTGTTGTTGGGTTCACCTTGTCAATGCAAGATGAGATTCTAGGGAAACATCGGAACTGCGAATTTATGGACTGCAGAATGAATGGATGTACTCAAGATAGTAACTATTCATCATATATATATATATGTGTGTGTGTGTGTGTGTGATATATGTATTTGTGTGTGTGTGTGTGTGTGTGTGTGTGTGTGTAAAATAAATATTTGTAATATAATTACCGTATATGAAATATCATTATTTAAAATTATACTCTACCAAAGAATGATTATCAAATTCGATGTTTGTGTTAATGAAACATTTACTTACTATTACTTTTTTGCTAGGTTCTTTGGGAAATGCAAGAGTTAGAATATACAAAAGAGAATACACTGAAATTATTTGATTATGTTAATCAAAGCTCATTCCTTGCTGGATATTTTTGCCATAAAGGAAGCTACATCCATGGTGAATACATGCTTGATAATACTGATGTAAGTAATATAGTTACAAATCTGGTGCAGTAATTAATTTAAATGTTTAATTTAATAAAAATCTGTTTAGGTAAAACTTTTCAATGAAAAAATTGCTTCAAAGTAATGTAAGATAATTCTTTAAAGATTTGTTTTCTAGTATCTTATTTTGTATTGTAGCATTTTGTGACAATAAATGAAACTTTCTGTTTAGAAAACTGGAATCCATTGCTCTTTGCTGGAATGGTCTGTGGGAAACAATAGTTTTTACACACAAGTAATAGCAGATGTATTTACAACTGATGTTAGCTTGGAGTTCAATTCTTATACATTTGATAAACTTTATTTGAATGTCAAAGCTTCAATGAAAGTAACTGCTCGTAACCATACATTACTACCAACTGCTGTTTACTGGGGCTACCATTTAGGAGTTCAACACAGACTTTTAGTTCAAGTTTCACCAAACAACATTCTTATTCAACCTGCTGGAGAGAAGGTTTTTGAAATTTGTGTGACACCAGTAATACAGGTTACAAACAAAATTTTGTTTTTTTAAATCTTGATATTCAGATTTTATTAAGCAATAATAATTTTCATTTTTAGACAAACAATTTCATCTCTAATTATCAATTACATTTTACTGTAGTATATTCTAGTTATATAATTAATTGTGTATAGGCTATATATATATATATATATATATATATATATATATATATATATATATATATATATATAACTTCATATATATATATATATATATATATATATATATATATATATATATATATATAATTTGTAAACGAGCACACACACAGACAGATAAATAAATAAAATACATCAATGGAATCATTAAACAATTAAGATGCAGCATTTATCAAAACTTAAACAGCACACCTATTCAAGCAATTCAGATTGATAAGCGATTAGATTACAAAAAGCTCAAAAACGTTCTACATAAATTGTTTGCTTGGAAAATTTAGTTATTTAACACGTTGAGTGCGGCAATGGTTTTTACATTTGTTGATTCCATCTTCGCGTGAGCTACTAGTAATCACTTACACTTTCAAATGTTTTAAACTTGCCTATGTAGCACAGTAACTCAGTTACAGTCTGAGTTGTCAAAGGGACACATCTCCCGAAACGGCCGTCCTCAACAAGCAAAGTAAGTGCTACTATAGGCAAGTTTAAAACATTTAAAAGTGTAAATAGTTTTTAGTTGCGCATCAAAATTGCTGAAAAAATATTATTGATTATGTTGCATTGAAAATATTGTTGATGCACCCATTACGTCATCTGAATTTGGGCTAGGCAATCATTTTCGTCAGTTTTGGTGACGTCATTTCCCGTACGTTCATGTACGTACTTTACTGGTGGTGCCGGTTCTCATATCTCAGGTGATGTTTATCGACTGTCCAACTGTTGGGTTTCTCTCCCAATTGTTCCTGGATACCGACAAACCTTTTTTCCAGTCACAACACTTAGTTATACTTATAGAAAAAGTAAAACAAAACAATTTAAGTACCTACAACTCTTTCTGCTGCCATTTAAAATGTTTTTCAACGATAAAAAGAAGTTTACACACAATATCAATACGTTTATCATATCTAAATAGTTGTAACACAGTGTTTATAATAATTTCTAAATAATACCAAAATAAATACTATATACAACCCCACCCCCGCCATTTTAATACTCAGCTTTAGACATCCATGTCCTCATGAAACTTGTTGAAACATCACAGTTCACACAGTCCTAGTTCATCTGGGCACACAACACAAATGTAGGTGGTCAATTTTCTTTTGCCGTCTTTTGCACAAACTCGGCATTATATTTTAACTTGGCTTTTCTTCTGTTATTCTTTGAGAGCCTGTGTACGCTGTTTCAAGTAGGAGTCACTGTAATGGGAGCCTGTTTGGCGGTGGAAGTCCTTCTCCTTGTCAGAGTAGACATTCTCCAATAATTCATCATCATTATCCATATTCATTATACAAAATATATTCAACACAATTATAACACTCTTCAAGTAACACTAATACGATAACACAGTCGGACAGCAACGGCGGAGTAAAAAACAAAATTAACCGAAATGTTCACAAAGACTGGTACAATAACTGATAACTGATCCAATGTTTTCCGCCAATGGCTAACCTCACACTGAACCATTGAAGTGACAGTGGTGCATTGAACGCCTATCGTCACAGGCTCCAGGAGGGCTAGGGTGTTCATGCACGCCCACCACACTCAATGCGTTAAAGAATTGAGATGTAAATAATAAATTATCATATTAGGACAATCCAAATCACCATCTACTAAATATTGGAAATAAACTATTATGTCTAAACCAACAAATTACAAAAATGTTATAAGTAAATAGCAAAAGCAAACACTTAAAGCTACTAAAGCATAACTTCTAAAGAAGCTACAGAAATTGAAAAAATAAGTAGATGGAACCAATTTGATCTTTTTAATTTATCTAGTGCAAGGTTGTAGCCAGTAGAACTGAACTCTCTGTTTATGATAGATAAGCATAACATATAGACTAGAATGGAAAGTAGAATATCTAGTCTACCCACAACAAAACCTGTAGATGTCAAAAAAACAGATTTATTTAGAACTTTACAATTAAGAAAACATTTTTGTATCATACTTTTATATTTACTTTTTAGTGTCATCTTATGTTTTTTCCACCTATAAAGGACTTTGCAAAAATGTGAACAACATTTTTATATGAACTAGCTCCCCCTCAGAAGCTTTGTGGTATTTTGCCATACAAAAATCAAGAACATCTGTTACTCTGATAGTTAAAAATTCCAGTGAACTAAATTGATGATTTTTCAAAACCGAATTTCAAATTAATAAGGTATAAAAGGACTAATAAAGAAAATACATAATAGTAAGATATAAAACGTATTTAAATTGAAACATGTGAGTAATCAAAATAAAAAGGGACCTTCTGGAGGGAAGATCAAACTACCATTATGGGAAGTTTTATTAGTTTGTATAAAATTATACACGTTTACAGTTTATGTAAAGAAAGATGAAAAATTGGCTTAATCATAGTCCTGCTGTATTTAAATAGCTTTATTGTAATAAAATAATCATGAAAAGTTATTTATCTTTTCATTTCAAATAAAATTAAACTACAGTTACATAATTAGTTCTAAGGATATAGGTGTACAGTAATACCTCGACTTACACTACCCCGTCTTACGCGATTCCCAAGTTACACAGTTTTAAATAATGCTGTCCAAACTATGCAGAAACTGGCCTATTCCGGAAGAAAATACTCAAGAAAACTTTTATAGCTCATGAAGAGGAAATATTTTCAGGTTTTAAGGCCGCCAAAGACTGATTGACAGTGACACTTGGCGCAAATACAGCTGTTGACTACAAGTTGTAACCTCTCATAGTTTATCGCTCAGAAAATCCAAGGGCATTAAAAAATATTTCTAAAGCTAGCCCGTGACTTGGAAGTCGAATCGGATGACTTGGATAACAACTTTTTTTTGAGGACTGGTTTGGTCATCATTTCATATCTCAAGTCGAAGGTTATTGTCGGTCTAAACCAATTTCTTTTAAAAGTAATTCTTATTAATTGACAATGCTCCTAGCCATCCTCCTACTACTTTAACTAATTTCGACACACGCGTGAAAGTTATATATTTGCCACCCAAAACAAATAATTTGCTTCAACCGATGGATGAGGGAGTCATCAAAACATTTAAAGCTTAATACACAAGAAGTTCATTTGCGCATCTACATGAAGCTATGAGAGAGAACAATAAGCTCTCCGTTGAAGACTTTTAGAAACAATTCAAAATTTTAGATGCTTTGAGAATCATTGGACAATCTTGGAATGAAATTTCACAAAAAACTTTGAACGGCGTTTGGAAGAAGATGTGTCTATTATTTTCGCCACTGAAATTTAAGTGGAATCAGTGCCAAAGTCTGATGAAATTGCTGATGTGATTGAAGAAGTTATCGGTTTTGCCAGAGAACTCAATTTTGAAGTGGATAGTGATGATGTTCAAAAACTGACAGATTTACACAACCAGGAGCTGACAATTAATTGATGAGCTCATAGAAATGTGTGCGCAAGAGCAAGACCTTAAAAACGCAGATACTTTAGACCCAGTTGACGTAGAAGATGAAACAACGGTTAGAAACTTGATAAAAGGCCTTAGTTTAATTGAGCAAGGCTAGAAATTTTGGAAAATATAGACTCCAAGATGAGTGTATTACTGCCACAAAACAAAAAAATTAGCGAGTTACAAGGAAATTATGCATGAGAAGAAAAAATCTTCAATTCGTCAAACAAATTTACTAGATTTTATGAAACCTTCTATGTCAAATTAAATTTCTTTTTACTTACTTCTTTGCAATATGTGTGTATATAATATAATGTTTTGTTGTATTATGTATTTAAGATTTTATTACATACACATTTTCCTTCTAAATTATTAGTTTATTTAGTCTTTGGTCCAAATTAATCATGATTCCTATGTGATTGAATGTAGAATTTTACCTCGACTTACGCGAGTTCGACTTATACGGCTATATCTCCGTCCCACCTATCGTGTAAATACGAGGTATTACTGTACTTCATAATATGAGAACATTCAGAATAATTGAACTTTTTATAATCTCATTTAGGGACTACTAGAAGACTTCTACATGCTTTGTTTTGTTGAGTTGCAAAAATATCCTCTTATACTTCAAATTAAAGGAAATGTTGAAGGTCTTCGAATAGTATTTCAGTGGCAAGCAATAGAACAACATATTCGTGTTGTCTGGCCACCAACACAGTAAGTGTATGCATTTTGTAATAAATACTTTTTTAACTCTTAAATTTACTGATTTGTTGGGATAAATTGTTTTCTTACCAAATGTATACCATTAAATATATACCAACTTCAGTTTCATGAATATAAGTTTTCACCAATTAATCTGCCATCAATTAATTTCTGTTACCTAAAAAAAATGTCTTTAGAGACTTTTAAAGTTTAAATAAATTGTGACTAGATTTTATTAATGGTATAATAAATATGCTTCAAAAGTTATGGAGATTACTATGGTCTTCCAGGGGTAAATATTTGCTGTAGTTATGACCTTGATCAACCTTACATAGACACAAAAGTTATGGAGATTACTATGGTCTTCCAGGGGTAAATATTTGCTGTAGTTATGACCTTGATCAACCTTACATAGACACAAAAGTAATGGAGATTACTATGGTCTTCCAGGGGTAAATATTTGCTGTAGTTATGACCTTGAGCAACCTTACATAGACACAAAAGTTATGGAGATTACTATGGTCTTCCAGGGGTAAATATTTGCTGTAGTTATGACCTTGAGCAACCTTACATAGACACAAAAGTAATGGAGATTACTATGGTCTTCCAGGGGTAAATATTTGCTGTAGTTATGACCTTGAGCAACCTTACATAGACACAAAAGTTATGGAGATTACTATGGTCTTCCAGGGGTAAATATTTGCTGTAGTTATGACCTTGATCAACCTTACATAGACACAAAAGTTATGGAGATTACTATGGTCTTCCAGGGGTAAATATTTGCTGTAGTTATGACCTTGATCAACCTTACATAGACACAAAAGTAATGGAGATTACTATGGTCTTCCAGGGGTAAATATTTGCTGTAGTTATGACCTTGATCAACCTTACATAGACACAAAAGTAATGGAGATTACTATGGTCTTCCAGGGGTAAATATTTACTGTAGTTATGACCTTGATCAACCTTACATAGACACAAACATAATGGAGATTACTATGGTCTTCCAGGGGTAAATATTTGCTGTAGTTATGACCTTGATCAACCTTACATAGACACAAAAGTAATGGAGATTACTATGGTCTTCCAGGGGTAAATATTTGCTGTAGTTATGACCTTGATCAACCTTACATAGACACAAAAGTAATGGAGATTACTATGGTCTTCCAGGGGTAAATATTTGCTGTAGTTATGACCTTGATCAACCTTACATAGACACAAAAGTTATGGAGATTACTATGGTCTTCCAGGGGTAAATATTTGCTGTAGTTATGACCTTGATCAACCTTACATAGACACAAAAGTTATGGAGATTACTATGGTCTTCCAGGGGTAAATATTTGCTGTAGTTATGACCTTGATCAACCTTACATAGACACAAAAGTAATTTAGATTACTATGGTCTTCCAGGGGTAAATATTTGCTGTAGTTATGACCTTGATCAACCTTACATAGACACAAAAGTAATGGAGATTACTATGGTCTTCCAGGGGTAAATATTTGCTGTAGTTATGACCTTGAGCAACCTTACATAGACACAAAAGTTATGGAGATTACTATGGTCTTCCAGGGGTAAATATTTGCTGTAGTTATGACCTTGAGCAACCTTACATAGACACAAAAGTTATGGAGATTACTATGGTCTTCCAGGGGTAAATATTTGCTGTAGTTATGACCTTGAGCAACCTTACATAGACTCAAAAGTAATGGAGATTACTATGGTCTTCCAGGGGTAAATATTTGCTGTAGTTATGACCTTGAGCAACCTTACATAGACACAAAAGTAATGGAGATTACTATGGTCTTCCAGGGGTAAATATTTGCTGTAGTTATGACCTTGAGCAACCTTACATAGACACAAAAGTTATGGAGATTACTATTTTCTTCCAGGGGTAAATATTTGCTGTAGTTATGACCTTGAGCAACCTTACATAGACACAAAAGTTATGGAGATTACTATGGTCTTCCAGGGGTAAATATTTGCTGTAGTTATGACCTTGAGCAACCTTACATAGACACAAAAGTTATGGAGATTACTATGGTCTTCCAGGGGTAAATATTTGCTGTAGTTATGACCTTGAGCAACCTTACATAGACACAAAAGTTATGGAGATTACTATGGTCTTCCAGGGGTAAATATTTGCTGTAGTTATGACCTTGATCAACCTTACATAGACACAAAAGTAATGGAGATTACTATGGTCTTCCAGGGGTAAATATTTGCTGTAGTTTTGACCTTGATCAACCTTACATAGACACAAAAGTAATGTAGATTACTATGGTCTTCCAGGGGTAAATATTTGCTGTAGTTATGACCTTGATCAACCTTACATAGACACAAAAGTAATGGAGATTACTATGGTCTTCCAGGGGTAAATATTTGCTGTAGTTATGACCTTGATCAACCTTACATAGACACAAAAGTAATGGAGATTACTATGGTCTTCCAGGGGTAAATATTTGCTGTAGTTATGACCTTGAGCAACCTTACATAGACACAAAAGTAATGGAGATTACTATGGTCTTCCAGGGGTAAATATTTGCTGTAGTTATGACCTTGAGCAACCTTACATAGACACAAAAGTTATGGAGATTACTATGGTCTTCCAGGGGTAAATATTTGCTGTAGTTATGACCTTGAGCAACCTTACATAGACTCAAAAGTAATGGAGATTACTATGGTCTTCCAGGGGTAAATATTTGCTGTAGTTATGACCTTGATCAACCTTACATAGACACAAAAGTAATGGAGATTACTATGGTCTTCCAGGGGTAAATATTTGCTGTAGTTATGACCTTGAGCAACCTTACATAGACACAAAAGTTATGGAGATTACTATGGTCTTCCAGGGGTAAATATTTGCTGTAGTTATGACCTTGAGCAACCTTACATAGACACAAAAGTAATGGAGATTACTATGGTCTTCCAGGGGTAAATATTTGCTGTAGTTATGACCTTGAGCAACCTTACATAGACACAAAAGTTATGGAGATTACTATGGTCTTCCAGGGGTAAATATTTGCTGTAGTTATGACCTTGATCAACCTTACATAGACACAAAAGTAATGGAGATTACTATGGTCTTCCAGGGGTAAATATTTGCTGTAGTTATGACCTTGATCAACCTTACATAGACACAAAAGTAATGGAGATTACTATGGTCTTCCAGGGGTAAATATTTGCTGTAGTTATGACCTTGAGCAACCTTACATAGACACAAAAGTTATGGAGATTACTATGGTCTTCCAGGGGTAAATATTTGCTGTAGTTATGACCTTGATCAACCTTACATAGACACAAAAGTAATGGAGATTACTATGGTCTTCCAGGGGTAAATATTTGCTGTAGTTATGACCTTGAGCAACCTTACATAGACACAAAAGTTATGGAGATTACTATGGTCTTCCAGGGGTAAATATTTGCTGTAGTTATGACCATGATCAACCTTACATAGACACAAAAGTAATGGAGATTACTATGGTCTTCCAGGGGTAAATATTTGCTGTAGTTATGACCTTGATCAACCTTACATAGACACAAAAGTAATGGAGATTACTATGGTCTTCCAGGGGTAAATATTTGCTGTAGTTATGACCTTGATCAACCTTACATAGACACAAAAGTAATGGAGATTACTATGGTCTTCCAGGGGTAAATATTTGCTGTAGTTATGACCTTGAGCAACCTTACATAGACACAAAAGTTATGGAGATTACTATGGTCTTCAAGGGGTAAATATTTGCTGTAGTTATGACCTTGATCAACCTTACATAGACACAAAAGTAATGGAGATTACTATGGTCTTCCAGGGGTAAATATTTGCTGTAGTTATGACCTTGATCAACCTTACATAGACACAAAAGTAATGGAGATTACTATGGTCTTCCAGGGGTAAATATTTGCTGTAGTTATGACCTTGATCAACCTTACATCACTGGTGTCAGTCAAGTAGCAATGATCAAAACAGATGGATTGAATTTTCATTTAATTTCGCTTGGATTACAGTAATAATACATAAATATTATTAGTAATTTTGCTTATATCTCCTGTGAATGTCTCAGTTTGAGCGTGAATAATTAAGCCTTAAGCATCCAGAAACCAAAAGTAATAATGATCCAAAAAAGGTAATAAAAAAGTGTTTTGTCAGTACCAGATGAGCATTAAGAAGCGGATGTGCCAAAAAATTTTAACGGTTCAAAATGGAGTTATTAGGAAAACAGGAAACCAGAAACTAAGCTAAATAGGCTGCAAAGATAATTTTACATTAGAAAAGGCAGAACATAAAGATGTTGCCTTATGATTTTTTAACCTAGAACTTTTAGCAAGTATGAATATGTTTGTATGCATTTCTATATATATTCTTATCCTAAATAATAACATTAAATATAAATATTCACTTTTAATTTTTTTAAATGTAAATTGTGTAACTACATAGCAATTATTAGTAGAAAGAACCATATGTTTGTATTCTTTTATACATTTATTTTGGATAATAATTTGAAAAATGTTGTTCTCAAAAATTGTGTCTTCCTTAACTCAGATAAATTATAAGAAATAAAAAATTATATATATAAGAACAAAAAATTACAAAAAGATTTTGTGTGAAAATACTGTTATTGTTTCTTCATTTAAGTGAAAACTTTATTTTTAACATTTATACCATTTCCAAGAGATTCCAAGCAGGTCCTGATTTGGAACTTATTACTGGCATGACTTGTTTGAATACATTTAGACTTTTATGTTTTTTGTTAATTAGAGGCTCTGAGAGACTTCTGCCTACAACTGATGCTTGCTCACTGTCATGGAAAGACCTTTCTGGAGAATACATGGAAGAAAGTTACTAGAGATTCCAAGCAGGTCCTGATCTGGAACTTATTACTGGCATGACTTGTTTGAATACATTTAGACTTTTTTGTTTTTTGTTAATTAGAGGCTCTGAGAGACTTCTGCCTACAACTGATGCTTGCTCACTGTCATGGAAAGACCTTTCTAAAGAATACATGGAAGGAAGTTACTAGAGATTCCAAGCAGGTCCTGATCTGGAACTTATTACTGGCATGACTTGTTTGAATACATTTAGACTTTTTTGTTAATTAGAGGCTCTGAGAGACTTCTGCCTACAACTGATGCTTGCTCACTGTCATGGAAAGACCTTTCTGGAGAATACATGGACGAAAGTTACTAGAGATTCCAAGCAGGTCCTGATCTGGAACTTATTACTGGCATGACTTGTTTGAATACATTTAGACTTTTTTGTTTTTTGTTAATTAGAGGCTCTGAGAGACTTCTGCCTACAACTGATGCTTGCTCACTGTCATGGAAAGACCTTTCTGAAGAATACATTGAAAAAAGTTACTAGAGATTCCAAGCAGGTCCTGATCTGGAACTTATTACTGGCATGACTTGTTTGAATACATTTAGACTTTTATGTTTTTTGTTAATTAGAGGCTCTGAGAGACTTCTGCCTACAACTGATGCTTGCTCACTGTCATGGAAAGACCTTTCTGGAGAATACATGGAAGAAAGTTACTAGAGATTCCAAGCAGGTCCTGATCTGGAACTTATTACTGGCATGACTTGTTTGAATACATTTAGACTTTTTTGTTTTTTGTTAATTAGAGGCTCTGAGAGACTTCTGCCTACAACTGATGCTTGCTCACTGTCATGGAAAGACCTTTCTGGAGAATACATGGAAGGAAGTTACTAGAGATTCCAAGCAGGTCCTGATCTGGAACTTATTACTGGCATGACTTGTTTGAATGCATTTAGACTTTTTTGTTAATTAGAGGCTCTGAGAGACTTCTGCCTACAACTGATGCTTGCTCACTGTCATGGAAAGACCTTTCTGGAGAATACATGGACGAAAGTTACTAGAGATTCCAAGCAGGTCCTGATCTGGAACTTATTACTGGCATGACTTGTTTGAATACATTTAGACTTTTTTGTTTTTTGTTAATTAGAGGCTCTGAGAGACTTCTGCCTACAACTGATGCTTGCTCACTGTCATGGAAAGACCTTTCTGAAGAATACATTGAAAAAAGTTACTAGAGATTCCAAGCAGGTCCTGATCTGGAACTTATTACTGGCATGACTTGTTTGAATACATTTAGACTTTTTTGTTTTTTGTTAATTAGAGGCTCTGAGAAACTTCTGCCTACAACTGATGCTTGCTCACTGTCATGGAAAGACCTTTCTGGAGAATACATGGAAGAAAGTTACTAGAGATTCCAAGCAGGTCCTGATCTGGAACTTATTACTGGCATGACTTGTTTGAATACATTTAGACTTTTTTGTTTTTTGTTAATTAGAGGCTCTGAGAGACTTCTGCCTACAACTGATGCTTGCTCACTGTCATGGAAAGACCTTTCTGGAGAATACATGGAAGGAAGTTACTAGAGATTCCAAGCAGGTCCTGATCTGGAACTTATTGCTGGCATGACTTGTTTGAATGCATGTAGCCTTTTTGTTAATTAGAGGCTCTGAGAGACTTCTGCCTACAACTGATGCTTGCTCACTGTCATGGAAAGACCTTTCTGGAGAATACATGGACGAAAGTTACTAGAGATTCCAAGCAGGTCCTGATCTGGAACTTATTACTGGCATGACTTGTTTGAATACATTTAGACTTTTTTGTTTTTTGTTAATTAGAGGCTCTGAGAGACTTCTGCCTACAACTGATGCTTGCTCACTGTCATGGAAAGACCTTTCTGGAGAATACATGGAAGGAAGTTACTAGAGATTCCAAGCAGGTCCTGATCTGGAACTTATTACTGGCATGACTTGTTTGAATACATTTAGACTTTTTTGTTTTTTGTTAATTAGAGGCTCTGAGAGACTTCTGCCTACAACTGATGCTTGCTCACTGTCATGGAAAGACCTTTCTGGAGAATACATGGAAGGAAGTTACTAGAGATTCCAAGCAGGTCCTGATCTGGAACTTATTACTGGCATGACTTGTTTGAATGCATGTAGCCTTTTTGTTAATTAGAGGCTCTGAGAGACTTCTGCCTACAACTGATGCTTGCTCACTGTCATGGAAAGACCTTTCTGGAGAATACATGGACGAAAGTTACTAGAGATTCCAAGCAGGTCCTGATCTGGAACTTATTACTGGCATGACTTGTTTGAATACATTTAGACTTTTTTGTTTTTTGTTAATTAGAGGCTCTGAGAGACTTCTGCCTACAACTGATGCTTGCTCACTGTCATGGAAAGACCTTTCTGAAGAATACATTGAAGAAAGTTACTAGAGATTCCAAGCAGGTCCTGATCTGGAACTTATTACTGGCATGACTTGTTTGAATACATTTAGACTTTTTTGTTTTTTGTTAATTAGAGGCTCTGAGAGACTTCTGCCTACAACTGATGCTTGCTCACTGTCATGGAAAGACCTTTCTGAAGAATACATTGAAGAAAGTTACTAGAGATTCCAAGCAGGTCCTGATCTGGAACTTATTACTGGCATGACTTGTTTGAATACATTTAGACTTTTTTGTTTTTTGTTAATTAGAGGCTCTGAGAGACTTCTGCCTACAACTGATGCTTGCTCACTGTCATGGAAAGACCTTTCTGGAGAATACATGGACGAAAGTTACTAGAGATTCCAAGCAGGTCCTGATCTGGAACTTATTACTGGCATGACTTGTTTGAATACATTTAGACTTTTTTGTTAATTAGAGGCTCTGAGAGACTTCTGCCTACAACTGATGCTTGCTCACTGTCATGGAAAGACCTTTCTGGAGAATACATGGAAGGAAGTTACTAGAGATTCCAAGCAGGTCCTGATCTGGAACTTATTACTGGCATGACTTGTTTGAATACATTTAGACTTTTTTGTTAATTAGAGGCTCTGAGAGACTTCTGCCTACAACTGATGCTTGCTCACTGTCATGGAAAGACCTTTCTGAAGAATACATGGACGAAAGTTACTAGAGATTCCAAGCAGGTCCTGATCTGGAACTTATTACTGGCATGACTTGTTTCAATACATTTAGACTTTTTTGTTTTTTGTTAATTAGAGGCTCTGAGAGACTTCTGCCTACAACTGATGCTTGCTCACTGTCATGGAAAGACCTTTCTGGAGAATACATTGAAGAAAGTTACTAGAGATTCCAAGCAGGTCCTGATCTGGAACTTATTACTGGCATGACTTGTTTGAATACATTTAGACTTTTTTGTTTTTTGTTAATTAGAGGCTCTGAGAGACTTCTGCCTACAACTGATGCTTGCTCACTGTCATGGAAAGACCTTTCTGGAGAATACATGGACGAAAGTTACTAGAGATTCCAAGCAGGTCCTGATCTGGAACTTATTACTGGCATGACTTGTTTGAATACATTTAGACTTTTTTGTTAATTAGAGGCTCTGAGAGACTTCTGCCTACAACTGATGCTTGCTCACTGTCATGGAAAGACCTTTCTGGAGAATACATGGACGAAAGTTACTAGAGATTCCAAGCAGGTCCTGATCTGGAACTTATTACTGGCATGACTTGTTTGAATGCATTTAGACTTTTTTGTTAATTAGAGGCTCTGAGAGACTTCTGCCTACAACTGATGCTTGCTCACTGTCATGGAAAGACCTTTCTGGAGAATACATGGACGAAAGTTACTAGAGATTCCAAGCAGGTCCTGATCTGGAACTTATTACTGGCATGACTTGTTTGAATACATTTAGACTTTTTTGTTTTTTGTTAATTAGAGGCTCTGAGAGACTTCTGCCTACAACTGATGCTTGCTCACTGTCATGGAAAGACCTTTCTGGAGAATACATGGACGAAAGTTACTAGAGATTCCAAGCAGGTCCTGATCTGGAACTTATTACTGGCATGACTTGTTTGAATATATTTAGACTTTTTTGTTTTTTGTTAATTAGAGGCTCCGAGAGACTTCTGCCTACAACTGATGCTTGCTCACTGTCATGGAAAGACCTTTCTGGAGAATACATGGACGAAAGTTACTAGAGATTCCAAGCAGGTCCTGATCTGGAACTTATTACTGGCATGACTTGTTTGAATATATTTAGACTTTTTTGTTTTTTGTTAATTAGAGGCTCTGAGAGACTTTTGCCTACAACTGATGCTTGCTCACTGTCATGGAAAGACCTTTCTGAAGAATACATGGACGAAAGTTACTATTCTCTAAAAGAAGATGAAATTAAAGAAAAAACCACTTCATTGGTAATCATTTATGTTTTTTTTTTTACTAGATTCATAACAATTTGTTTTTACAGTAGCATTAAATAAACTAAAATCTTGGCTAAAAACACTGTAGAATATCATTTTCTTTAAAACAATTGCTTCTGTATAAAGTTCAATGCATAGCATCTTGGATGATAAATCCCTAAAATTATAAGGTGGTGGGATTAAAGACATATAATTGGTTTGTCAGTATGACTGTCTGGTGACAGCTTGTCATAGTTGCTGAGAATCGCCTTGTTGTTTACAAGTGTATTAATAATTATGAGTTACTGATAGCAATACAGCCTGTATTTCATGACACTCTGCACAGTTATAGACTAAACTATAAATACTTTGACCTTTTGTCTTTGACCAAATAATTCTTTGTTGAAAATAAAATTGCTCGATCGACTTTGGAATGGTACAGGAACAGAAAATGTCTATCGTGAAAGCGTAAATTGTCCAATCTGCACTAAAAAATGTAACTGCCTCACTGAATATGTGCCTCTATAAAATGGTGAAAACCCAGTTATTAGCTGATGAAAATTTGTTTAAACTATACAAGTTTGTGCCTTACAAAATCCAACAAGTGTGCTACATTTTTTATAAAGTTTTTTTTATATTTCAGGAAAAACATTTTAAAAAATCAACACTATGTATATTTGACTTTGTTGTACCTAGTTTAGTTTTTATTTATTTCCAAAACCAGAGATTGAATTCTGCATCTGTATTAGCTTGACCTTCATAAGCTTTTGATGATTAATATAATTTTAGCAAACAATATTTTTTTTCAAATTAAGTAATTTTTATAAAATGTAATGTAGATTTGTTGCATTATTGTAAACATTTTACTAGAAATAATTGTACATAAAACTTTTTATAGGGAGATGAGGTAACAATAGCATCTAGTGAGCCATATGTAAACTGGCCAATTATTGGGGGGAAATACACTCGTTCCAAAATGGAAGATAGTGATTTAGAAAGGTAAAATTAATTGCAAATATTAATTTAGCTAGTTCATTAAGATTAAGATCTAATCTCTACTAGTAATGGACCCTAATATATATATATATATATATATATATATATATATATATATATATATATATATATATATATATATATATATATAAGTAGATAAATCCAGAGCTTAGGTTAAAACATAGTGAAGTCAATTTACTGTTTGTTTATGAAAAGTCTTCTGTATTATGGGATTTTAAGGTCACTTTCAATATAGGTGCTCTATATGAAGGAGTTCTTTGACTACATTTATTTTAAGTGTAATATAGCCACTGTTAAGTCTGTAGTACATACAAAACATATTCACTTTTTATGACACTTGAGAATTCCGTCCTAAATCAATGTCCTGACAAAAAAAAATATAAAATGACTGCGTATTTTAAAAGAACTAAACCTATTTGCATCCTAAAAGCAGGTCCACTATGAAGGTGTTAGGGAAGGGAAAGCCCCTAGAGCCAGATTGCATGGGTTATGCGAATGATTGTAATGCCTGCTAAATCTGAAAGTGAGTTGATACCAGCCACCAAGGGATAATTAGCAGCAAAGCTCAGTCTTGCAAAACCCAATGATGGTTAGTTTTTACACTCAGTCATCCAAGCATCGCTCTTATTTCTCATATTTTAACTCTGATATTCAAACAGTTTTACAGATAATCTCAGACCAGTGTCCTGATCACCAAGCGTTTTTTTGTTGTTTTTTTTTAATAGGTGAATTAGTTATTTACTAAGATTAGTAATATAAATCTTCCTCGTTAGTTTCATATTTTTTGTTATGTATAACAGGACGATTATTTGGAAAGTATTTTGGTATTAAATTTGACATTTTTCATCAAAACCTGCATTTTACCTAAATTTAAATGGATACCAAAATTATTATTTTGTACATAATATAAAATATTGTTTAACTTTCATCGTTTCATGAAACAGACAAGTTTGACAAGGACAAAACAGGGTTGTAGTACACAGACTGTTAGTATAGCCAAGCTGGTAGGAAACTAGTAACATGCCAGTGTTTATGCTGGGTGGAATTACCAATGTTATTAGATGAATTTCTACACCTAACATTACATAAATGTAAAAACAATGTACATTGTTTTAAAATAAAAGTCAAATGAAAAATACAATTTTATAGGTATACTGGGATAAATTTAAATGTGTTCCAAATATGAAAAATGTATTTCTAAAAAAAAAAGTAGTACCCAAATTCTCGGGTAGGGGGCAATTACCCCTACTACCCCTCCTCTGGATCTGCCCTTGATTTCTAATCATAAAAAATCACAGATTTTTTCAGAAGAGTTTTAAATTTAATTCCGTTTTCTATTTTCTATATAGTTTCCATTTTTACCAAAAGCGAGAAAAAGAGATAACAATGTTTTCAGGTCTAAAGTGAGTGTGTTCTTGTCCTAAATACATTACAATTCAACTGCTTTAGTTATTCAATGGCTCATTGAACCTTTTTCTTTAACCAGAATGTTATAGGCTAAATAAAACAAAAAATTCATCACCATTTGTGGCCAGAAGTGCATATAACAGTTAAAAGGCTAGACAGACATTGATTATTTTTATACTAATTTGTTAAAAATTATTTAAATAAATTAACAATTTAACTTCTTCTTTAAATGATTTTTACATAACTAATCTTAATATTTACTATGCATTTTTTGATATATTATCTAGGAATTTTTTTAGTACAATTCTAAATAAACTAGAATACCAGTAACTAAAATTTTTGTTGCCGTAACGTTATAAACACTGATTATAGTATCAAATTTAGATTGTATTTGTTCATATATTAATTTGATATTAATACTGTACTTATGTATTTCAATTGTTTCATTTATGTTCATTCCTAATCATTTATTAATTTCTTTCATAAGTTTCATATTTTCTAACTTTGGAAATTTGCAGTTATTATTAATATGACGCCAAACTTGATTGTTATATGTCTGCTTCTTTATAAGATTTAAAATGTTCTTTATGTCTTTCTTTTAGTTTTTTTTTACCTATATAAACTTTTGAGTTAGTGTTCCTCGACTCTTTGTTTGAAGCTGCAACCTGTTTGCCCAACGTAGAATTTGTTGCACTTGTTACAGTTTAATTTGTATACGCCTCATCAAGGAACACAAACAAAACACCAACACAACATTTTACAATAGCATAAAAGAAACAGGACACAAATACACAGACATTTACCATGACCTAGAAATCCTACACATCAACAAAAAAGAACCACATCTCAACACACTAGAACAATATGAAATTTACAGACACACAAAAACACAAAGTACAAACATATTAAACGAACAAACACAATACAAATCACACATACTTTTTGATACTATCGAAAACCTGCCTTTAAAACCATCACCGCTTGACCCAGCATCTCCAAGCAGAAGACACTGATGAAGATAGCCACATAGCGATCGAAAACGTTCTGTCTTAGTATGTTTTAACAAATTTACAAAATTTAAAGTTCGGATAGTCATAAACTATTGTTTAAGTGATTGATTAAGATTTACCGAACATAATGTACTACAAAATTCAAGTATAATTATGTTTGTAGACAGTTTTCTGTTTATAACCATTTTTTATTGCTGTTTGATATTTGCTAAAGAATAAACACAAAACCACAAAATGAAATATGAATACAAACACATCAAGTCCATACAAATAAAATGTCATTGTATCAGTTTCATAAACTATCCAAGTTTTTTTCAATGTTACATTTTTATATTTTTTTTTTTCAATTGATTTATTTTCCTATGCATGAGTAAGTTGTGGGCCTACCTAAAGGTAAAACTCACAACCCAATTAAATTATATTAATGGATTAAATTTGGAAATATTTGTCCTGCCATTGTTGCAAAAAGATAACTTTGGTACAAAGCAATGAAGTCTGGAAAGAACTTAGGCAGTTGGATAACGCAAAGTCACATTATTGACCTACAGTGAAATAAATAACTTCAGTCATATTCTTGGCATATACTAACTCCAATGAGGAACAAAACACCAGAAAACATGTGCAGTATGGAAAAATATTGCAACAAGGTTATGCTGAATATATAATCTTGATTGTAACTTAAATCATCTTGTGCTACATTATAGTGTGGGATAAACAAAGTTACATGCCACAGGATATTACCTATTTTTGTTTTAAACTTTATGTGTATTTTTAAACACTTATTTTTTTAAATAAACAAATGTAAAGTCAATGAATATTTTATTTCCTTACGGTCATATATCTTTCTTCCCTTTGTTTTGGAAAATAGCAAATTAGACTGGAATTTTAATTTTAGTTTTTTACTCACAGGGATTTTAATGAACCTTGGCCTAAAGAGTTCACAAATCAAGATGCAAAAACAACTGAAGATGATACTTTGGATTCTCAAATGAATGATTCGGTTAATCTTCAAGCATTGACATTCCTTGATGTACCAACTAAGCAGTGTAACCAGTTTTTTTTAAACCCTAGCAGTCATAGTTTTAGTGAATTTCATGACACGTTATATCTTTTCTTCAACTCAATAAACAACAGTGATCTTCTGATTTTCCTCTTAGGACCAGTACTATTCAATGTTAAAGTTGCTTGATGTAATCATCTTGAATTCACTGATTAAAATATAATTAAAAGGCACTTAACTAAGAGAATACTATGTATTGAAATGTGTCAGCAAAAGTAAGCCATTACGTATCCACTTAGTTCAGTACCTTTTAATTATAGACTATTTAATGTTTTTTAAAAAAATGTTTTAGTTGGTTTTACAAAAATATTTTAAAATGTGGATTTGAAGGTTTTAAACATATTTATTTTTTTAGTGACAATTGATTTCTATCCCATACATAAAATCTGTTGATTTTTAATTAAGGTTCTTAATCCAAGATTTAAGTGTGTAATGTCCTGAAGTTAAGTTTGTGGCAACCAAATGAGGAGAGAACCGCATGAAGTTCCCGTGGAACCACATTAAAGATGTGAGAAGGATTTCTAAATGTAGTCCAAGGCAATAATGTTTTGTGTAGGGACTATTGCTTCTCTAAATTAAATTTACTTTCTGTCTCTATACTATAATACACATAGCAATATAGATGTGTGCACTTTTGGTTAGTTTTAGTAGATCTAAAAAGTTATTTGAGATTATTTGGATTGGTTAAAAAAATCAACAATTTATCTTGGTTTTTTGTAGGCCCTTCATATTAAAAAAAAAGTAAAAGGAAAACCGTTTACCTTCTTTATCAATCAGCTTGGATCCTCTTTTTGTTATCAGATCCTAATACTATTTACATCCTATATTTATCTTATATCATTGTTTTATTTATTTATTTTCTTTGCTTTAATGTTGGCCATACTGATCCTCTCCTTTTTTGTTAACTTCAGTCCTCTCTCTAACTGGGTCTTTTAAATGTGTCTGTCTTCTATTCAAATGAAATATGTTGTAAGTATTTGGAACAATTATGGAATTAGTCATATGATTAAAGTTGGAAAATAAGGTTTCATATTAAACCCCTTTCTGTTAGTGCCATGAAGTAGGGTTGATAATATAGAAGACTCTCAATAGTGGCAAAAGTTAAAACTACTTGGTAAGTTTGATTCACTATCAAGTTAAAGAATATTTTAGTATTTGAAAGAATTTATGGAAACTGTATTATACTGAAAAGTTTAAAATACCTGACAATAGTTTTATATTTTGTGTAATTATATTAAACATACATTTCTCCCCTTTTATCACATTTTCTTGGGATTTACAGGCAGCTTCTCCCTCCCCAAAAAAACTATGTTGAACTTTTCTTAGAATTAATAAATTGAACTTAGAATAAGCAGCTCAACTAGACTTTTGATAGTTTATTACTTTTGTACAAAACACTTGAATATTTCAAAAATAGTAGTTTTAAAGGTATCCAAATACATTTTAATTTTGGTATATGAAAACAGAAGACAAAAAATGTAGACAACTTCAAACAAAAGAAATATAGAAGTGATATTGATTATCTCTTAATAATTTTTTTAACAAACTAAATAATATTATTTTTCTTTACAGCTCTTTTAATTAATATATATAGGTATAGTCATACTGTAAATTTATATTACATTACAATATACTTCTTAACATTATACATTTTTTTAATATTTTGGAGTTAAATCCTAACAGAAACATTTTGTTTACATAAAATAAAACTTTGCTTTTGGTTTAAAAAATTAGTCTTTTTTAAAAATTCTTATTAAATATATTGTTGTAGGACATATATTTACTTGAATTACAACTATAACAGAATTTATGTTACTTAGTGGTGACACAGAATGTATACCTATTTAATGAAACAGAAATGGAATGCAGCTTTACTTGTTTGTTAGACCTTTACGATAAAGTGATCCCTCAGCTGTCATCAGAGTCTCTTATAATGACTATTCAAAAAAAAGTGTATGAATATCCAGAACCAGGTAGGTTTTTTGTTTTATAAGGTCCTCATAAAGGCTTAAATACTTTTATATAATCATATTCAATTTATTTTGGAAATAGTATTTATTTCTGTGAGCTGTTAGACACTTTTTCTGTAATGTAATGAAATCTTTTCCTGATACCCTGTAGGCACTTTCAAGAACAAACTTATCCTACCATATATAAAATAGATTTTATATATCTCTTATACATTATTATTAAATTTATTTCATTGCCACTATATATATATATATATATATATATATATATATATATATATATATATATATATATATATATATATATATATCGTGATATTTCACGTTGACCATTATTTTTCCGTTGCACTGACTTTATGAAGCTATTATCATTACTTGTAACTAATGTTTTCCACCACTAAGTGCAATAATTTTACCTTATGTGATGAGGCACTTTTCGGTCACTTGACCATTGTCGAATCACTGTGGTTCGACAATGGTCAAGTGACCGAAAGGTGCCTCATTACATAAGGTAAAATTATTGCACTTAGTCGTGGAAAACATTATTTACAAATAATAATTATAACTTCATATATATATATATATATATATATATATATATATATATATATATATATATACATATATATATATATATATATATATATATATATATATATATATATGAAGTTAATATATTACTATTGCAAGTAATTTTATCCACCATTAAGTGCAATGATTTTACCTTGAGTGATGAGGCGCCTTTCGGTCACTTGACCATTGTCAAATCACTGATTACTTTTTCTTAATTTTTCTGTTGCGGATGTTCGGTCTGTCGTGTTGGTAATTGTTGACGTCATATACGTTTCCTCTTGAGTCTTGTTTATTATGTTTTTGAATAGTATGTCTTCTGTATATGTTGTTTGTAGATTCATTAAATTGTTGTGTATGTTTTTATAAATGTGGTATTTTTCTAGTGAGTTTAGTTCTATTGGGTTATTATTTATTTCAAGTATGGTTAGGTTATTTTCGTAATTTGTTATTTCAAAACAATGGATAACGTAAATTTGTTATTATTTTAAAACAATGGATAACGTAAAATATCAAGATTATATATATATATATATATATATATAATATTGTACGTTGATTATACTTGTACCTATTCACCAATTAAAAACAAATATATTTACAAACTTGTAATATACTAACAAACTAAGTAGCACTTACTTAATATTTGTTGAGGACGGCCGTTTTGGGACATGTGTCCTATTGTCAACTCAGACCTTAACTCCAAGTTACAGTCTGAGTTGACAATGGGATATATCTCCTGAAACGGCCGTCCCCAACAAATATAAGTAAGTGCTACTATAGGCAAGTTTGTAAAAATTTACAAGTGTTTAGTGGCAAATTAATTAGCCTAAAATGTTTTTATTCAGCAAGATTTTTAAGGATTTACTTCAATTTTGTATCATTTACAAAGTTTTTATTTTGTTTGTTTCAAATGCCTTACTTTTACAGGTTTTTTTTCATTTTTAATAAATAGTAGCATGTAATATAATATATTTTTCTAGATTTTAGAGTCAAATAATACAATTATTAAAGGAAGTATTTTAATTTTCTTGAATTTATTACTGCTTGGTATATCTTTGCCAAGCATTAACCTGAGCAAAGAAGAGAGGACCTACCATTTATGTTTTAGTCTGTGGAAGAGATAAGTTTATATTCATAAATAAATTCAACTTATTTTTACCCTTACTATTTTCATTCTAAATTTGTTTAGATGAATTCTTTCTTACTACTGATAAGGAAAAGGCTTTATCTATAACAGTAGATCCAAGCACTGGATTCATACCATCTAATGGGACTGTCATTCTAAAATTGACAGTGTATGCGCTTGCTTGGGGTGAATATAAAGACACAATTCACATTTACGTAGGCAGTCTTCCTGCATTCTCATTACCTGTCAATGTGTTTTGTAATGAGTATCCAGTATCTATTGTCCAGCCAAGTTTAAGGTGAGAGAATCTTTCTGTATACAATATTAAAAAGAATTAAAGTAATTAGATGAGATCTGATTAGTTAATTATGGTGTAGCACCAACCAGGTACCTCAGTTAACTTTTAATTTTTAATAAAACATGCTTCCTTTATAATAATAACAATAATATCAGCTGAAAACCAAAGTGTTTATGAAGAAATCTGTAAAATTAACATAAAAACATTAAAAAATGATTAAATTATAAACAATAATAATAATAGTTAATAAATATTATTTGAATCCATCTTCAACTGGAAAAAGTTTACACTTGAACATTTACTCATTTTTACCACTATGCAAGTCGGAGACTGGAGGGAATTTAATTTTTTTCAAATTGGTTTTTTTTACTGCTGTTCTCTTTACCTCCACACTCTCAGTAGCAACCAAATAGTTTTTCAACAACAGATATCTATTACATCTAAAATTGGTTGTTGTAATCACCCTGATTAAATCGTAAATAATTACTTGAAGAACTATCTCGTCAATAAAACACAGGTTTTGAAATATATCAGTAGGTTAATAGTTTTCACTTAATTCTTTGAATAGTTTGTGTTGGATATTATTTCTAGTTAGTCGAATCTATATGTCTTTGAATGATATTCGAAGACTATGGTCTGCCATACTGGTTGATAACTTAGGCATAAGTTTATTTTTTTCGTTGGTCTCAATCCCGGACGTTACACAGAATGTTTGTATTTCTCTGTGTGTGTATACATTTGTTTTACTGTCATCATTTCGGATATTAAAGAAGTATGGATGAAGCTTTTGCTAATGAGAAACTACTAGAATTTAATAAGGAAATAGATGATTCAGACAAAGACCCACAATAAATTTCCTATAGGGAAAGAGCCTGAAAAATGAAAGTGGTGACATTTCCTATGAACCCTCTTCAACGGTTAAATATATGGCATCCTTTATGTACCAGAAAATTTTGTTTTGATAAGTCAGAAAATGAACTTTTTTGGAAAAAAGTACCATACATGGTGTAAAAAAAAGAGTGACCAACACAGCAAAGAACTCTTCAACACAATGTCTTGAGAGAACCACTCCCTGACCTCTCTCAGCTAGAGTCATAGACAACAGTCCGACAGAATTACAGGTATGGAAATGTTTATGATCAAATAAATTTCCATTTTGTAATTATAAACATTATAATTTTATTGTTGATACTGTTATTTACAACACAAAAATAGAAAATTAGTTTAAAATAACATGACTAATCTAAAAAAGTAAGTTGTAAACAAAAAAAATCATTCCTCTTTGGTCTGATGCTGTACTGACAGCTAATTCATGATATGGTAAAAGTATCACTTGTTCTATCAAACTATAATACACAAAAGACCTAATTTATAACAATATTTCTTAACATGACCCAATTTTCCATATTTAACAACCAATGTGCTATGTAGAACCTAGGGTCTAAACTGCACATTAGTTTGTATACGCCAACAGAGTTATAAATATATTTGTTTGTGAGTTTTGGTTATAATTCATGCAAACTTTTTGAAATCATAACTTCAAAAATATTTTAAAAAATCACCCAATATCACAATTCTAACCTAAAACCCTCAATAGGTCAGTTATGGACTGAGTTGACAATGGGATAGACCCCCAAAACATCCATCCTCATTAGACAACAAAGTAAGTACGACTACAGTCAAGTAAACACTTATAAATGTTTTAAACTTGCCTATAGTAGCACTTACTTTGCTTGTTGAGGACAGCCATTTCGGGAGATGTGTCTCTTTGTCAACTCAGACCGTAACTGATCTCAAGGTTTACGTAGGTTAGGGTGGGGGTGGAATATTTTGGTGGTGTGGGTGTATTTTGTGTGTATTAGGAGTTATGATGTCAAAAAGTGCGTGTGAGTTGTAATGTAATTGTGTATTGAGTATGTGTGTAGGATGTAGTTTGAAGTGCCTATATATTTTGTATTGTTCGGTTGTGTAGCGTTGGTTATTTCTGTGTTGTTTATGAAGAATTTGTAGGTTAGATGTTTTGTCTATGTAGTCTTGTTTTGTGGAGTTGAGATGATCGGCGAAGTTTGATTGGTAGTTATTGTTTTTTAGTGCTTTTATATGTTCTTGGTAACGTGTGTAGAATGACCTCCCTGTCTGGCCTATGTAAAAACTGGGGCATGAACTGCAAGTTAGTTTGTAAACTCCAGTCGTGTTGTAAATGTCATTGATGTTGTTGTTGGGTTTAAATTGTTTGTTGAGAGTGTTGTGTGTGGAGTAAGCTATTTTGTAGTTGTATTTTTGTAATGTGTTGGCTAGTAGATTGTGGGTTTTGGATGATCTGTATGGTATTGATAAGTATTTTATGGGATTGTCATCTTGTGTGTTTGTATTTGGGTTATTATGTTATTTTTAGGCGGTTGTATAATTTATCAATCATTGTTGGGTTGTATCCGTTTGTTTGTGCTATATATTTTATGGTGTTTAACTCCTGGTATTGTTCATCTTTGTCTAGTGGTGTTTTAAGCAGGTAATATATATATATAAAACACCACTAGACAAAGATGAACTCTACCAGGAGTTAAACACCATAAAATATATAGCACAAACAAACGGATACAACCCAACAATGATTGACAAATTATACAACCGCCTAAAAAATAAACATAATAACCCAAATACAAACACACAAGATGACAATCCCATAAAATACATATCAATACCATACAGATCATCCAAAACCCACAATCTAACCAACACATTACGAAAATACAACTACAAAATAGCTTACTCCACACACAACACTCTCAACAAACAATTTAAACCCAACAACAAAATCAACGACATTTACAACACGACTGGAGTTTACAAACTAACTTGCAGTTCATGCCCCAGTTTTTACATAGGCCAGACAGGGAGGTCATTCTACACACGTTACCAAGAACATATAAAAGCACTAAAAAACAATAACTACCAATCAAACTTCGCCGATTATCTCAACTCCACAAAACATGACTACATAGACATAACATCTAACCTACAAATTCTTCATAAACAACACAGAAATAACCAACGCTATACAACCGAACAATACAAAATATATAGGCACTTCAAACTACACCCTACACACATACTCAATACACAATTACATTACAACTCACACGCACTTTTTGACATCATAACTCCTAATACACACAAAATACACCCACACCACCAAAATATTCCACCCCCACCTTAACCTACGTAAACCTTGAGATCAGTTATGGTCTGAATTGACAAAGAGACACATCTCCCGAAACAGCCGTCCTCAACAAACAAAGTAAGTGCTACTATAGGCAAGTTTAAAACATTTAAAAGTGTTTAGTGATTACTAGTAGATCACGCAAAGATGGAATCAACAAATGGTATAGTCAAGTGTAACATACTAATATGTGTCTAATTGTAAATAATTCCTTTATTCACTACAAATATTATTTATGTTCTTAGCACAAAGAACACTGCCATTTAGCAGAACACTTATGATTTAGCGTAATTAAATAACTACAAAGAGTACCTTTTCATACTAGACTTATTAGTAGACGATTAAAATAGATCAAACATTTCTAGGCTTCAAATGCAATGTCTATGTAGAAATAATTTTAATTTGTTTCAGATTCGGTAGCTTTTCTTATCTTGATAATGAAGATAAAAGTGAAACATTACAAGTGATCAACAACAGCTGTCTAACGATACACATTTCCTGGCAAATGTTTTTTGATTTCCAATTAAAAAGCAGACCTTTCAGTATCATTCTCGTTGATGACTTTACTTCAAACTTCCCCTTCCATTTGCATTTGGTTCCAAATATAGGAGTTTATTGTAATGAAATATTTAAGGTTTGCACTTAGTTTCCTAATTACAATTAAATAATTAATATAAATATCTAATTTCTTTAACTGAATAAGATGATCCAAACATTTCATCATGACAATGTGGGTGGTACCGGTAGATAATAGTAAACGTTTTCATCCAAGAACACTAACCAGGCTCTTGTTATTTCTGCAATGGTTTATGTAAGAAATAATCCCACCATTTAAGAAAATTTCTCAACACTTTATGAAAAATTTACTTGAAAAATGTTTTGATGTCAGCAAGACAGAAGGGCTGGACATAGTGTTTCTACTTCATCAATGGCACTGTTCACATCCTACACAAAATGAAAAAAGCTTGTGTTTGGGGGCCATGGCATATGCACTGTGTTCATGGCAGTGTTGTTAATCCAGTTTATCATGGAATGTAAGTCTCTGAGTAGGAAAGTGGTGGTGAGATCCTAAAGTGTTCTTTCTTAGACCTTGGCTCAGCAAAACAACCTAAATTCTAAAGTAATAATGTTTTGCTCAATAACTTTAGTTTCCGGTTTTTTGAAGGTATTTATCTCAAATAGTACATGGCCATCATTACTAAACTTATTTCTTTTACAATATCAAGTAAAACAAGTAAAATCTTGTTTACAATATAACGCTCTTACCATCTATCATTCGTCTTGAATGCTATTCTATGTTATATTATTACTATGATCTAGTGAAAATAATGTTAATTTGGAGGTGGTTGACAAAAATAGGGTAAAACACTTATTACTAACATATAAATGATAGTGAATTCTTGTATTTAGGTAAATATACAAGCTGTTTCATAATAATCCTTGAAGTTATGAAAAATAATTACAAAAAATCTATTTCACTAATAACAACGGAACTACTACTTCTTTAATTAGAACTTCAAACAGTTTTGTTAATACCTATAAAAGTTACATATGTACTCCTTTCTTTATACAGCACACATCAACACGAAAGTTTAACTCCTGTCGAACGTGTTACATCATTTTTGATAGATTTGATTGCATTGAGAATACGATCTCTTACCTCAACAATATTGTGCAGTATTGGTAGGACAAACACCATTTCTTCCACATAATCCTTGAGAAATAAGTCATATGGTGTGAGGTCTTGTGATTTTGGTACTCAGAGCCTGATATGCTGGCCTGCATGAGACACATGTCCCAAGACGGTACTGTCAAACATTGTTAAGGTAATGGGCAATACTACCATCTTGTTGCAAAATAAAATCGTTGAGTACCTAGCATAATTGTAACATAGCCAGGTAAATCATGCCAGTCACTATATTTTCTATTACAAAAATTGCTCATTAACTGACTCAAAAGAGATCGCAAAAAGGTTTACTTAAGGTTAATAATGAAGATGCTCTGAGGGTATTCCCTACCCCAAATCCATGTGTTATGGCGGCTTACTTTGCTACTAATATAGAAAGTGGCTCCATTGCTAAAAATGATGCTTTAAGGAAACCTTAGCCTAACAATGTTTTCTTGTATTTGCGAGCAAACCTGGATCTGGTTAAGTTTTAACACTATCAGCTGCAGTAGAGGAAGATAGTAGGCTTTGAATGATAAACATTTGCAGAGAACTTCAGTCTGTTATTTACAACATCCCCAATTATCTGCCTACAAATTCAGATGATTTCGGGAAGGTCTGAATAAAATTAGCACACACATTTGAGGTTCTCAGACTACCAGTAGGTTTTCTGTTGCACAAGAAATCAGTTTCACTGTATTCTTTATACCATGCACAAATTTAATGGTCACTTAGTAAGTCATTATTAAATTTCTAATGAAATGCTCCTTGCACAATTACGGGAAATTCTAACACATAAAACAACTTCTGGTTACTTGTGAGTCTTTTCTTCTGAAACAATTAACTAAATACCAAGTAATGTATATGAAAAAACATACATTACTAGTTTACTTGTTATACAAAATACATCTCTTGTTTGAAGTGCAAGAGATTCATATAGTACTTGTTTCAATCTTATAAATGACATAAGATTTTTTATAATTAATTTTCTTAACTCCTAAGATTAATATCAAACTCTGTATATTATTTAAATATAATTACATAGTACTATTTATTTACAAAATAATACTGTATATAATTTGTATTGTACAACCCTAGAAAGGGAGTTGTTTTTAAATAAACTGACTGGACTTCATGTTTGTAACAAGAACCTAGAGTGTTGGTTTTAGCTTTTGTCACACCATAATATTTCTTATATTATTATATTATTCATGACAATGCCATTAAAATTTCTGTAGGTGGACAAAACTCTGTATAATGTTTTGTAAATTTGGGGGAAATGTGTATGTAATTACATTTTTTAATTGATTTTACTTAGAAATATATAATAGACAAATATGATTGAAACTTACAGTTTTTGTGTTGTACATCTTGAGATTTTTCGTATAAATTACACTTTTTTGTATTAACTTGGTAAAAAAACCACTACTTACTGATTTATTCAGCAGACACATTTTGCACTAGGTCAGCTCATTATTCAATGCTGTGAATTACTGACAAGACTGTTGTTCAGGTGTGTTTAGACACCAATTTAAAAATACTACACTACATCAAAAAAAGCAACAAACTTAACATAGTACAAAAATATGAGATATATAAACACCACAAATACTATCCACAACTCATTATAACTGACAAAACACATCCACAATCAAATACTATATTTGAGCACATAATTAACAACCACTCTATGAACAATAACACCACAGAACAATAACACACCACAGACTCACACCAACACAACACACCTGAGCAGCAGTCTTGTCAGTGATTCACAGCATTGAATAATTCGCTGACCTAGCACGAAACGCATCCGCTGAATAAATCAGTAAGTAGTGGTTTTATGCCAAGTTAATACAAAAAGGTGTAAATGTGTATGAATTTACTTTTTTCAAGTTATATCAATTTCTTCTTTGACCCTATTGTTTTCTCTGTGCAATGTAGCTTTTATATTAGTTCAATTCAGTTGATAATACTGTTAACAATCTGTCATGACTACAAAAGTTCTTTTATGTATCTTTTCTAGATGACGGAATTACATACAATAGTGAAACCTTGGACTAGCAAAGCTTTAGATATTATATTTAATCCTAGAAATGAACTTGTTAAAGAAGTATTGGACAATAAGATTACTGTATTTAAGGGAAATATAGTAGGACATGTGTTTCTTGCTCAGTAAGTGTTTATAATTATAATTCCCTTTGGCTTCCTCCCTTACCTGTACAGAGTGAGTGAGAGAGACTAATAACTCTTGCAGCTATTGTCTTGTACATCTTGCGGTTTTTCTTATAAATTACACTTTTGGTATCACTTGGTAAACAAAACCACTACTTACTGATATTTTTCAGCAGGCATGTTTCGCATTAGGTCACTGCATTACTCAATGGCGTCTTGTCTGTGACTCACAGCATTGAACAATGCACTGACTAGTGTGAAACGCATCTGCTGAAAAATATCAGTAAATAGTGGTTTTTTGCCAAGTGTAATTCACTAATAATTTCTGCTACTCAGGCACTTAAAAAAATATTTGCATTTTATACTAGTCTAATAAAGAAATATATTTTTGTTTTCTTTATAAAATACTGTATTTGCTTCTAAAAGATAATAGACTTGGCGACATAATTTGTTTCCAGAGAAACTAATCAAAGCAATCGAAAAATAGGATTTGACTTACAACCTTTAGAAGCAAGTGTGGAGGCTTCTGTTCAAGTCCCTATGCTTGAGGCTCTAAATTTAGAAGGCTTCTACATTCTATTTAAGGTAAGCTAGTTATATATACGTTTACAATTTAAAAAGAAAGTACAATCACGTTTATTTAAAATAAACTGTTAGAAAGAATAATAAGTTTTAAGTGAATAAATCAAATTAATTACATTTAACTGAATTATAAGAAATGCAATTGTTTATATGAAGTATGATCAATAAAATAAACCAAACAGGAAAAATATTTCTCTCACTTAGTAACAGAAATTATAAAATTGAATACCCAGACTGTAATAATCTATACATTGGCCAAGCAAAAAAAAAAAAAAAAAAAAAAAAAAAAAAATTGACAGATATAAGGAATGCCTTAAAGCTTACATCAATTCAAACATTTATAACTCAAACCTAGCCATAATACACACCATAAAAAGTAACCATACATTCCCCATAATAGAAAACATACATTTAATAAAGAGAGTCAAAGAGACTCTAAACTGACAATCTGGGAACAATTACAAATTTGTAAACATAAAACTAATAATAAATGAACAAGTTTAAATAAAATTAAAACATGATGAATTATTCAACGTAATAGACAAGGTTAACCCCAATATAAACACAAATTAAGCCATAGTGCATTCAAACAAAAAATAGAACAATTTAAAAGTTGCAGTATTTGTGTGTACATCTTGAGGTTTTTATATAAATTGCTATTGTTTGTATTATCTTGGCAAAAAATGATGTATACAGCAGACTCGTTTCGGCTAGGTTAGCATATTTTTCAATACTATGAATTACTGACAACACTGTTGCTCAGGTGTGTTGTGTTGGTGTGAGTCTGTGGTGTGTTATTGTTCATAGAGTAGTTGTTAATTATGTACTCAAATATAGTGTTTGATTGGGAGTCTGTTTTGTCATTTAGAATGTGTTGTGGATAGTATTTATGGTGTTTATATATCTCATAGTTTTCTACTGTGTGTTTTTTTAACACACTTCTCCTGAGTATGTTGATTAATCTGTGTATCGTGGAGTGTAAGGCAGTATGATTGTGTTGTGTGGGGTAAGTATATGTGTTGTGATTTCTGTATATTTTGTGGTTTTGTTTTTGTTAGGTCTAGGAAGTTGATTTTGTTTTGCTGTTCTGTTTCCAGTGTGAAGTTTATGTTATTGTGTAATTTGTTTATGTAATTGTGGAAGGTGTTTATGTGCCTAATGTTGCCGTTGTATAGGATTAAAATGTCATCTACGTATCTGTACCAATATAATATTTTGTGGCCGTGGTTGTTGTTGTTTATATGTTTTTGTTCTAAATTGTGTATGAATTTTTTTTGACAATATGCTTGAAATGGGGGATCCAATGGGTAAGGTTTTGTTTTGTGTGTAGTATTTGCCATTGAGTGTGAAGTAATTCTGAGAAGTGATTGTTTCTGTTAGTGATATTTCTTTGGTTGTGTTGTTTTTTATTAACATTTGTTTGATCATTCTAGTTTGTAACTTCTTGTGTGCTAGATTGTGTTTTGTAACTAGACCCTCTGATGATGATGACATGGTCATCGAAATGTACATAATATACATAATGTAACTTGTCTTATTTGTTATTTTTGATTATTTTTGTGGTATTGGGGTTCTTTTCAATATTTTTATTGTAATATATTGTACCACTGTGCTCTTGATATTGTGTATTTGTTTGAGTATGTTTATTGTTTCTTTGACTGATATGTTTGTGTATAGGTTGGTGATGTCGAATGATGTAAGTGTAGAGTTGGGGGGTATGTGTGGGTTTTTATTTTTTGTGTAAGATCTATGATGTTTTTTATGCTGGTGTGGCTATGAAATGTGATGTTTTTTCTTATTATTTTGTCGAGACCTTACACAAAAAAATATACCAATACGCCCACTAATAAAAAACACATCAACACCCTCACACGAAATCACAACCTTGACACATTCAAAATATACAGAAAATCCACCACCACCAACACAGTGTATACAAGATTACATGCAACAACTGTCCCAGCTTTTACATAGGACAAACAGGGAGAACATTTACAACAAGATACAAAGAATATGTAAATCAGATAAGAAAGACAAAACCCAAATCAAATTTTGCCATACACATACAAAAAACACTACACTGACAGATTGACATAGACACCAATCTAAAAATCCTACATTACATCAATAAAGGCAAAAAACACATTAGAAAACTATGAGATATATGAACACCATAAATACTACCCACAACACATTCTAAATGACAAAACACACTCCTAATCAAACACTATATTCCAGTACATAATTAGCAACTACTCTATGAACAATAACACAACACATCTAAGTAACAGTCTTGTTAGTAATTCACAACATTGAAAAATGCGCTGACCTAGTGCGAAACGCGTCTGCTGAATATATCAGTAAGTAGTGGTTTTTTGCCAAGATAATACAGAACAGTTTAGTTATAGTACTTGAAAAAGTAGTCTCACACTCTCAACTACTACAAGAACACCGCTTGAAAATGAGAGCACTGTAATATACCTCTTGAAAGTTAACTCACAAGATCCTTGTAATTATTATAGACGTTTTAAGGATATGGATAAATGTTTTTTGTACAACTTCAACGTTTTATGGGATAGAAGTAGTTCTAGGGAGGTTATTATTTGTTCTGATAGATCAATTCTCTTCATAAAATTATAAGTAAAAATTGTTTTTTTCTACATTTCTTTGGTTGGATGGTTTCACAAAGACAAATAAAGAATAATGTACAATATTAATTATAAGACAGAACGTACCCAAATAGCAATAGCATCGATATGCACTGCCAAAACACTCTGAAATAACACTGATAAAAACAAACAAATCATCAATCTACATTGCGCACATTAAATTAAAATATTGTCTCCAAGTTGGGATTCTCTCAAGAGAAACGCAACAGTAAATCCGACAGCTTAAGGTCTTGGAGCCATTGCCACAGTGAATGTGTTAATATTCATGTTTTTACATATTAAAATATGTTTATATTGATAAAGGATTGTTTTATGCAACCTGATAAGTCCAACACAACCACAGTTCTGTGAAACAGGTATTATAGTTGAATAAAGTTATGGTTGACTGTGACTACGTAGATCTGCAGCCTCGCAAACAATGTCGGTGCTATAGTATATGATATTGTATACAGAAAATGATACAACAGTCTTCAAATGTCTTTTTGAAATTTGTAATAAAATGTAATTTAACTCTTCTATATTAATGTTTTTTTCAATTATTTATTGTGATATTCCTATTTATTGTTATTTATTTATTGTTATTTTCTATTTTAAATGAAATTAAATTTGGTTTAGTAGTTAATCAACTTTATCTTATAAAATTTTCCTTAAGGGGAAACATTTTTCTCCTTTAATAAAAAAGGCAATTTCTTATTAAAGAATCCAAAATTAAATTTTAGTCATCAGCAATTTAAGTACTTAAATACTTACAGACATTTAAAGTTAAAACTGAATACTCTTTTCTTAGTCACATGGTCTACTTCAGTCTGCACAAACCAAGATTAATCGTCCTGACCTTTAACTTCATATCCACAGCACCCTAAATCCTGAAGGGATATTTGTCCATCCCTTTCCATAGGGGACTGTGTAGCTGTTTCACTTCTCTTAAAAAGATAGATCAATTCAGTACCTCTATCATTCACTTTAAATTTCAAAAAATAGTTTAAAGTTGCAACACTTTCAGATAGCAATTACAGATAATTAATTATCAAATTAATAATATTAATGAACCCTTTGTTACATGGTGTGGGGGGGAATAAGATAGAGCTACTTCAAGGTAATGTGGCCAACACTACAATTCTACCAACATTATTACTTCGAGTACTTATTTTCACAAGTTGAGTTGACCTGAGAATTAAAAACACACACAGAAATTCTTTAGTGCTATTCGGAATCGAACCCAGAACCTAAATTTCCATAGACAAGTGCTTTACCCAGTTGCCCATCAAATTAATCATTACATTAAAATGTTAGCTATTTGTGTAAGCAAATAACTCGTCTACAAAGAATTAAAGATTTCAATTTAAACAAAGGCAATTGTAATTATTTATTTTATTTATTGTAAAGTTATTTGAAATTTTAGTTACATAAGATTTTTAGTAAAGTATATCTAAGTGAAACAGTGTTTGACAGTGCAAAGCTTGGGAGGTGATGGAAAAGCAGAACAAGACTTTGCTGAAGGAACAGGTGGTCATACTGAGCAATAACAGTCCAGTACCTCTACAAGTAGCAGTATCAATAACAAAGCCTTTTTATATACAATCATTTTATTATCAAAGAAAAAAGATTAAAAGTGAGTCTGTTAAAAAGATTATGCTCTCTCCAATGGAAACTTGTGAAGTAAGCAATTTATCATACAATTAACTGTCAGTTTCTTTAGTAAAATTATTACTTTATATGAAAATTATTATCAAAATTTGTTGAACAATTTTACTTAATTTTTTTAGAAGTTATTATTTTCTACTTTTTCTTTAATTATTTTAGTGAAAGACATCCCAGTTAATTGATTTTAAGTAATAATCTGCCCCACTCTTGTTATGATATAAAATTCTTTATAAGCAATATTGTCAAGGTAATATGATAATACCATGTTATATATATACTCCTTAACAAGCATTTCTGTTTCATTTTATATAGATGAAAGTTATTTGCAAAGTAAACGCCGAAATGTTAGAAAATATTTTCACCCAAGTGACAGAAAAAGAACAAGACACAATTGAGGCAGCACGCGTATTGTTTGGAAACATTACTTTTACACAGCCAGCAACAGTTCAGGTAAAAAAAATAATTGTAAATAATGTAAATTTATTTATCTGAATTATGCTCTAATTATTATGGGGTTTCCAGGAAATGAAGTTGGAACTTCAGGTGTATCAACCTATTTTAATAATAACGCCAACAAATCTAGATTTTGGACCTGTTTATATAAACAGAACAAAACATGAGTTGCTGTACATAAAATCAATATCAGGTATGTACAGGCATAAATTATGAGCATTAACTTGCATCATTAGAATCAATCTAAATTGAGAAATAAAAAAATCTTAAGAACAAAAACATTTAAGAAAAGAGCTTTCTTGAAGAGCTCTACAAACACAAAAGACTTAATTATGATAGTAAAGACTTGTAAATATTCTTCAGGTTATCTCACTGATGAAAAAAGGCAGTGCCTATAACATTTTTTAATGTTTTTGTGTGTGTTCTTTTCTATTTTATGAACACAAGCCTAATTATTACTACCATAATTTTGTCAGCTTCTTATCTAATCTAAAATGTCTTTTATACCGAAACATATTTTTCAAGTCTTTATGTTTTCTAAATTATTTAATATTATTATTATATGCAGCCTACATTTACTAGGTTTCTTGTATATTTATGTAAACTTACTTTTATGAGGTACCTTTTAGAATTATATACATTACATTTTCTCAAACATTTGAAGCATTTGTTTAAATTGAGCTTTTTCTCTGGCTTTTAGGTGTAACACTTTAACAGCCACAATATGGAATTCCTAAATTTCTTATATTAACAATTTAAAAAAAAAATTCTGCTTGTAATATTTTGATGTGTGATATTTTTGAGTAATAGTATTGTTTCATAAAAATTAAATTTATCAAATATTTTATAGGGATAACTGTGAAGCAATTTGATCTGCAGAATTATTTTTCAATCATGAATACATTTAAAAGCTCATACTAACTGGATTAAATAAGCATTTTACACCTTCATGGAGCTATGAAGGCATATCATTTTTGCGAACTGGCTAAGATATTCCAAACTGAGCTAATAACTATCCAACTAAGTGAATACGTAATTGCTTACTTGCTGACGCGTTTCAAAACAATTGTTTCTTTTACGGAGCTAACCCCCTACTTGTAGAGGGTTAGCTTCGTAAAAAGAACGAATGTTATGAAACACGTCAGCAAGTAAGCAATTACGTATCAACTTAGTGAAGTTTTTTTTAAATATAGCTTAATCAGTGAATTCAAAATGATTACATCAAGCAACTTTAATAAAAGTAATTGAAAAATAAAGCGCACCATAACCATATTTATAGAAATACTCCTTGAGTTTCTTCGAAGAAGATGGGAGCACAGAAAATAAGTTTATTTCTAACAATTACTATAGCAACAGATCATTACTCTTCTACTGTTAAGTTGATCTATTTTTTTTTTCAAACATAAGACATTCATAAGTAGCATACCCAATAAATTACCATAATAATAATGCTTATAATATATTTTTAAAATGACAAGACCAATATTTACATTTTGTTTAGGTACAGAGAAAATAAGTTTACAATTACAATCTAATGTTGAATCTACATTTTCCTTTGACCAAAAACCTAATGTAGAAGAGTTGGAGTTAATCAACAATAGCTTCATTGTTACCATTTCATTTTCTCCAAGGTAAAAAATAAAATTACTTTTGCTTTTACATAAAATAAATTTAACAAAGGTTAATTTCCTAAACAAATTTAATGTACATTAGAAACAACATTTCATGCTTTGTTTTATTACTGCCAAGAAGCTACACATTTTTTCATTTTAGATACACCATGTGCAAATTTTTAAGTGCTAACAAACAATTAAAACCCTTTAAGTGAAATTCAGTGATGACAACCAGAAATTAAAATATATTTTAACTATCTTCAATAATAGCAAAAGTATTTAAAATATAGTTTTTAATTTCTCCAATAGATGTAAATACTTAAAAAAAACATTCCTAATTCCTTAAAAATATAATAGTTACAAATGATTTTACAGAAATTTTGCTGTGCAATGAATATTTTGTTTATGGAATTAGATAAAAAATTGTAAAGAAGCTAGCCTATTAAAATTATGAACAGATTTGAATAAAAATGGTAAGATTTATTATAAATCTAAATTATTCTTATAAAAACCCTAACAATAGGTCTACTTTATACAATATACAAATACATAAATATCACTAAAAAATAAACATAAAATACTAATAATATATTACTCTAATAACTAAACCACTAGATTTTCCAGAAAAAGTCTATATACTTCGACCTAATAAAGCATACTTCCATGGAATACTTTTTCCAATAAAATTAAATTGATGTATCATGAAATGTCTTGTATGTCATAATGACTGATAATTGAAGAGCTAGTTGAATTAATATTCCAGTTGACAATTAACTTATTTATAGTTTTAATTATGTAGTTATACAAATATTTTACAGTATACTTTAAAATGTTATTAATTTTCAGAGACAGTGTGTGCTATAACAATATGTTACTTATCAAGACCTGTCTTTCTTCAGTAACAAAAACAATACCATTATCTGGGATGGGAACCTGGAATTATAAGGATTATTGCTTATAAAATAAAGTAACATAATGGATTTATTTTTTTTTCAACTGCAAAAATTATAACCTACTTTTGGTTTATTTTAAAGAAGGGTATTTTTTTAAAAAATATTGTATTGTTGTTACTCAAAAATTATTATAATTTCAATTATAAGTAATTTAAATTGAATGTTGTAACACGATTTATAGCATTTTATGATTTGTATCATAAACTAACACATTGAAGTATAAATTTTGATGAACAAATTTTGTGTGTTATGAAATGATTCATTTATGCTAAATAAAAGTTAACCATTTTTGTAAAAATGGCTGTTGTAAACTAATTATTTTTTAATTGCTACCTTATGCTAGAAGAGCCACCTGTGATTTAAAATCTCTTTAAATTAATTTATCTGCCATCCCGTGAGCTCTCGAGGTCTAATGGGATCCACTTATGCCTACCAGGATAAAGTACCTAATCTAAGGGCTCAATCCTTAAAGTCAACTGAGAATGGATAAAGGTTAAAAAGCACTACCTGAACCAAACCAGACAGATTGAGTATACAAAATCTGGCCGTTCTACAGGTATAACTGGAGCCAAATATTTTTGGGAAAGCAGGCAAAGCCATAGTGTTAGGTTGGAATTTCATCTTATGCCAGAGGCAGGCTGGTTTAACAATTGCCTTAGAGGTATTACATATTGGCACCAACCCCACCCCCTATCACAAGTTACTCATGCGGAATCACGAGTTTGAGGTAGGATTTGTGGTCTCTTCACGAGATGTAGATTTCCCCAGTATTTGCATCTATCCTCTATTAACTTAGAGGTAGAAATTGAAAGCCATAGGAACTCCTCGTCACCATTTTGAATGATTTTTACAGTACTTTGACAATAGCCTATTCAGTACAGTGATCATCCTTCAACAATGAACATTACATGAAATTTAATTGGGAGTTCTTCAAATATGGTACATAATTAATATAATAATTATACTTAACTATCACATGCAGAATAAATTAACTACTAAATTACAGTGAGTAAAATACATAATTTATTTTATTACTGACAGTAACTATTTATAATTTTACTCAAAAATCTTTGATTTTATATATTTAGATATGTGAAAATAAGAAATAATGGCTTTCTTCGCCCACCATAAGGATGTAAAAATTTTATTTTTAGGAATCCCTTTGCTCTTAATTGCCTTTCCCTGGCAATCCTCTCAAACTCACTTCTATTGTAAACAAGTCTCCACAAAAACTCTGCAAATTCTACAAAAAACAAACTGTTTAGTGATAACTGAATTTCCTAATATATCTAGATACAGAGGCCCATATGGTTCAACAGGAACATAGTAAAAATCGCCCATATCCCAGACTTTTGCTGCTAAGGCTACTGTTACACTGCATGCATGTTCTGATGAAATTGTAGTAGTTCGAATGTCAGAACTTGTGCTTACACTGCATACGAATTCTGATCAGATATTTTCTGCATCCCAGTGAGAAAATGGAAGATGATAATGGTGGCGACTTTTACTTATTGGAAAGCCCGTGACTTAAGATGTTATGAATGGAAGAATATCACAAGTTAATGAACTATTTGCTGCAAGAAAAGACAAAGGGGAGCACCCAAATCACACCATAATATTTCTTATATTATAATATTATTCATGACAATGCCATTAAAATTTCTGTAGTTGGACAAAACTCTGTAAATGGTTTTGTAAGTTTGGAGGAAATGTGTATGTAATTACATTTTTTAATTGATTTTACTTAGAAATATATAATAGACAAATATGATTGAAACTTATAGTTTTTGTGTTGTACATCTTGAGGTTTTTCGTATAAATTACACTTTTTTGTATTAACTTGGTAAAAAAAAACACTACTTACTGATTTATTCAGCAGAAGTGTTTCACGCTAGGTCAGCGCATTTTTCAATGCTGTGAATTACTGACAAGACTGTTTCTCAGGTGTGTTATTGTTCACAGAGTAGTTGTTAATTATGTGCTCAAATATAGTGATTGATTGGGAGTGTGTTTTGTCATTTAGAATGTGTTGCAGATAGTATTTATATTTCTCATAGTTTTCTACTGTTGAGCTTTTTGCTTTTATTGATCTAAATGATAAAACACACTCCCAATCAATCACTATATTCGAGCACATAATTAACCACTACTCTGTGAACAATAACACACCACAGACTTACACAAACACAACAGTCTTGTCAGTAATTAACAGTATTGAAAAATGCGCTGACCTAGTGCAAAATGCGTCTGCTGAATAAATCAGTAAGTAATGATTTTTTTGCCCAGATAATACAAACAAGTGTAATTTGTATAAAAACCTCTCGATCTACAGCATAAAAACTGCAAATAATAAATTAGATTATAATAGTAAACAGTAATTTGAGTTAAATATGAAGAAAAGTAAAGTAGATACTGTATCTCCATTGGAACAAAATGTAGAACTTGAAATACAGTAACCAAAGACATTAAAACATAACACTTTTTGTTCAGTAAACTACTTGTTGGGAAACACTTGAAGTAAACCATAAATAAATTCCTTTTTTCTTAGGCATGCTTAAATAAAAATTACAATTGTTACTGGAACTTTATATGACTTATTTTCAACATTTTTTTCATCAGTTAAAAAAATCTGTACAATGTAAATACAGTTGTTACAAAACTTTAGTACAGTGTGCAGTAAAAACAAACATAAAAAATATACTGTAATTCTCTATTGGAATAAATAATTAATTTCTGAGTGAAATGTTTAAAACTACTGTATTTGGTGGTTTTACTTACTGTACATTACTTTTTGGAAAATGCTGTTATCTTAGATGGCTTGATTCTATCAGGTTTTTTGTAACAATGTCCATCCACCTTCTAAATGCCAGTCACTGTTGCTTCTTCTTCATTTTCCATGTAACAATGAATCGATGACCTTGAAGAGTCACTGAGACATTTTACTTCCCATTCACCCACTCCATTCAGTCACCATACCAGTAATGTCATTATCGAGCAGCGCCTATGCTGTCACTTTTCCTACACTTCTTCAGTGTTTGCCTTTTCATATTCAAGAATGTTTTTACAATTTCCTTCACATTTATATATTACAAAGTTTCCTTTCCTTATTTAGAGCATGAAGTTCATCATTCTTGTCAGCTTTATGGTCTATATGTTTCCTCCATGATTTTACCAATGTCATAGTTCGAATTTCATCTCATGCCTGACTTATCAAACTGATCACGTCTAAAAGGCCTATCTTGTTGAAGCCATCTTTCAAATTCTTCCCTTTGTCTATGTTTGCAATCAGTATTCGTGAAATTTTTTGTTTATGCTTTCTTCAAGAGATTTTAAGAGCCCCGATCTACTGGTTACATATGGAGGCATGAATAAGCACTGCATGCCCCCATGGGTAAAATCTTTGTATCAGGTATTGGGGCATTTTCTACACAAATTTTTTATCAAAGATGTTTCTCAACAACAGGAACAAACTTATCAAAATACCAATGTTTAAAAATGCCTGTATTCATTTTTAATTACAACAATATTCATCCAAGCGCTTTTCTGATTAGTGTAGCAAAGCAGTAGCAGGTTAACAGTTTCTATTTTTGTAAAAGTACAAGGTTTTCTGCTTTCCTCCATCATTAACAGCTCCGGTTTGTGTAGTTTAGTACCGTTACAGCAGCTCTTACCTTCTTTTTATGACCTGGAGCTGTCTTCTTTATTTACTAAAGTTGTATTAGAAAGCGATTCAAATCTAAGGTAGGTTTCATCACAACTAAATTTGTTCATCACCCGACTCCCCTTCGTCTATCATTTTTTTAAATGAAAATTCATCTTAAAGTCTGCATTGCTTTACTCATCAATCGACAATCCTTTACCATAGACTCCAGTTGCCAAACGCCATAATGCCGCTTCCATTTTTCTAGCCATCCTTCACTTGCAACAAATTCTTTGTCATCGTTTCCCAAATCAAAAGGTCTGTTCAAATTAAAACAAGAAAAGGCATTACAGTTAAACAAATTATGAATGGTGATTTTGAATTTACTGCTAGCAATAGATGGTTGGATAGATGCAAAAGAAAGCACGGAATTAGATAACTAACCGTAATGGGGGAGAAGTTATCAGCTGATAATCTTGCTGCACAAAAATATTTAAACGAATTCACAGATTTGATTTAGTTTGAAAATTACTCACCCCAGCAAGTGTATAATGTGGACGAGACTGGATTGAGTTTTAAAGCCCTTATCAATAAAAGTCTTTCTTCTAAAAAGGAATCTTTTGCGCCAGGCTTTAAAACGAGCAAACAGCGTCTCACAGTTTTAGCCTGCATTAACGCAGCGGGAACAAATGAGCTACCATTAATGGTGATTGGAAAATCCGCCAAGCCACAAGCCCTTAAAAATATGAACTTGAATGCTCCCCATGTTCATTACAGAAATCAGTGTAAGGTGTGGATGACGTAATATTTTCAAAGAGTGGTTAAAAAATGAATTTGTTCCTTCAATAACAAAATTTAATGAAAAAAAATGAACTGCCACCAAAAACTCTTCTTTTGATAGACAATGCTCCTTCACATATGCAGTTGGTATGTAAAGACATAAAAGCAATATTTCTCCCTCCTAGTGACATCATTGCTTCAGCCTATGGATCAAGGTGTGCTGCAGAACATAAAACTGAGCTACAGAAAAAAGCTTCTGCAAACATTAATTGAAGATTGTTCTCTTTCTATTCCGGAAAAACTTGAAACGATTACAATAAAGGATTTAATTTATACTGGGTGCTGAATCCTGGAATAATATCAACACTTTACTGCAGAAATCTAGAAAGAAAGCTCTGGCCTAGCCTCGAATTTGTGGAAAGACCACTTAGAATACGGGATGATGAAACTGAGCTCCTTCAAATAGTACCAGGATGTGAAGATGCTGATGAAAGATGCCTGGAAGAATGGACAACACTAGATAGCAATGAAGAATATACTAAACATGGCATGCTGTCTATGGTTCAGGATCAATACGATGACGGTGTAGCAGATAGCAATGCGATGCTCTCGACATTGCGTTGCGTTACTTAGAACAACATGCACCTGCAACACCCAATGATGCTATGCGACGGTAGTGTAACATCGCATCTTCGGGAAGGTTTAAGTCTCCTCGCTAGATGTAGATTACAGATTTTAATTGAAAAATATAGTTAAGTATTTGTGTCTTTTCTTTTTAAGTGAAACATAGTTTAGTGTTTGTCTTTTTTATTTCTATTTTACTAACAATAAATTCTATGTTAATGAAGTGATACAGTCCCCTTCATATTATATCATGTTTTTACAGTGTCAATTCCAATATATTACACATCTCAGTCCTGTTTTACCTAAGTAGCAAACTTTCAGTACATACTTCATTAAATGTTAGATACTTTTTTTAAAATTTGGTTTTCATCAAATCATGTTCGGATTTTGCAGGGGTTCGGATTTGAAAGGTTCTACTGTATTACATTGTTTTCAAAATTTTACAAAACTTAAAAAAGTCAGAAATATTGATTAAATATTAAATTTAGTTGTAAAATAATTCTTAAAAAATGGACTTGGTTGAAGTTAAGTACAAACATTAGTACACTTAGATAAATTCATCCTTACCAGGAAGTAAATTCCATAAAAAGTCAATTATTAAGTTTAAATATACTATGATAAGAAATGTATTTTTGTACTTAGGTATGATAGGAGCAGGAAAAAAGTACACATTATTTAAAAATAAGCTTAAAATATTTTGGAAATTCTCCTTTGTGGTTGATAACTAAAGTGTTGAAATGTATCATTTGTTGTGTTGATATTGTTTGGATATGTCTGCTAAATGTTTATCTGTACAAACGACTCACTGAGCACAAAGCAAACAACAATAGAAAACTTACATTTATTTGTCTTTCAAATCTCTCAACACTGAATAGAATTCTCAATAAATTCTTTTGAGGCAATGTTACCTACATCTCTAGTGCTCAATCCTCATGCACATGTGAATGACTCCATATGGAGGAGCCGTGATAGTCATCTATTAACCCAGGAGGCACTGCTAAATAAGAGCAATCAAACATCAGTGAAATGATTTATGTTGTCCTGCAGAGTAAGAAAAGGAGTAATGTATGCTTTGTAGCTCTTTCCCCACTTTGTGATGAGTCGGTTCCAATATTCAAAGGAAAGCTGAAAATACTCACTACCTCCAGAAGCAATCTGCTATGTTGTTTATATTTAAAATATTCAAAGTAGCTTGTGAGACACTTTTTCGAACACAACTGAAAGTCTTAAATATCTCATGTTATTTATCAGTGTATTAGATTCTACACAAGAAATAGAGTATGTTTTACATTTCATCTTAGTTTTTGTTGAATTTTATTGCAAACTTGATCTCTATTAGAATCTACTATTTCTGTTAAGAGCAGGTTTTGCTGTAGCATGCATAGTTAGTGAGTTTATAAATGTTTGATACTTTACACCTTTGTGAAGCAATGTATTGTGATACATTTTATAAGAATATTGTTACATCAGAATTTACTTTTGTGGCGTACTTATTACTTTTTACAATTATAAAAACAAAAATTCAAGTCTCGAAATTCCGAGTCCCGATAATTTGAGCCAATTTATCTACTTGAAAGAAAATGATGGATCAGGCTCCCAAAAATGTTTAAGGACATACGGTATGCAAAGGAAAATAGAGGCTTCAAATAAATGTCCATACTATATGGTATGCAAAAGAAATGAGCCAGGATTCTAATAAGTGTTTATATCAATATGGTATGCAATGAAAATTAGTTAGGCCTCAAAAAATTTTCATATCAGTACAGTATGGAAAGGAAATGAGTTGGACTTCCAAGATATGTTTATAATAATACGGTATGCAAAAGAAATGAGCCAGGATTCTAATAAGTGTTTATATCAATATGGTATGCAATGAAAATTAGTTAGGCCTCAAAAAATTTTCATATCAGTACAGTATGGAAAGGAAATGAGTTGGACTTCCAAGATATGTTTATAATAATACGGTATGCAAAAGAAATGAGCCAGGATTCTAATAAGTGTTTATATCAATATGGTATGCAATGAAAATTAGTTAGGCCTCAAAAAATTTTCATATCAGTACAGTATGGAAAGGAAATGAGTTGGACTTCCAAGATATGTTTATAATACGGTATGCAAAGGAAATGATTTGGGCTTCAATAAATGTCCAACTGATTTTGTACATTCTTAATTATAGTACTGTATTAGGGTTTATTAGAACACATTTTTTTTTTTTAATGTACAGAATGTATTTCCGTGTAGTCCGAGTTTTTGCTAACCTGAGGATATACCTAGACTTATCGAGACTGTATGTCTAATATGTATCTTTAATGATCATAAATACTCAAAACTAAATCTAAAAGAAAATTCTATAGAAAATCATTTATAAGAATTTCTCCTATGGTCTATGCCCAGCAGGACATTTGCGACCCAAGGCACAATCTGTAATCAATAAATTACATTTGTTTTACATTATTCAATTAAACAGCAGTAAATTCCATAAAATTCATTACAAAAATTCTTGAGCTCAAACATATAAAAAGAGACATAATTTTTTAAATGCAGACAAAACTAAAATTTCTCAACTTACTTTTTGTATAGTGTGATGCTTTTTGAAATTAAAACAGGTTATGGTACAAATCTGTAAAACACTGGAATTGTCAGAAAGTATAATAACTAACTATTTATTACGATCATGTTTGTAAGTTATCTATCCACTATAAAATTCAAAATAACAAATAGTTTAAAAACAATATTTATTTTAAAAGATCCTTAAAAAGGAAAGTAAATATAATACATATTTTTGCAACTTAAAATCAAGCATACAACAAATTTCATATTAGTATATACATAAACATTTAAAGTTCTTTTAGTTAAAATTTATATTAAAAAAATATATAGTCTAATAACAGTTTTTTAAAATTGTAAAAAAAATAAATTTTAGTGACTTAAAAAAAGTGAAAAATATCTTCATATATAAATACATTTAAAAACACAGTAACAGTATTAAAAAAAAACACACATAAATTGATTGGTTTATAAACTAAAAGTAAATTTTGTTTAAATGCTGTAATTGGTTTTCTTATAGTACAAATAGGTTATAGAATATAGATTAGCTTCTAATCATTAAAAGACAATATAAAAAGAAGAAATCAAATTAATTTTACATTTCAAATTCTAAGGTTTAGTTTATAATTTATAGAACTTTAAAATTTTCATTGTTTAAAATTATAGATGTATAACAATATCAATAAGACTTGTTAATAAAAATAAATGCAATGGTACAGAAGATAAAAATAAGCAAAAGAGATATTTATAATAAAAATAATGGAGTTTATACAAGAATTTAGTTTTTTTGCTGGAAAACCTTTAAGGTATTAAATTGTAAGAAATATAAATATATAAAAAACATACTGACATATTTGCTGAAAATGGCTAAATTTATGTTACATACCCCCTTATTGTAACATTACTAATGAATGTAAACTGTGTTGAACTTTTAAAAGAATTAAAACAAACTGACAATTTCATTCACAAGCAATCCACTTCTGAAGTAAATATGTTGGAAGTACAATTGCACTTCAATGTCAAATAATGACCCTAAAGTCTTATACTAAGATTATATTATATATAGTTATAAAAATTATAATTCATTATCCTCTATTAAAGGCGTCTTCGCTACTTCAAAGAAAATCCTGAAAAAAAAACTCTATTAAGAAACATTAAATGCTATATTATGCTAATAGAAAAACAGTCTATTAAAACTTTAAGGATTACAAAAAATTTTCTTGTTTCAGCTCCTATTAAGAACGATAAAATATAAACATTTTTTACTGTAAAATTCTTGCAAATATTTTCAAAGTTTAAACTTGTTAAATGCATTTTTTACTACAGGCTGCTACAATAAAAAAAAAAATGAATTTATAAAATGTCTTCTTATATATTATAAACTAATATAGCTTTTTCATCATACACATCTATTAACACTTATGTGGAAATATGTAATCCATGTGTGTGCTTTGATATTTGCACTAAAAGTCTTTGCAACCTGATTTCGGATTATAAACTGTCACAGAGAATAATTTAACAACCAAAAATGCAACCAGTCAAGCAGTAATCCTTACACCACCTTGTCCAGAACCCCAATGTACTACTCACATGGCAGTAAGTTATTTTCACCAGTTTAAATTTTAATGTTACTGAATTCATATACTGATAACCAACTCTACTGTAGCTGCTGCTCAAGTCCTTAGTAATATGGAAAATCAGAACCCAATATCTAAATTCTAACAAGGCTTTGCATTAGTTCAACACTCCTCACAAAAGCCCAATTCAAAAAGAAACAAAAAATACTATTCGCAAAGTATATTACTTTCAATTCTTAAAAGTTCTATTATAATAAGCGAAAGCAAAATTTAGTTTTCCAAAGTAAAGTTAGCGAGTATCAATGAAAAAGAACAAATAAAAACCTTCATAGCCATTGGATGTTGACTATCTGATCTGGCCAGGCTGAACCAATTTTGCAGCGAGTAAAAAAGTTTAAATTGTTTAATCAAAATACAGAATATTGGTACAGGTCAACAAATGATATACACAATTTTTTCTTTGTCATCAATACAGAGATTCTTAAAATCCTGGAAAAACAATTGTATCAACGGACTACTTTTAAAACGCTCCTTCATATTGTTTATATTAATTGGAAAATTTACTACACAAAACTCAACATCAATCTCTGATCTAAAATTAGATATACATAGATATATAAACAAAAAATACCATAATTCTAAGACTATATCACTACTATTTGACCTTAACTGGAATGTTGCATGGATTGTCAAAGGTGGAGAATACCACTGAGCTTGAGTCATCATTATTTAACCATTTGTCTTGACTAGATTGTTGCAGAATAATGTTGAGCTTGTGTCATCATTAATTATATAACCATTTGTCTTATTTAAATTGTTGTAGAATACTGTTGGCCATGAGTTATAATTATTTAACCATTTGTCTTGACTAGATTGTTGCAGAATATTCTTGACTATGAGTTATCACTATTCAAAAATTTCTCTTGACTAGATTGTTGCAAATACTGCCAAGCTTGTATCCCCATTATTTAACCATTTGTCTTAGATTGTTGCAGAATATGGTTGAGCACGAGTTATCATTATATAACAACTTTTCTTGACTAGATTGTTGTAAAATACTGTTGAGCACGAGTTATCACTATTCAACCATCTGCCTTCACTAGATTGTTACAGAATACTATTGAGCTTGTGTCACCATTATTTAACCAATTGTCTTGATTAGATTGTTGCAGAATACTGTTGAGCTTGTGTCACCAATATTTAACTATTTGCCTTGACTAGATTGTTGCAGAATATTTGTTAAGCATAAGTCTTTATTATTTGGCCATTTACCTTAACGGGATTGTCACAGAAAACAAAACCTGTAATGGACCAGAACTATCGACTCAACACTAGTCAGAGATTGCCCAGGATGTTACTGCAGTGATACAAAACTTATTAATTTTAACAGATATTACAAACGACAAAATTTGTATTCAAGAATTTCTCCATCAAAAATGGAAAACCCATTTTTAATTAAAATCATTAATGGAACCATAACATGAAACATGATAAAGTTGTTCAAAATCCTTAAGCTAAATTTGGAAATAGTTAATCTTGAACTTTATTTAATTGTTTTTTCTAGAATGCCAAATATTTTTAATTGCTAAATCCAAAATTAATTCTTACATATACTTACTTGTGCGAATACTTATTCCTCACTGTTGACAACAATTCTTTTGGTTTTTCATGCAATATTGAATTGAGACGAATCGCAATGTCTTTGAAATCTTCAGTCTTGTACCCTATAGAAAAACAATCAGTGCACATTACAAAAACAGTTTAAACTAAGCCACTTTCTACATTGTCATAAAATATATAGAAATTTTTTATCTGTAAATGCGAAATAACACCTTGAAAATATAAAGAATGCCCTACATCTGTGAAAATCTGTTGGTAGGCATGAATCAACATTCTCCTTTAGTGACGTTGTAGAGTTTCTTGTTTACACATTTCAATAACTGTCAGTCACCAGAGCTATAGCCCATAGTGTTGTACAGTTTCTAGTTTACACATTGCAATAACTGTCAGTCACCAGAGCTATAGCCCATAGTGTTATAGAATTTCTAGTTTACACATTGCAATAACTGTCAGTCACCAGAGCTATAGCCCATAGTGTTGTAGAGTTTCTAGTTTACACATTGCAATAACTGTCAGTCACCAGAGCTATTGCCCAGTGTTGTAGAGTTTCTTGTTTACACATTGCAATAACTGTCAGTCACCAGAGCTATAGCCCATAGTGTTGTAGAGTTTCTTGTTTACACATTGCAATAACTGTCAGTCACCAGAGCTATAGCCCATAGTGTTGTAGAGTTTCTTGTTTACACATTGCAATAACTGTCGGTCACCAAGAGCTATAGCCCATAGTGTTGTAGAGTTTCTTGTTTACACATTGCAATAACTGTCAGTCACCAGAGCTATAGCCCACAGTGTTGTAGAGTTTCTTGTTTACACATTGCAATAACTGTCGGTCACCAAGCGCTATAGCCCATAGTGTTGTAGAGTTTCTTGTTTACACATTGCAATAACTGTCAGTCACCAGAATTCCAAGAGCTATAGCCCATAGTGTTGTAGAGTTTCTTGTTTACACATTGCAATAGCTGTCAGTCACCAGAGCAATAGCCCATAGTGTTGTAGAGTTTCTTGTTTACACATTGCAATAACTGTCAGTCACCAGAGCTATAGCCCACAGTGTTGTAGAGTTTCTTTTTTACACATTGCAATAACTGTCAGTCACCAGAGCTATAGCCCATAGTGTTGTAGAGTTTCTTGTTTACACATTGCAATAACTGTCAGTCACCAGAGCTATAGCCCACAGTGTTGTAGAGTTTCTTTTTTACACATTGCAATAACTGTCAGTCACCAGAGCTATAGCCCATAGTGTTGTAGAGTTTCTTGTTTACACATTGCAATAACTGTCAGTCACCTGAATTCCAAGAGCTATAGCCCATAGTGTTGTAGAGTTTCTTGTTTACACATTGCAATAACTGTCAGTCACTTAGTAGATTTTTAAATTCCTTCTATTAGCTCACACTCTCCTGATATATATATATATATATATATATATATATATATATATATATATATATATATATGTATATTTTTTTTATATATATATAACGATTTCCAATCGTTAATAAAATACGTTTTTATTCATCCAATAAGGTTCTAATACATTTTTTCAAACCTATAGTGGATGACAACTGATATCAACAGTTTTTTTTCAAATATTTATTCAATAATTAAATTATAAAAATTTGGGTGTCTAGGTAGGATTCGAACTAAGTATCTTCTTCTTCGAAGTCTAGTGCTTTTTTGCAAACTGAGCCAACTTTCCATAGCTAGAAATAAACTTCTCAAACATCTATTAAAAACCTATATTGTATAACCTTAAATTGTTGCAATGGTTACTACACAATTTCATAAATAATGCTGTAGGATTGAAAATGAATGTATAAAATGGATACTCTATATATCTTGTACAAATTTTTATTTGATAATAAAATACGTTATTATTCATCCAATCAAGTTCAAATACATTATTTTAAACCTATAGTGGATGACAATTGATATTAATAAAGTTTTTTCAAATATTTATTCAATAATTAAACTATAAAAATGTGGAGGTCTATCTGGATTTGCACTAAGAATCTTCATGTTCAAAATCTAGGGCGCTTTGGCAATACCAAGAAATGATTTTCTCAAAGACGTATTTGAATATTTTCCCCCATCTGGTTGTTGTTGAAACCTCCATTGTATAACCTTAAACTGTTGCTACGGTTGCCACAAAATATCATAAATTGTGCTCTAAGGTTAAAAATGAATGAAATAATAAAATAAACAAACAAACTAGAAAAAAGTAAACAATGATAAAATTTGCCTTTCTTGAAATCGGTAGGAATTTACTTAAAAATAAAAATGTTATATTACTTGTTAAATCTATTCTAAAATGTTAACATTTTGTTAATGTTAGTAGATGTATTTTTTAAAATGGGTTCAGAAAAACATTACTTTCACATTAAAATCTTGAGCATACAAAGTTTAATTAAAATTATTAATATACTCATCTTCATTTCTGTTAGGAATATTTCCATATGTTAGAGTACAGTTTTCTGCAATTCCTAACGTTTCAATATTCTCCTCTATTGAGATGTGTCGAAGTAACTCCATTTTCAAAACTTCAATCGTATTGTAAAAATTTTGAGATCATCTTTATAGACCGTTACCCACGCCGCCACCACTTCCAGACCTCACTTCCTATTGGTGCACACCTACTCTTGCTTCTTTCATCCAACTGCTTAATAATTTAAAACTTTTAAATATAATGTTTGACTGCGTATTTATTTGCTCGTTTATAACATTTTGCTTTTTTTAACTTTGCTTAGTACAATTCTAGATTTTCCAGAATATTTAAACGTCTTCCTTTATTAAAATAATGTACAATTTTCATTGTATTTTCCAATTCTTGCGGTGTTTAGCCCTCTTCAAACAAATGTGTAGCGTAATTCAAATCATTTTTCTCATACTTAAACAACCTTATATGCTGTTTATTTCTTGTTTCAAATTTTTGTCATTGTATGTTGGTTTGCAATTACATTGCATTTTATAAACTCTGTTTTTACTAAACGTATTTAAACTTTCTATATTACACTCTAATTTATTCTTTAATGTGTTGTTAGTTTTCATTCTATATTATATTTCTTTAAAAAAATTTTTAATTTATAAACCTCTCTTCCTGAATATGTAAATTTAGCCCATTTCTTTCTATATCATTTGTGGGACTTTTTATTTGATTTCTTCTTGGCCTACTTTTTCTAAATAACTTTCTTATTGCTTCTTTTTTGTACCCATATTTCTCAATAATTTGAAATATAATATTCAGTTCTTTATATTCTTTTTTATTTAGCGGTATATCTAATGATCTGTTAAACAAATGCCTAAATACTGCTAATTTATGTTCTAGTGGGTGGTTCAGTTTTGCGTTAATACAGTAAAAACTCGATTAACCGTCACCGTCGGGACCGTGGCCACGACGGTTGAGCGAATAGACAGATAACAGAAACACTGTATTATTCCTCCAAATCTTAACCTCAATCAATTATATTATAGACAGATATCACTCTCGCAGTAATGTAATATATTTCGGAGCGAAAAGAACATAAACACGATTGTAATAGCAAATAAAACTATTTATTACATGATAAAAAGATCCGCACAGTAGCTGCAAATGTAGCAAAATAATGTAGAGTAATGTAAACTTACAGGTGAAATAGTTCATGTAGTTTAACAAACAAAGCGAACACATCACTGTGTGTTAATACTTTAGCTGCCGGCCACAATATCAGCGGTTTCATAGAGAATTGCCAAAATATTTTAAGCTTATTTTTAAATAATATGTACTTATTCTTTGTTCCCCTATCATATCTAGGTACGAATATACTTTTCTTATCATAATATTTATAAAAATACGTGTCAGGCCAATTGGCCCAACATAGTTTTTTCCTACCGTAAATGATACATAAATAAAATCCGTCCGACCAATTGGCCTGACACTGTTTTTGATTTATTTATATTTTCTTATCTGTGCAACACTGTTTTAATTTGTTGTGTTTTGTGTAAACAATAAACAACAAAACCACAATTTCATGTTCCGGTTACCCACATAATTAGGCTGACTGGCGATAAAAGTCTTTTGGCGCCTATCACTAAGACATGTAAACGTGTCACATGTGATTGATTTGTGAGTTTATAAATATTTTGTGTATAGAACTAAAGTGTAATATATTCTCTCTGTGATAAGTAATGTTTCAGGTCCAAGAAATACTATCCAATATTCATATCAAGTAAAAGTTTTAAAACCAAATAACTTACTTCTTAAGGAATTTATGTTATAATTTACTTCCTAGTAAAGATGAGTTTATCTAAGTGTATCAATGTTTGCACTTAACTTCATCCAAGTCCGTTTTTTAAGATTATTTTACAACTAAATATTTAGACAATATTCCTGACGTTTTAGGTTTTGTGAAATTTTGAAAACAGTTGTGAAAAACAATATAATACATCATAACAAATAAGTGTGTCGGCCCGTAATTCCTAACAAAAAGCTCCTAGAATAACATCATATTTTTAATGCCGTCAGCGTTTATCTATCAAACAAAAACCACCGTAATTACATCTGTAAGTATTGCGTAGCTTGTTGTTTAATACTGTGCATTCATTTTTCCAAATGTAGCAACACCTGCTGAGTAATGCAAATAAACATAAAACGTTACTAAACAATGTTAGGCCTATTGGCCCGGCGGTATTCGATTCAGTGTACTGGCCGTCGGGTCAATTGGATGACGGAAACAGAAACTGACGGTTAATCGAAGTTTTACTGTAACGTTATCAATGTATGTATCTTTTCTGAAAATTCCAAAATCTATTTCCCCCCCCCCTCTTCTTTTTAGTTTTAAATCTAGAAAATTGAAACTACTATTATTCTCTTTTTCCATAGTGAATTTTAGAATATGATGTATATTGTTGATTTCTTTTAATATAGAATCTCCTTTCGTTCCTTCACTGTCTTTAACTATTAATAGCGAATCATCCACATATCTCATATATTCTAAACAATCGAATTTCTCAGTATTTTTGTTATTATTCTTTCCTTTAATTCTTGTATTAAAAACTCGCTTAATATTACACATAATGGGTTACCCATCTCTAGGCAGTCTTTTGGTTTATATAATTCGTTGTTAAACATAAATTGGTTTTGGTTTAAAATTATCTTCAGTGATTTGACAATTTCGTTATTCAAATCCTTATTTTGGCTCTGTTCTTGTAATTTTTCCTTAATAATTCTCATAGTTTCTTTAATTGGTATTGATGGGTATAGATTTTCCATATCAAACAAAATCATCCTACAATCTTTAGTGATCTTTGCTTCTTGTATTCTTTTAACCTCGGTGGAATTTTTCACATTAAATTTATTTTTTAGCAGATACATTCCTTTCAACAGTTTTTCTAAATATTTTCCTAATTTATAGCCGGGTGCCGTTCTATAATTATCGGCCTAATAAGGTATTCTTTTTTGTGAATTTTTACTTGGGCTCTTATTATTGGCACACTCGGATTAATATTTATATTTCTCTCCTTGAGTTATATATTGGAAGTTCTTAACTATTTCTTTAATTTCCTTTTGATATGTGTCAGTCCTATCTTTAAACTCTTTTACATGCAGTTTTAAAAATAAAATCTTCAGTTTTATTTACATAGTCTTCTTTACTAATTAAAACAGTAGGGTTTCCTTTATCTGCTTTTGTAAACATAACCTCTCTTTTCTTAACGTTTTTTCTAAATTTTTAACAATTCTTTCTTCTCCGAAATCCTTCTCTTTCAATCTTTGTTTATTAGATTTATTTAAAATATTAGTTGCCAAGTGTCTTGCGTGATCTTGTTCTTCTTTAGGTATAAGACCAATTGCATTTTCTATGTCTACTATATTTTCTTCTACATTATTTTTTATAATATTATTTCTCACATTATGTTTTAAACCTTTTGTTAGAACTTCTTACTCCTCTTCTGTCAAATCCACTTTAGTTAAATTCATCACCCTTTTATGAAAGATCTTGCGTTCATAACGGGTTGATTCTTTGTTACAATTTTTATTCCACTACAAAATTTCTAGTTTCTTTTATAATTTTTCATATTTTCCTTTAATCTCTTTCTTTATTTTATATTTGATAAGCTCAGTAGTATCATTCGCAGTTTCTAACAATACCAATTCATTTAACATGAGGTTTAAACTAGAGTATTCTTGTTGATTTTATTTTTCTGTACAAATAATGTTTTAATTTCCACTTTTAACCAATCTTTTTCTGGTTTTCTGAACCACATATCTGGAAGCCAAACTATTTTCTCTATTCTTGATTCTTGGATATGAAGGAATCACGTAAGTTATTATACATTGTTTGTTGAACCATGTATTGGCTACCGTCTTATGCAATTTCGTAATATTAAACTCCATCTTGTAACTATCATCGTCCCGCTGACTAAGTTGTACTCATTTTCATTTCTGTGGAATATTTCTATACCTTTGAGTACAGTTTTCTGCCATTTTTAATGTTTCAATATTCTCCTCTGTTTACGCATTTCAGAGTAATTCCAAATCTGTTGAAAAAATGCCCAAATGTCGCTAATTTATGTTTTAGTGGGTGGTTCAATTTTGCTTTAATAACATTATCAGTGAATGTATCTTTTCTGATAATTCCAAATTCTATTTTTTCTCCTCTTCTTTTTAGTTTAAAATCTAGGAAATTCAAACCCATTATTCTCTTTTTCCATCGTGAATTTGAAATTATTATGAGCCATACCAAAAAAACCACTAAAAACAAAAAAATACATAGAACAAACATATGTCTAGAGTGTTTATCTAATGTAATAACTTATTACAACATTCCACTTTTGGTTTGTAACGAAGGTCAGACACACCATCGCGGTCTGTGTGGAAAGATCGAATTGCTCATTAGCGAAAGTGTTATTGCATGAAAAACAATTTTCTGTTAAAAGGCAATAAATTTTAAAAAAATTTCTCTTATGAACCAGTTAAGAAAAAGCATTATTTTGTTAAAAATATAATTGCTATTGGTAAAACTGAAGGTATAAACATTATTATAAGAATTCAAAAATATTGATGAACCCAAGATTTCAACATAAGAAAACTGCTTAAAAAGCTAATTATATATTCGTGGAATTAGCTTAAATTTCCTTATCCCTTTACATTATTTGATATTTAACAATATATATGGTGACACCTACTGCGGTCTGATCTATTTTACAATCAATTTTATTTATAATATTTATTTTTAGTTCAATAGTGATTTGATTTACATTTTCTTTATTAAATTACCTGAAAAATATTGCAGTGTATTTGACCAATCACCTTCTTTCTTCATTTTTATTGCGAGATAGAGTGCGGCTGATGCCATTTTCGAGTCAGAAAAAGTTATTGTAGAGTATTCCATTAAACTGTACTCCAAGATAAACCTTGCCAATGTTAACAACGGCATTTGCACTTTTGCACACTAAGAGTGATAGAAATCAAAACGCATTCATAAATTTAGACATTTTATAAAATGTACAATTATTTTACTCTTATAACTACAGTGAACAAGATTAATGGTCACCATACCTGATCCAGTTCTAGAAATAAGGTGTGTATGTACAATATGCCCTCGGTTGTATTATACAGCACCATTAAACTTTGTTAAAATACTGTAAAAGTAATACGAAACTGAATTCAAATGGCTACAAATATTATTGTATTATTGTAAATATACAACACATATACATAGTACACAATATAAAATGTTTATAATATAACAGGTCTGAGAATAGAAAAATGCCTTGTGATGCAGTCTGCTTATTGGCAGCCAGATCAAGAAGTGGGATAACTTGGTCAAGCCAGATCATAATGTTGATGGTAAGAACTGGATCACTACATGTTATTGTATTATGTAAATATACAACACATATACATAATACACAATATAAAATGTTTATAATATAACAGGTCTGACAATAGAAAAATGCCTTGTGATGCAGTCTGCTTATTGGCAGCCAGATCAAGAAGTGGGATAACTTGGTCAAGCCAGATCATAATGTTGATGGTAAGAACTGGATCACTACATGTTATTGTATTATGTAAATATACAACACATATACATAATACACAATATAAAATGTTTTTATAATATAACAGGTCTGACAATAGAAAAATGCCTTGTGATGGAGTCTGCTTATTGGCAGCCAGATCAAGAAGTGGGATAACTTGGTCAAGCCAGATCATAATGTTGATGGTAAGAACTGGATCACTACATGTTATTGTATTATGTAAATATACAACACATATACATAATACATAATATAAAATGTTTTTATAATATAACAGGTCTGAGAATAGAAAAATGCCTTGTGATGCCGTCTGCTTATTGGCAGCCAGATCAAGAAGTGGGATAACTTGGTCAAGCCAGATCATAATGTTGATGGTAAGAACTGGATCACTACATGTTATTGTATTATGTAAATATACAACACATATACATAATACACAATATAAAATGTTTATAATATAACAGGTCTGACAATAAAAAAATGCCTTGTGATGCAGTCTGCTTATTGGCAGCCAGATCAAGAAGTGGGATAACTTGGTCAAGCCAGATCATAATGTTGATGGTAAGAACTGGATCACTACATGTTATTGTATTATGTAAATATACAACACATATACATAATACACAATATAAAATGTTTATAATATAACAGGTCTGACAATAGAAAAATGCCTTGTGATGCAGTCTGCTTATTGGCAGCCAGATCAAGAAGTGGGATAACTTGGTCAAGCCAGATCATAATGTTGATGGTAAGAACTGGATCACTACATGTTATTGTATTATGTAAATATACAACACATATACATAATACACAATATAAAATGTTTATAATATAACAGGTCTGACAATAGAAAAATGCCTTGTGATGCAGTCTGCTTATTGGCAGCCAGATCAAGAAGCGGGATAACTTGTTCAAGCCAGATCATAATGTTGATGGTAAGAACTGGATCACTACATGTTATTGTATTATGTAAATATACAACACATATACATAATACACAATATAAAATTTTTATAATATAACAGGTCTGACAATAAAAAAATGCCTTGTGATGCAGTCTGCTTATTGGCAGCCAGATCAAGAAGCGGGAAAACTTGTTCAAGCCAGATCATAATGTTGATGGTAAGAACTGGATCACTATATGTTATTGTATTATGTAAATATACAACACATATACATAATACACAATATAAAATTTTTATAATATAACAGGTCTGACAATAAAAAAATGCCTTGTGATGCAGTCTGCATATTGGCAGCCAGATCAAGAAGTGGGATAACTTGGTCAAGCCAGATCATAATGTTGATGGTAAGAACTGGATCACTACATGTTATTGTATTATGTAAATATACAACACATATACATAATACACAATATAAAATGTTTATAATATAACAGGTCTGACAATAGAAAAATGCCTTGTGATGCAGTCTGCTTATTGGCAGCCAGATCAAGAAGCGGGATAACTTGTTCAAGCCAGATCATAATGTTGATGGTAAGAACTGGATCACTACATGTTATTGTATTATGTAAATATACAACACATATACATAATACACAATATAAAATTTTTATAATATAACAGGTCTGACAATAAAAAAATGCCTTGTGATGCAGTCTGCATATTGGCAGCCAGATCAAGAAGTGGGATAACTTGGTCAAGCCAGATCATAATGTTGATGGTAAGAACTGGATCACTACATGTTATTGTATTATGTAAATATACAACACATATACATAATACACAATATAAAATGTTTATAATATAACAGGTATGACAATAGAAAAATGCCTTGTGATGCAGTCTGCTTATTGGCAGCCAGATCAAGAAGCGGGATAACTTGTTCAAGCCAGATCATAATGTTGATGGTAAGAACTGGATCACTACATGTTATTGTATTATGTAAATATACAACACATATACATAATACACAATATAAAATTTTTATAATATAACAGGTCTGACAATAAAAAAATGCCTTGTGATGCAGTCTGCATATTGGCAGCCAGATCAAGAAGTGGGATAACTTGGTCAAGCCAGATCATAATGTTGATGGTAAGAACTGGATCACTACATGTTATTGTATTATGTAAATATACAACACATATACATAATACACAATATAAAATGTTTATAATATAACAGGTCTGACAATAAAAAAATGCCTTGTGATGCAGTCTGCTTATTGGCAGCCAGATCAAGAAGCGGGATAACTTGTTCAAGCCAGATCATAATGTTGATGGTAAGAACTGGATCACTACATGTTATTGTATTATGTAAATATACAACACATATACATAATACACAATATAAAATTTTTATAATATAACAGGTCTGACAATAAAAAAATGCCTTGTGATGCAGTCTGCTTATTGGCAGCCAGATCAAGAAGCGGGATAACTTGTTCAAGCCAGATCATAATGTTGATGGTAAGAACTGGATCACTACATGTTATTGTATTATGTAAATATACAACACATATACATAATACACAATATAAAATTTTTATAATATAACAGGTCTGACAATAAAAAAATGCCTTGTGATGCAGTCTGCATATTGGCAGCCAGATCAAGAAGTGGGATAACTTGGTCAAGCCAGATCATAATGTTGATGGTAAGAACTGGATCACTACATGTTATTGTATTATGTAAATATACAACACATATACATAATACACAATATAAAATGTTTATAATATAACAGGTCTGACAATAGAAAAATGCCTTGTGATGCAGTCTGCTTATTGGCAGCCAGATCAAGAAGCGGGATAACTTGTTCAAGCCAGATCATAATGTTGATGGTAAGAACTGGATCACTACATGTTATTGTATTATGTAAATATACAACACATATACATAATACACAATATAAAATGTTTATAATATAACAGGTCTGACAATAGAAAAATGCCTTGTGATGCAGTCTGCTTATTGGCAGCCAGATCAAGAAGCGGGATAACTTGTTCAAGCCAGATCATAATGTTGATGGTAAGAACTGGATCACTACATGTTATTGTATTATGTAAATATACAACACATATACATAATACACAATATAAAATGTTTATAATATAACAGGTCTGACAATAGAAAAATGCCTTGTGATGCAGTCTGCTTATTGGCAGCCAGATTAAGAAGTGGGATAACTTGTTCAAGCCAGATCATAATGTTGATGGTAAGAACTGGATCATTACAAAAGAAATAAACTAATAAAAAAATATTTTTGGGCATGAAACTCTTATTTTTTTTAATTTTTTTTTTTTTTTTTTTTTTTGTTTAATCACACTGCCAAATACTAGCAATTAATTTTTAAAAAAAAACAGAACTGGCTTCAAAAAAACCCAGAATATAATTTTTGTTTACTAAAAAGTATAAAATAATTTTCTGATAATGGTAACATAATTTATCATAAGCTTATTACCTACAAAAATTTGAATTTATACTTGGACTCATTTTTAACATACAGAACGTTACAAATAAAGGAATTTTACATGCCGTTGGAGCTCCTTGGCATGTAGATTAACAAATTATGATATACACAAAGTCTAATCAATTATTTCTTACATACATTTACTTTATAGATACAGTATAAGAAATTTATGATACAAAACGAATAAGGAAATATGATCTCTAACTTCTATAAGTATCTACAGTAATCACATTCCGTGTAAATCATTCAAAGAAGGTTCAATTATCCACAATCCTTATACCTCAATAAAAAATATATACAATCACATATTGTATGATCTTTGTCAAGAACAAAGATCAATGATCGTCCTGCATATAATCATAATATCAAATACATGAAATTTTTTTTTCTTGCGAAGACTCTATGGTTTGCTATAATTAGTTATCGGAAATCAAGAAATCAAAAAATTGATTATTTCGGAAATGTTTGGAACAGATTTGATGGATTAGCAAATAGCAGGCATGATTGCAGCGCTGACCTCAAAATTTTGTGGGTAATAAGCTTATGATGAATTATGTTTTCGTTATCAGAAAATTATTTTTCACTTTTTAGGAAGTAAAAATTATATTTCACATTCTTTTTTTGAAGTCGGTTTTGTTTTTCTTAAACGTTTTTATTTCTTCATTTTTAGAGGTATGATCTTTAATTTCTATTTACATTATAATCAAATTTTGTTTCATGCTGTTGATTATGTTAGCAAAGTTGCCAATATATATCCACACAAATTTCCCTCTAACCATCATGATCATTGTTAAAATAACTAACAAGCCCTTAAAGAGTATGATAAACATATCAGTTTGTCACACGAATACATTGAGTAATTTATGTTTGAAATGACCTTGACAAATTTTCCTAAAATCCTACACATTATCTCTTATCTTGGAATTATTCTTTTTCATTTTGGTTTAAAAACGTGTTAATAATCACATAATGCAATATCTCAGGTAAATATTAAATAATGCTGTCTCTCATAATTATTAGGAAAAACAATTTGTACTCATAAAATTTTAATAAAAAAATAAAGTGAAAATTTATAATAAAGTTACCTCTTGGTATTTAATGAAGTAATGAAGTTTTCCCCTGAGGATTAATGAATATTTGATTATGATAAATTAACTAAATCAGATTTTCAGTCTATTTATTTTGGTTTATCTATAAGTTATATAACAATACGGGCAGACCATCGAAGAAGACGCTTTTTAATGATGAAAATTTATTCATTAGTACCCGATCATGCTCGTTCTAAGCAGCTTTATCAAGCAAGAAATAAACAAAACCCACTTATACTTCGTTTTATACTTATTTTTTCTGTGTTATTTTTCTGTGTTGTAGAATACTGCATAAAATAAATGCTTTAATTGTTTATTTTGCTTATTAATTATCTTATAACTCATAATCCTTATTTAAAAAAATTTAAATAATTTTTCCTCAAAATTTTTTAAAAAATTTAAAATAGCTAATTATTATCTCTAAATACGACAGAATAGGATGAAACTATAATGGGACCTCCGGAAAGGATTTCTTTTTCATTTACAAAAGAATCACTTTGTTCGGTTAAATACTTTGCAAAGTTATGGTGGAACAAACAAAAAAAAAACATACAGAATGTATAGAGCACCTCCTCCTTTTTTGAAGTCTTTTTTTAATTTTAGATTTGTACAGCAATAATTTTTAAGTTATAATTAGGTCTGAAACTTGAAAAATAGACTGATTTATCATTTATTTTATAAACCGAACTCAATATTTATCTCAAGTGCTCAAATAAACAAGAAAATAAAGTTTAATTTGCTTTCTTCATTAAAAGATGTTATCTCAGACACGAATTTACCTAGAAAGTTACAAAATGTCTGTTATCCTCTTCAGCAGAGGGTAATTTGACATATAATATACAGTAGTTAACTTATTAAACAAAAATAAGATTATAGACAACACAAATTTACATCAAAACGAACAAAAATACAATTTAAACAAAACCATAAAATAACATCTATTTCCATTCAATAGAATAATTTAACTGTAGCTTCAATGCATCTACGTGGAAACTGAATCAAACCTTTCTCCTTTTCAGTTTATCAACTGCCAACAAAACTTTTCAAAATAAACTGATTCTTAGTAGTTAGCTAATTTCCAGCCCTATATAACTGTTTTACTGTAACATCTTTTATATTTTTAAATAAAGTTGTCAATATTAAGCTGCAGAAGAGTGGAATTCAAATTATTACAAAGGAACATGTCATTCCAATGTTTAAAAAAATCACATACACACACACACACACAAATAGTAGTAATTTGATCTAAGTAGGATTGACTTGTTTATAGTAAATTTGGGTTATAATGTTGAGGTTATAGACTATTAAAGTATAAAGTGGTTGGCAGAACTCAAAATAAAAGTATAATATATAAGGAAATTGTATTACATATGTTAAAACGAAATTAACTAATGACTAATCAAACTTACTCTTGCATATCTGCGTAAAAATCTATAAGATAAAGGTATTCCAAGGTTGAAATCAATTGCTTTCAATATTTTTACTTCAGTACGGGTAATATCACAATGTTCATATGCTCCATCACAAATGTAAATAAAATCATCAATCGAAGGTGGAACCCGCTCCTGAAATTAAATCACTTAAATTCAAAGATGACTAAAGTGTAACATCAAAACTGTTTGTAATGTTTTTCAAAGACATTCTTCATATTATTATTTTATTGGCAAAGGGAACATTGTCTAAGTATATCAAATTATTATGCTTCTTGTCTACTATGAATCTATATCATTAGTATAGACAGAAATATCGCTAAAGTAAGTCTGTACTGATTCTTATTGTACGTCTGTTGATCAGTCTTGTAAGAGATTGATCAAGGTACAATACTCAATACTTGTAATTTGATTAAGATAAGCTCCTTAAGCTGTAACAGAAATAACTAAAAAATAATATGTGTTTGTGTTGTTTAAAGAAATTTTCCCATCTGTCCATAAAAGCTCTCACATACTTTGCACTTACCTTATTGGGGTCATACATTGCTACTGAAACATTCCTCTTGCCAAATATAATGTATTTCACTGAACGTTTTAAACACTTTGAACTGACACTATAAACAGCACATTTTAATAAAACTAATGCAAACTGCACCATTTAATATACAAAACCAATCGCCAGAGTTCATAGATGTTTTAATGTTTGCACAACTTCAAATTACCTAAAGCCATTATGCTCTAGAGCAATGTATACCTTCTTAATAATTACCAGATATTTACATCAGATAGAGCTACAAAGCATCTAGTTAATATAGTTTTGGTTGCAAAAAAAAAAAATAATTTCCTAATGTAAACTACACAATTGTTCAAGTGGACGATTTTGTATCTAGTTGCTACCAGACATTTGGTTGTAACTTTAATTAAGGAAATATTTCCATTTTGTGTATTGTGCATTGTTACTTTCAAATTCTTGTTTTTGTCTAACTATATCACAAATTGTAACAAAGTTTGGTTTGGTTATAAAAAAAAATTTTCATGCTTGCTACATTGAACATAGTGTTAACAAACCTATGAATGGATATTTTGTTGCTAGATTGTAAGACTAAAGTAGTATAAAATAGTGATCTGTTTTATATACAAACATCCACAATATCAAGAGCACAGTGGTACAATATATTACAATAAAAATATTGAAAAGAACCCCAATACCACAAAAATAATCAAAAATAACAAATAAGACAAGTTACTTAAGATTAAACCCTTATGTACATTTCGATGACCATGTCATCATCATCAGAGGGTCTAGTTACAAAACACAATCTAGCACACAAGAAGTTACAAACTAGAATGATACCAATCGTTCTCCGCGGTCTCTATATATTACTCACCATTATATACTTTACTTAAATAGCTTTCTTCAAATTACGATGTTTTAATCTAATTACTTTTAGTTTATTAATTGTTATTGCTGTAGTTTTTATTACACATGTATTATTATAATGTAATTTTTGACATAACCTATTTGGTTCCTGATGGCCGATCGTTATTTGTCGGTCGAGGGCGGAGAGGGGGCGGAGCTTACCTCACGCCTATATATAGAGACCGCGGAGAACGATTGGTATCATTCTAGTTTGTAACTTCTTGTGTGCTAGATTGTGTTTTGTAACTAGACCCTCTGATGATGATGACATGGTCATCGAAATGTACATAAGGGTTTAATCTTAAGTAACTTGTCTTATTTGTTATTTTTGATTATTTTTGTGGTATTGGGGTTCTTTTCAATATTTTTATTGTAATACAAACATCCAGTTTATACAGTTTCATATGTGTACGTGCATTGAGGTTGTGTGTAAATATTTTTGCAAATTTTCATCACTATTTATGGTTGGAATGGATTTTAAAGTAACATACGTGAAAGCAAAAAGTTGATTTAATCTTTGTCAAGTAAATATTTAATGTAACATATTACCGAAATAATTATTTAAAATTAAATATTAAAAAAAAACGTTTGTAAATAGCTTTAATAAAAATTGTTAAATTTTTTTGGACTGAGCTGTAAGATATGTCAGTAATCTTAAAATAGAAACACATGAACACTAAAATTAAGATAAATTTTAGTCACACTTCTACAAGACAATTTTAATTTCTGGAATAGTAAATCTGGACTGATAAACTTACATCATATTTGGCAGCAACAAGCATGGAAGCAGCGCCAACAAGTTGAAGATGTTTTTTTGTCACTTGATATTTCCCAAGGTACATATCAACAAGTTTCACAGCAAGATATAACGTCTCATGATTCAATTCAAAATTTTCTTGCACTTCCACTAACCAGTCAATCAATAAGGAACGCATCCAAGCATTTATGCCTTTTTGAGTGTGCATATAGTCTTTTATAATATAGTGAGACTAGGAATATAAAAAAATTCTCTATATTAATTTTAAATTTACATTCACAAACTAAATTAAATTATATAACTATGTGTTTCTTTCTTATAAATTATACCTTACATTGCATTAAAATATTTTTTTCATTTATAATAAATTCAAATGTTTTATTCCCTTTCTAATAAAACTAAATCTTTAGTTATTTCCTAATTTACTCTAGCAGTGGGGAAACAAGGAATTTCTTTTTGGGCAGGATATATAAATAGGAATTTTTGGACTAGATAGGAGACTGACAGACTTACATAGTGGTAATAGTCCAAAACTGCAATCTCTTGGAAATAAATAAATAGACACATGTAAAAACTTCACAAAAGTGAACCACAGATGTGTATAAATATCCAAACGTCACAGATTCACAGATTTATAGTTTATGATATAGTACTATATGTGATTTGTATAAATATTGATTATTTGAAACTAGATATTTATAATCTGTTAGAAGGAAGGTAAATGGAGTTGTAAAAATGGTAGAAGTTAGAGGGAAGGTAAAAGAAGTTTTATCTGATATTGAGGTTAGGAGGTTCTCTAGATTTGGTGTACCACTGGTATGACAACTCCCATCTCCTCAATTATTTTGGTGGTATAACAATCATTGAAAGATATGATGTTGTGACTAGCAGCATGACTAACTAATTTTTTTACTCTACTTCCTGAGATGCTAGATTATTGGAAGTGTCAGAATAACGGGCATTTACTATAAAAAATATCTTGAAATTATAGTAGATTCTAGATAATTTGACATACAAGCAACCTTTTTGTAATCAACTGGTCTAGTTTTTGTGTACATGTATTTGATTTTTTTAAAAATTTTGATTCTATTAATAAACTAGGCTGGGTTAATAAACTAGTGGTACGATTAATGAGAATCCATTGATTATTTTAATTTGTGTTACCCCATAAATCCTTCTCTAGCTGTACTTCTGCCCATTATACTTGTATATGTACCATAATGGTATGAGATATATCTCAATGCAAAAAGAATATTGATTTATCTTCTTAGTAATTAATGCTTAATTAAAAGTTAATGCTGAAATTTAAAATAATTTAAAAAAATAAAGTTTAGACAAGCTGTTAATATTTACAAGGTTTTATCAATTGCAAACAAAATTTTAAAGATTAAATTTTTCACCAGTGACTATACCATGTGTTGACTTGTAAAACAATCCAATCTCAAATTCACATATTTCATAATGTTATTCTAATTTTAATTTTTGTTTTTTTTTTTTATTCAATATTGTATATCTTCAATCTCGTGACAATTTTGAAATTTGTTTTTAGGCTCTACTCCAAGGTAGTTCAATTTCCTTAGCTTTTTAAACGTTTTCTCTAGCAGAAAATAAACAGAAACACTTTGCAGAAATGATTTTTCACTAATGCACAAAAATAATGTAAATAAAGTTAGAGTTAAGATGAATATGACTGTGTCTAACATAACATTTCCTGTTGCTTAACTACGACGCTAATTTAATACAACCTATTTTCATGAAAACGTTAGGTAACAAACTTTGGTAACATACTTGAACAAAATAATAATACTTGTATTATATAAAAACTTATTTCGAAATATGGTATATTAAATTGTAAAATATGTTGTGTAATTTTTGATCCAGACTAATACTGGCATAGGAGTATTCATGGAATTGTTTGTCTCCTTTCATTCAAGCCAATCTTTCACCTACCTCTGTCTCCCATTCTTCATTGGTTAGTCCTCCCCTACCAATGGTCAAATCATCATAATCTTTTCAAGATCTCTTCCTTGTTCCCAGTCAGCTTCATTCTATACCCATTGTTTCTAACTTGTTCCTTTAATAGCATGACATGTAATTGATTGATGAATGATTAATATTTTAGTTACCAGTAGACAATTTGATGACTACACTATTAATACTTTATCTACCATGTTGCGAAAGTGCCAATTGGCCCGATGGCCCAGTAGGCCACTAGGTCCGACATTGTTGTCTGGTAACGTTTTATGTTCATTAGTACTACTCTACCAATGTTGCTACTTTTGGAAAAATTAATGCACAATATTAAACAACAAGCTTCACATTACTTACAGATATAATTATGATGGGTTTTGCTTAATAGATAAATGCCAACGGTATATTAAACATGATGTTATTTTAGGAGATTTACTAAAGATAATTTTTGTCTGGATTTACGTCATGACAGACATATTTCGTAACAATTTTAGTGGAGTTGAGTTGATTACTCCAATCAAACAAATTGGTTCATTGAAAAAAAGTTATCTTTATATACTTTCACAATAAAATAAATAATTTTTAATGACTTATTATATTGGTTTTCACTATTGTTTTCAAAATTTCACAAAAGCTAAAAAATAAGTCAGAAATATTGACAAAATATTTTGTTGTATAATCACTGTTAAAAAAACTGTCTTGGTTGAAGTTAAGCACAAACATTGGAACAGTTTGATAAACTCATCCTTACTAGGAAGTAAATTATAACGCAAATTCCTCAAAAAGTAAATTATTAAGTTCTAAAACATTTACTTATTAAGAATCTTGTATATTATCTATCGATCGGAAGCATTACCTATCAGACAGAGAATATGTTTACACTTCCATTCTTTATATAAAATATCTATAAACTCACAAATCAATCACATGTGATACGTTTACATCTCTTAGTGATAAGTGCGCCAAAAAATTTTACTTGCCAATCAGCTTATTATGTAGGTAAATGGAACATGAAATTGTGCTTTTATTGTTTAGACACAAAATACAAAAAAGTGTTGCAAAGATAATAATATATAAATACCTCAAAAACAATGTTAGCCTGACAAAGTTTATTTAGGTATCATTTACACTATACAAAAAATGTTGGTCCAATTGGCCCAACACGTGTTATATATATATATATAGATTTTTTGGACTAGGAGACTGACAGACTTACCTTGGTAAGAGTCCACTCTGTAGTCTTGAAATAGAAACACACAAAAGCACTTAAACAATGATATATTTCAACCACACAGTGGTCTTTATCAATCGAAGAGAAAACACAAAAAGAAATATGAGAGAATGAAATAAAATAATTGAAGTTAAAATAATATAATATATGAAGTTAAAATATTACTATTGTAAGTAATTTCATCCACCATTTAGTGCAATGATTTTACCTTGTGTGATGAGGTGCCTTTCGGTCACTTAACCATTGTCGAATCACTGATTACTTTTTCTGAATTTTCTGGTGTGGATGTTCGGTCCGTGGTGTTGGTACTTGTTTCCTCTTGAGTCTCGTGTATAATATTTTTGAATAGTATGTCTTCTATATATGTTGTTTGTAGATTCATTAAATTGTGGATGTTTTTATAAATGTGGTATTTTTCTAGTAAGTTTAGTTCTATTGGGTTATTATTTATTTCAAGTATGGTTAGGTTAATTTCGTAATTTGTTATTTCATGTTTATGTGATATTAGGTGTGCTGCAACATTTGATACTTTTGAGTTTTAGTTTTTGAATGCTCTATAATGTTCTTCAAATCTTATTTTAAAGGATCTGGTTGTTTTCCCTATGTAAAATGCGTTACAGTTGTTACATGTAATTTTGTAAATTCCTGATAGGTTATGTTTTTCTGAATTTGTTTTGTGGTTTGTGTTACTAAAATATTTTATTATTTTGTTGTTTGGTTTGTATGTTGGAGTGTAGTATTCTTTGTTGTATATATTTCTTATTTTTTCTATTTTGTTATTGGTGTATTTATATTTTAGGTAGATTTTTTTATTTTTATTATTTTTGTGTTCCGGTTGTAGTGTTGTGTTGAGGTTAGGTTTTATTTGTGAATTTATTGTATATATTTTTTATAAGGTGGTTGTTATATCCATTTTCTATTGCTATTTTTGTAATGTTATCTAATTCTTCATTTAATTTGTTTGTTATCTTGTGTGCATTTTATTGCTTTATTTATCATGTTACTGTAAGTGTTAATTTTGTGTGTCCAGGGGTGGTTAGATTTGTAGTTTATTGAGTGATTCGACAATGGTCAAGTGACCGAAAGGTGCCTCATCACACAAGGTAAAATTATTCAAAACATCACAACTTTTGATGACTGCTATACCACAAAAATAATTAAATCACTCCCCCCTGATTGCAATCCCTCAGAACTGAGAAGGTGGGAACTATCATACCAGTGGTATACCAAGTCCAGAGAATCCCCTAGCCTCAACATCAGATAAATCCATTTATTTTTTTTTTTTCCCCTTTCAAATAGCCTTATCTCTTTTCCCATGACAGACTTATATAAACTATAATCACTCATATGTTCATGGAAACAATATATATATATCTTTAATCTGTGCATCTGTGACATCTGATTTCTACTCTACACAATCTGTGATTACAATTATTTTATTTCATTCTCTTATATTTCTTTTTGTGTTTTCTCTTCGATTGACAAAGATCACTGTGTGGTTGAAATATATCATTGTTTAAGTGCTTTTATGTGTTTCTATTTCAAGACTACAGAGTGGACTCTTACCAAGGTAAGTCTGTCAGTCTCCTAGTCCAAAAAATCTATATATATATATATATATATATATATAGGAATTTTTTGGACTTGATAGGAGACTGACAGACTTACCTAAAGGCAATAGTCCAAAACTGCAATCTCTTGGAAATAAGCACATATAAAAAACACATATAAAACACTTAATACACTTTTATTTGAAATATTTCGATCAACATGATCTTCTTCAGTCAAGAAAGAGAAAACAAAAAAAAAAAAAAAAGTTTTTTTTTTTTTTTTTTTTTTTTTTTTTTTTTTTTTTTTTTTTTTTTTTTCTCTTTCTTGACTGAAGAAGATCATGTTGATCGAAATATTTCAAATAAAAGTGTATTAAGTGTTTTATATGTGTTTTTTATATGTGCTTATTTCCAAGAGATTGCAGTTTTGGACTATTGCCTTTAGGTAAGTCTGTCAGTCTCCTATCAAGTCCAAAAAATTCCTAAATAAGCTTTAAGCTCTACTAGAACTAACCTAAAAATATATATATATATATATATATATATATATATATATATATATATATATATATGAAGTTAATTATTACAATTGTAGTAATTTTATCCACCATTCAGTGCAATGATTTTACCTTGTGTGATGAGGCACCTTTCGGTCACTTGACCATTGTTGAATCACTGATATTTTAAGGGTGTAGATGTTCGGTCCGTGATGTTGGTATTTGTTGACGTTACACACATCTTCTCTTGATTTGCGTGTATGATGATTTTATATAGTATGTCTTCTGCATATGTGGTTTCACACAAGGTAAAATCATTGCACTTAATGGTGGATAAAATTACTACAATAGTAATATATTAACTTCATAAAGTCAGTGCAACGGAAAAACAATGGATAACGTAAAATATATATATATGATAAGAAACGTATATTCATACTTAGATATGATTAGGGAACAAAAAATAATTACATGTTATTCAAAAATAAGCTAAATATTTTGGCAATTCTCTGGGAAAACGCCGATATTGTGGCTAAAGTGTTTATAATATTCTCCTGAAATCAGCATTCTGTTTGCATGCTAGCACAGCATTCTAAACTACAAAGGTGACTTACAAAAGGTAACATGGACAATATACGTTTTTTGAATGTGGCACTAAAAAAATTGTTATATTTAATGTCACATCAAAAATTAATAATTTTATGTGTTGTCTCTTCTAGAATAAAATAATTTTTGTATTTTTTTTTAATAATTTGTTTACATTTATACCTTTTACAGGCATATTTTTGTTACTTTTTAATTAGACTCTCTTGTTCTCTCAAACGTAACATATTAGCAAGTAGCTATTGAATATTCACTTAATTTTCATTCAAGATTAAAAGTTCTTATAAAATTATTAAGTAATGTTTTATTATTTAGATCATGATTATCAAAACTTACCTCCCTAGACTTCAAGTAAATGAATATTTCATGGGCATACATAGACACTTGTAGAGTATCGTTCCAATATTCTTTGTCAATGTTGATTTCTGGTTGTGGAAGAGCAGGTGTTATTGTAGAAGCTGTCTCATCCAAGCTAAGCATACAATTTAACCTGTTTTTAATTAAATTTTACTTCACGTTTAGGAATTTTGTTTTACAAAAATAATTAATTTTAAATGAAGCAAATCACAATTACAGTAATATTAATATGGTATGTTCGTTACTATTATAACAACAGCAATATTTTCTATTCTGTAGATAATCCAAGCACATTTATTTAGTGGCTTATTGAGGTCGAGTCATGTAGTGGTAAATTTCGCACCTTAATGATAACTTTTGTTTATCCTTAGCTATTTCAGGGATATTTTTTTAGGCGAAAAACCCATTTTGGTTATCATTGCCCAACTAAAATGTTATTTGAAAAGTGAATTTAGAATAAAACAAATAAATATAACTAAACAAATTAAATATATAGTTAAAACTAACTCTAATTATCTAAAACTTAACTAAACCAAATTTAAATTTATAGATTTTAAATATCATTATATAGATTCAGGTGGAGTAAGAAGCGATGATACGGTCGATAGCCGTGACATCGTCCCTTAAAACCACCTCTAAACTTCCTCAAAGATCGTAACATAACTACAAATCGGTCAACTCATCACAGCCAAGCAGAATATGCTTGACTGTAATGGTACCTCCACAAAACTGACATAGTGGTGGATCCTCATGTTGCATCAACCATCCATGTGTTAACAGAGAGTGACCGAGCAAAGACGAGTAACCACCACTTCCTACAAACGATTTGAAACTAACAGATGACCTTTATGGTCGAACGGTAATCTTGATGTCCCTCAGCTTGTTTACATTTATATTTTGCCATTCTTCATTCCAAACAAAGAATAGTGTATTTTTAACATATACCAAGGATACCTATATCACTCAACTCTACCTTGGATGACTTGAGGTCCCCAGTTGTTTGTCACTCTATGATTATGTTGTAATTATCAATCTCAATTTATTATAGCTTGAGATGTTTGTATTGTTAAATAATCATGAAGGACTATAAATAGTTATTGCTTCATAGTCGTAGTGAGGGGCATTCAAAGGAAAATATTCAGTATTTGATTTTTACAAGTTAAATTTATAGTTTTTTTTTATCATATGTGTAACCAAAATTTTGTACAAAATAATTACTACAGAAATTCAAATTAACTTACATTTCATCTAGGGCTGACACATACAATGAATTTCCACTTTTCTCTAGGTCAGAACTAAAACAGCCAGATGATTTACGTTGTGGTACTGGTTTTTTGGTTTCTTCTAATTTTGGTTTTGTTGAATTGTTTGCCTTAACTGGAGGTAAAAATGATGGTTTACGTGCTGGAACACTAACCTTTGGCAAAGGTTCTAAAGGTTTGTTGACTTTGAAATTGTTCTGGTTAGAAGTCGAGCTAGTGCGTGTTTTTCTAGCTGTAACTGCTGCTGGTTTAACTCCAACAGTTACTGGTTTAACTGCAGCAATTACTGGTTTAGCAGTAGAAGTTAATGGTTTAGGTACGGCGGTGGTTGGCTTAGCAATAGAAGTCATTGATTTTTTCAAACCTTTTTTATCAAGTGCCTGCAAATTCAAAAACAATTCATTAAAACTAACCATATAAATTATGTGAGTATATTTTAAAACTAATAAAATAAAGAATTTAAAATAACTTTAATGTTGCTCTATAGTTATAAATTCAATGCCTGATTAGCATTTCAATATCTGTGTGTTGAATATCAGAGGCAACTTAATGCTTTATGTAACTAAAAACAGTTCCCAAGTAGACATCTAAGAACTTCTATTCATAATATTAGAGATTTAATATTAAGTTACATTGTTCACATCCAAACCCGCAATAGGGGTGCGGACTAGCTGCACCTATTAAGAGGGGTTTGGCGTCCCTCGCGACACTCAATTACACGGTCTACATAAACGACATTTACGACATGTATTTATTATTATATCATTATTTAATTTTATATTTTTATTTAACGTGCGTTTTTGTTTTGATTGTGTATTGTTGTTTATTGTTTGTTTTGAATTTTATAAATTAAATTTCACCTAAGTTCGTACTTTATTTCTAAGAATAGGTCTGTTTGGCAATTATAACTAACATTGGTTTTTCGACAGGAAACAAAATTTCATCCAATAATTGAACTTTGATGCTTTTCAATTAACAACAGTTAATCCTCCAGTAGATACCTTGAAGGTTAGGCAAGTATATCTCCTGAAAGGCTTTAACGAGCTAAAGTCATAAATGAAGAATTTGAAATATATTACAAGAGCCATATTTCGACACAACCAGGAGCATAGTATTTTAACATTATTTCGATTAAATATCCTCCCATTTCATTTCAAGAGGCCAAAACATTATTAAACAAAGGATAACAATCAGGATGAAATTTTTAAATGAAAACTTAAATAAAACTTAAAAAACAAATCTGACAGTCTAGAAAGGGAAACATTTAAAAAGCACAGAAAATTTACAAGCTAACACACACAATGTATATAAATTTTAACATTGTATATATATATATATATATATATATATATATATATATATATATATATATATATATATATATTTAGGTTAGTTTTGGTTGGTAAAGAATATTTAGATTTTTTGGACTAGGAGACTGACAGACTTACCTTGGTAAGAGTCCACTCTGTAGTCTTGAAATAGAAACACATAAAAGCACTTAAACAATGATATATTTGAACCACACAGTGGTCTTTGTCAATCGAAGAGAAAACACAAAAAGAAATATGAGAGAATGAAATAAAATAATTGCAATCACAGATTGTGTAGAGTAGAAATCAGATGTCACAGATGCGCAGATTAAAGATATATATATATTGTTTCCATGAACATATGAGTGATTATAGTTTATATAAGTCTGTCAGGGGAAAGAGATAAGGCTATTTGGAAAAAATATATAAATGGGATTGTTGGAAGAAAGTTTTCTAAAGACACAAACACACCAGCCATTATGTTGGTATAGATATATAGATGACATCTTCCTAGTTTGGACACAGGGTGCTTCAACACTTGAGACATTTTTAGACAGCCTGACAACAATTCTCCACACTTCAATTTACCTGGGAGAAATCTACATCAGCCATCACCTTTTTGGATGTAGAGGTAACACTCCAGAATGGAAATATCAACACAGGAATTCACATCAAACCTACAAACCACCTACAATATCTCCATTTCGACAGCAACCACCCAATAAACATAAAACGATCCATTCCATACAGTCAAGCAATCAGGGGTAAGAGAATCTATTCGAATGATAGGGAATTGGAAGATTTTAATAGAAAGATATCAACAGCCTTCCAGAGAAGAGGATACCCAAAAAAACTCATTGAAAACCAAATTCATTCAGCACAATCCTCGGTTCACCATAAACCACAAACAGAACAAAATAAACTGTCTTTAATAACACACTACCATCCTGGTCTACATAAACTCAACAAGATATTGAGAGATGGCTTCAAAATTCTTCAAGCTTCCGTCCAAACCAAAAATCTTTTCACCGATCCACCGCAAATTTGGTACAAGCAACCTCCCAACTTGAAAAACATCCTAGTACATCCTAAACTACCAGACCCTGATGCAGAGAAACCACACAAACTTCCTCATGGCTCCTTCCCATGTAATAGACCTAGATGCAAGACGTGTCCAATACACCCCTCAGCAAATAGTTTCAACAGCCAAACAACAAAAATGGTCTTCAAAATACAGGGTCATCATAATTGTACATCGAAAAATGTCATATACCAGCTACAATGTAAACTTTGCTCAGCACAGTACATAGGCCTGACCACGGATGGTCTGAATATCACAATGAATGGCCACAGACATGATGTTAAAATTATGAATATGGATAGACCAACAGCTCAACATGCTGCGAGTCACAACATCACAACCTTTGATTACTGCTATACCACAAAAATAATTAAATCACTCCCCCCTGATTGCAATCCCTCAGAACTGAGAAGGTGGGAACTATCATACCAGTGGTATACCAGGTCCAGAGAATCCCCTAACCTCAACATCAGATAAATCCATTCAATTTTTTCCCTAACAGCCTCATCAGATGTTTCCAATCTCTTTTCCCCTGACAGACTTATATAAACTATAATCACTCATATGTTCATGGAAACAATATATATATCTTTAATCTGTGCATCTGTGACATCTGATTTCTACTCTACACAATCTGTGATTACAATTATTTTATTTCATTCTCTCATATTTCTTTTTGTGTTTTCTCTTCGACTGACAAAGACCACTGTGTGGTTGAAATATATCATTGTTTAAGTGCTTTTATGTGTTTCTATTTCAAGACTACAGAGTGGACTCTTACCAAGGTAAGTCTGTCAGTCTCCTAGTCCAAAAAATCTAAATAATCTTTACCAACCAAAACTATATATATATATATATATATTCTTGATATTATTAAAAAAATCTACCTAAAATATAAATACACCAATAATAAAATAGAAAAACTAACAAATATATACAACAAAGAATACTACACTCCAACATACAAACCAAATAACAAAATATCTTAATAACACAAACCACAAAACAAATACAGAAAAACATAACCTATCAGGAGTTTACAAAATTACATGTAACGACTGCAATGCATTTTACATAGGGAAAACGACCAGATCATTTAAAATAAGATTTGAAGAGCAATACAGAGCATTGAAAAATAAAAATACAAAATTATCAAATGTTGCAGCACACCTAATATCACATAAACATGAAATAACAAATTACGAAAATAACCTAACCATACTTGAAATAAATAATAACCCAATAGAATTCAACTCACTAGAAAAATACCACATTTATAAAAACACACACAATTTAATGAACTTACAGACCACATATACAGAAGACATACTATATAAAAACATCATACATGCAGATCAAGAGAAAATGCATGTAAGGTCAACAAATACCAACATCACGGACCGAACATCTACACCAGAAAAATATCAGTGATTTGACAATGGTCAAGTGACCGAAAGGCGCCTCATCACACAAAATATATATATATATATATATATGAAGTTAATATATTACTATTGTAAGTAATTTTATCCACCATTAAGTGCAATAATTTTACCTTGAGTGATGAGGCACCTTTTGGTCAATTGGCCATTGTCGAATCACTGATGTTTTTCTGTTGTAGATGTTCGGTCTGTGAAGTTGGTGTTTGTTGACGTTACGCGCACTTTTTCTTGATCTGTGTGTATGATGTTTCTATATAGTATGTCTTCTGTATATGTTGTTTGTAGATTCATTAAATTGTTGTGTATGTTTTTATAAATGTGGTATTTTTCTAGTGAGTTTAGTTCTATTGGGTTGTTATTTATTTCAAGTATGGTTAGGTTAATTTCGTAATTTGTTATTTCGTGTTTATGGGATATTAGGTGTGCTGCAACATTTGATACTTTAGAATTTTTGTTTTTGAATGCTCTATAATTTTCTTCAAATCTTATTTTAAATGTTCTGGTTGTTTTTCCTATGTAAAAAGCGTTACAGTTGTTGCATGTGATTTTTAAATTCCTGATAGGTTATGTTTTTCTGAATTTGTTTTGTGGTTTGTGTTATTAAGATATTTTATTATTTTGTTGTTTGGTTTGTAAGTTGGAGTGTAGTATTCTTTGTTGTATATATTTGTTATTTTTTCTATTTTGTTATTGGTGTATTTATATTTTAGATAGATTTTTTTATTTTCATTATTTTCGTGTTCCGGTTGTAGTGTTGTGTTGAGGTTAGGTTTTTTTGTGAATTTATTGTATATATTTTTTATAATGTGTTTGTTGTATCCATTTTCTATTGCTATTTTTGTAATGTTATCTAATTCTTCATTTAATTTTTGTTTGTTATCCTGTGTGTATTTTATTGCTTTATTTATCATGTTACTGTAAGTGTTAATTTTGTGTGTCCAGGGGTGGTTAGATTTGTAGTGTATTGTGGTGTTGTTAGAAGTAGGTTTCCTGTATACTGTAGTTTCTATTTTATTATCATTTATATTTAAAGTGATGTCGAGGAAGTTGATTGTTCTATTTGTTTCTGTTTCAACGGTGAATTGTATGTTTTCGTTGTATGTATTTAGTTTGTTTAATATTATGATGTGTTCGTTGTGAATGGTAGGTTGGTATATTACAAGTATATCGTCTACATACCTTGTCCATAGTGAGATATTGTGTGTGTTTATTATAGGTTTAATTATTATTTGTTCAAAGTGTTGTAAATATATTTCTGACATGACAGATGATATGGGTGAACCCATGGGGAGTCCTGTTGTTTGTTTATAATATTTATTGTTAAATTGGAAGTAATTTTGGTTACATATGTGTTTGGTTAGTGTAATGATACTATATATTATGTTTCTTTTTTCGTTATTGTGTATCAGTTTGTTTTTTATTATTTCTATGGCTTCTTCTATTGGGATACTAGGGTACATGTTAGTTATGTCATAACTTATTATTTTTGTGTTGCTGTTTGTTTTTATCGTTTTTATTTTATTAATTAATTCGTATCCATTTTTTATATTGTATGTGTTGTTGATATGTATTTTAGATCTTATGATTTTGTCTAGAATTTTTGCGATTATGTAAGATGGTGCTGTTGTGAAATTTATTAGTGGTCTAAATGGTGTGTTGGGTTTGTGGATTTTAGGTATCCCTGATAATATTGGTGCGCATGGTTTGAATGGGTATAGTCTTGTGTGGTATTTTAATTTATTGTTATAGTTTAGGGTGTTTCGGTGAGTGACTATTAAGTTTTTTATTGTAATAAGGTATTTGCTAGTTGGGTCTGGGATTTGTTCGTATTTATTTTCTTTTATGTAGTTAGTCATTGAATCGATATACTTGGTATTTTCTATTATTACTGGTGTATTTGTTTTATCTGATTTTAATATTAAGTAGTCGTTGTTTTCTAGTTTTTCTCTGAGTTTTATAATTTCTTTTTTATTAATATACTGTTCCGTTTTTTTGTTTTTTTCCGTTTTTTTTAGGTTAATTTTATTATTAATATTGTTTCTTATGTGTTCAGTATTTTGGTGGGTAATTTTGTGGATGTTAGATTCTGTGTCAACTATTAGGTTTTTTATTATTTTTTTTTTGTTGAAGTTAGGTAGGTTATATTTGAAGGAATTTGTTATTATTATTTTTTCTTTTTCAGTAAATTGTGTTTTAGTTAAGTTTATGAATTTATTGTTGTTAGAGGTGTGGGTTGGTTCTAGGCTATTTTTTAGGTTATGTTGTTGTTTTGATGTGTGGATTGGTTCTAGGCTATTTTTTAGGTTATGTTGTTTTGATAAATTTTCGATTTTTCTGTTTTGTCTGTTTATAGTGTTTGTTTTATGTTTTATTATAATTTGTTGTTTTTTCGTGAATAATAGGTGTGAGAGTATCAAATGTTTTCATTATTTCCAAATTGGTTGTGTATAGTTGTAAATTGATTTGGCTTTTTTTATGGTAGGCAGATTTAATGTTTTGTTTAATTATGTGTGTTTCTGCTTTTTTTGTTGCTTTATTGATAAGAGTGTTTTGTTTATTTTTTATGTGTAATTTAGCGTATTTTGGTGTTATATTAAGTGTTAAGCATTTTTTATTAAACTGTATTTTGTTGATGCAATTCTGGAGTTTGATTTTTAGGTTAAGATATTTACGGTACAGTTGTTTACCTTGGTAGGTATTAAATTCTTGATATTTAACGTTATCCATTGTTTTTCCGTTGCACTGACTTTATGAAGTTAATATATTACTATTGTAAGTAATTTTATCCACCATTAAGTGCAATAATTTTACCTTGAGTGATGATTACCTTACTTCCAACAACACCACAATACACTACAAATCTAACCACCCCTGGACACACAAAATTAACACTTACAGTAACATGACAAATAAAGCAATAAAATACACACAGGATAACAAACAAAAATTAAATGAAGAATTAGATAACATTACAAAAATAGCAATAGAAAATGGATACAACAAACACATTATAAAAAATATATACAATAAATTCATTATATATAATAACATATATATATATATATATATATATATATATATATATATATATATATATATATATATAACATAATATATATATATATATATATATATATATATATATATATATATATATATATTTTATTATTTTTTTTTTTTTTTTTTGACACTGAAATGAGCTTTTGATAATTACTTTTTAATTTATCTACTCAACTGTCTATACCAGGGATGTCCAACTGGCGGCCCGCCATGCCATTTTATGCGGCCCACAAAGACTTATCAGACAAAAATATCAGAAAAATACTTGAAAATTTGACAAGGATCTAATAATTTAATGATAAATTCTAATACTATACATGCTAGTTATAATTAAAATATTTACTCGAATATTTTGAGGTATAGCAGATGGTCAGAATCTGATAACAGTTTAATTCTCAGTAAAACATGACAAAGTCTAGTTGAGTAACCGGCAGTTGTAGTGTTGCTCGTGAATAGGCAGTGGAATACTTTCCTCTCCCCACCACTGCAAAAGCCTCACATACTACTGCGCATCACGGCTCGCGCAAGTCAAGGACAGGGGCAGGTGCACTGTGGCAGTCGTATGTTGTCTTAGTGACCATACGCACACGATAATTTTTTTACATTTGTACTGTGAAGCTTTTTGTTACTGTATGATTCGTGTTGAACTTTCGTTCCGGTACTAAAATGAGTAGAAACTCAGTAAAACGTAAAATTGATAGCGAAAACAGGAATTACAAGGTCAGTTGAGAGAGTGATTTTTTGATTGTTGACAATGGTGGAAAACTACAGTGTTTGGCGTGCATGAAAGTTGTGTCAGTGCCTAAGGAATATAATGTCAAAAGACATTACAAAAAAATTCATGAAAATAAGTATGATACATATACAGATGAAAGTCGGCGTACATTAGTTGCAGATTTGAAGAAGAAGCTTAAACAACAAACCGGTATGCTTAGTAAAATATCGCATTCCCAAACACATTCATTGTTTGCATCTTATGCCGTATCTCTTGAGCTGGCCAGGGCATAGAAACCGTTTACTGATGGAACATTAATTAAAAAATGTGCCATCAAAATGGCAAACGCTTTTGAGGATTCTAAAATAGAGGAGAAATTTGAATCAGTGGCACTTTCACATCAAACCATCCAAAGAAGAATTGTTGACATGGGTATGCAAGTAGAAAATTATTTGCTTGGCCAGGTTAAAAAAAGCTCATATTTTTCACTTTGCTTGGATGAAAGTACTGACCAAAGAGATGTTAGTCAGATCTTAATATTTGTACGTACTACCTTCGAAGATTTCTCTAGTAAAGATTCGATTTGTGTTCTCTTCATGAAAGAACACAAGGAGAGGACATTTATGAGGCTTTGAAAAAAGCAGTTGACAGAATTTTAGGGTTTGATAAATGTTCAGCAATTGTAACAGATGGGGAACCAGCAATGACAGGTAAAAAGTCTGGATTAATAGGATTACTTCGGGAGAATGGCGTTAACTGTCCGGCAATACACTGTGTTATTCATCAGGAAGCTCTATGTGGAAAATCCATCAAGCAGGATCAAGTTTTTAAACTTGTGATTAAGATTATAAATCTGATCAGAGGTGGAAACTGGGCCCTTTTACATAGGCAACTTGAGCAGTTTTTACAAGAAACAGAGGCTGAATATGGAGACTTGCTATTATATAACCATGTACGATGGTTAAGTGCAGGAAAGTGCATGAAGCGATTTTTTGCAATAAGAAAGGAAATCCCTGAATTCCTCAAGAAATATGTGCCATCTGACCCCACTGAAATAGAAAAGAAGTTTGAAGATCCAGAATTTTTAGTTAAATTAGCTTTTCTTACAGATTTGACTAATCATCTTAACATTTTGAACTTGAGTCTTCAAGGAAAAAATCAAACAATATCAGATTTGGCTGGAATCATCAATGGGTTTCGCGGTAAGCTACAACTGTTCAAAATCTTGAAAACAAAAATTTTATACACTTTCTTAGCTGTCTTCAGTTAGCCGACAAATTAATAAACAATGATTTTACAAGCTGCATATGTCAAATTCAAGAAGTAATTGACAAGTTCAATACAAGATTTGAGGAAATTGAAAGTCTCAAAAGTAGTCTACTGCTTTACAGCAATCCTCTTGGAGCTACAATTGAAGACCAACCAGCTGACCTACAACTTGAATTATGTGATTTGCAGGGTGACATGTTTATAATGACCAGGCAAGAAAAGACTCATGACTTTTTTAAATTGCTTCCTAAAGAGAGATTCCCAAACTTGCGAGATTTTGGGCTAAAAATGTCTTCAATGTTTGGAAGTACATACCTATGTGAAAGTGTTTTCTCATCTATGAAGTTTATAAAAAACCAAAATAGGAACAAGCTTTCTGATGTATCTTTACTCCATCTCATGAGGTTGGCTCACACAGAACTAGAGGTGGATATTCGTTCTTTGGTGGCTGCAGCTGATCGACCACAATGCTCACACTAAAATACTGTAATGCACATTTTTATCCTCATTTCAGTTGTTGTGTTGATAAAACGATTTTGTATTTTTCTTATTTGTATAGTTTTCTCTCACTTGAGTCTTGAGAAATATAAGTAATACTATTCAATTTTGTTTTATTTATTTATAAATTTTCATATGTTCTTGTTGCTATTTCAAACTAAAATTATATTATTACTACGTGGCCCGCAACAACGTACAAGGTTTTAATTTTGGCCCGCTATGCTATGAAAGTTGGACATCCCTGGTCTATACCATCATACCTTTTGAATAATTAAGTAAAATATAATAAATTAAAATGTAAAAAGATATACATGGTAAATTAAAGCTATAACAGTAAATAGGTAAATATTAAAACAGATAAAAGTAAATGGAAGCAATAAATAAGTTATCTTTCAGGGTTATCACCTGGCAAGCAAGTGTAGGGAAGCTACGTGTATGACGTCAGGATTCTGAAACAACCATCTGAATACATTTCTTGGTTATATTCAATCATTGATTTTTATAATTATATAAAAGAGAATGTCCTTAATAATAAAAGTTTGCTGCTATTAGGCTACTGAAAAACAAAAACTATGATATGGTTGAAGCATTGTAGTCAATTGCATGTATTATGAAAGCACAAAATCTTTATCTGAATATAAAGCTTTATTATTGTCAATGAGAGGATGGCACTTTTTACTCTAAAAAACATTTCTTCTAAATACTTACATTTGTTAAATCGCCAAAAGCTGATCGTTTGGTTGTTTTCTTTAATAATGGAGAAGCATCAGCTTTACGTTTAATGTAAGGATCATGTACATTTTCTCCTTTTAAAGATTCTAGAAGTCCTTTCCTACGAGTTGTCATTCCTTTATCCTTGTTTTCAGTAGTTGTTGCTGCTGGTAATTTTTTGTTTGTTACATTTTTCAAAGGAGGCATTTTGATATATCCTGTAAAATATAAATATTAAAAATATATTTAGTACCTTCTATTTGAATATCTCAAATCCTTCTTAACAAAATCCTTCTATACCTGATTCATTTAGGTTTTATAGTTTTTCTAAGTAAAAAAAGGACTCTAAGAGATACATTTTGGTTAATTAATTTTGGATAATTAACAAATTCAGATCTTATAGTATTAATCAAACTTTTTTTAAAAATAAAGACATACACAATGAGAATTATCATAAGAAAAATTCTAATTTACTAGTGAAAATGTCTTTACAATTTAGCTGAAATTATATAGATCTTTTAGCTGTGATTTCACAAGATCATGTAATTTACATGATGTGATAGAAGTATTAATACTTGAACAAAAACTGTTATTTTCACCCATTACTTTTATCTTTGTTTATAAATTTTCCAATTCAATATACTGATGTTAATGAATAACCAGGACTTTTCAAATTTTAAGTAGAAATCAGCTGTAAATCTACCAGGTTTATTTTAATGAATTCAATTTACACTAATATATAATTATGTAATAATTTTTAATGTTTAAATGTATGATTGTAGCCCAAGTTACAGTCTAAAAAGTTACAGCCTAAAAATCATTATATTAAATACTGAGAGAAAGAAACACAAAATATAAAAATATTGCTTTTTTGAAGCCATGTATAAAGTAGCCTCCCTTATTTTTAGTTCTGTGACCCTGGGATATAAACTGCTTTGTTCTAAAACAGAATGATAAAGGAAAAAAGGTCCATTTGAAACAAGGAAAGGACATTATATGGATTAAATATTTAATGGTTTCTTTGCGAAGTTGGTATTGACGCATTTTGTTCTTTATGTTTTCTCTGCTAAATTGGTAGAAGTGCATTTTGTTCCACAATTTCAAAAAATCCCCATTACTCACTTGATACTACACATTAAGGAAAGCAGTGACAATGTAACTAGCAAGAAACCTTGTTCTAGTACACATTACTTTTTGAGTACATATAGAAATATAAAAACTGGAAACAATCTTTCCAAGCCAAATATGTTGTAGTTATACACCTATACATCAATATAGCTTTATGGTATAAGATATAACACAAGTTTAATTCGCCAAGAAATAATTTATAATGTTAATTAACATTATTGTTACTATTTATTAGGAATATACTGTGGTTTAATTTAATAATAAATACACAAAACCTCTTAACCACAAACTTTCTTTATTTTACCCTTATGTACATTTCAGTTACAAAGTAACCATCCTCAGAGGGATAACATACAAAGACTGTATGTTATCCCTCTGAGGATGGTTACTTTGTAACTGAAATGTACATAAGGGTAAAATAAAGAAAGTTTGTAGTTAAGAGGTTTTTGTGTATTTATTATTAAACATTATTGTTTATATTTTAAATAATAAACCCAATAACCACAAATTTGTGGTTATTGTGTTTATTATATAAAATATTATAACATAGGCCACAGTTGCTCAAGAAAATCATTATAATTATTCTTTATGCTAAAATCTAAAGTGAGTATCGACCACTGTATATTGCTTATTATTATTATTTTTTAATTGTATTGTTCAATAACATATGTTCACTGGAAAAATGTTCTAGCTGATACCAAACTTATTTTTTTATCTCATGTGACATCTATTTTTCTTTTAGAGAGTGGAAAATGGCATCTCTAACGTCGGTTTGTGCCACCGGAACTCATGCAAATGATGTAAAGCTTCTGATGTTTTAGTAATTGAGGACTCATCAACTTCAGCTCGATCTTCTTTTAAATACAACAATTCAGTACTTTTTGTTTTTCACTTCTGCTAAAATGTCTTGATTGGAAAGTTCTTCACACACTTCTACTTGATAGTCTAAATGAACGCACTCTTCAAAGATGACATCTATATTGGTTGCCCATTCAACAGATGAAGGGGGAACATCTTCATTTAAAAGTTCACTTGGATGCCAGTCAAATTTTTAAATGAATCCACCTCACTTCAAACAATTTTTTATTTCAATAACAATAAAACAATTTGTTGGTTCAATAACTTTTCCTTAAAACAATTTGCTGTTGCTGTTTCAATAACTTTGGACCATACATTATGGTACATTCTTGCTACTTGAAGATTAATTTTTAAACTTAAGTTGGTGTTTTCCAACAAACCTGTAAAGAGCATTTGTATAATAAGTCACCAGTAGAAATGGTTAAATTTTTATACATGTCTTGATCCATTGGCTGTACAACCGAAGTAATGTTCGAGGGGAAAAAATAACCTAAACATTGTTCATAAAAGGAAATGTATAAAGTGCAGTACAGTTGTCAACATACAGGATGATCGTTGTTTACAGGTTTTGTAGAGATTTAACAACCATTCTTCAAACAGTTCTGCTATTATCTCAACGTTTTTATTTTCTTTGTACTCAAGTGATTAATGTTTTTTAAAATATCTTATGTTAGCAGATTTGCTTGTCAAAAGTAAAGGTAACTTTTTAGTGCTATCAATATAAGCCCAACCAATAAATTTACTTTTCCTTAAATGCAGCTATCACCTGTAAAAGTACAAAAAAAAGGTGAATTTAAAAAAACAAACCCATTTTGTCTACATTAACAAATGTCTTTTGCTGGGATTTCTTCAATCATTTGTAAAACATTGTCTTTCCAAATATTTGCAGTTTTTTTATTTATACTTGCATCGCAGACTTAAAGATGATATTGTTTCTTTCTCTGAAATCACCCAATCCACCTGGTACTGGCTTTGAAATATTTTTTTCTCAGACTTAGAGCATACTCTTCTGGCTGTGTAGAAGGGGGCCAGGAAGTGGAATGTTTTTGTCCCTAGCCTGTTCAAACCACTTCAGCATACATTTGCCCAATAAAACAATCCATTAACAAATCAAGAATCAGTTTTAACTGATGTTTAGACAGCTGGTTTGCAGTAGTTTCCAAATCAACAATTACTCAGTTAGAATTTGTAGATTTGAAAAGGACAGTAACTAGTCGTTGAATCTTCATAAAAAAAATACCCTTGAATCCCTAATGGGCAGTTTTATATACCTCACAATAATAAGTATCACTACACTTGCTCTGATAGACAAAATTAAAAATACTAACAAAAATAATATCCCTTTAAAACACATGATAAATGTATTAACTTGAAGTTTATTTCGGTAATTATTTAGATTTGAGAACTATTGAAACACCTGCTTCCATGGATTAATACCTTTTGCCAGATGACATCTCGTGTTCTCTATTCATACATTACATATTGAAATCTTGTTGCTGTTCAAGACGAGCTGGTTGTTAATTACTTATTACACTTTTGATATTACTTGCGACCAGACTTTTTGTTAACTAAAGGTTGTTAAATTGTTAACTTTTACTTGGAGGAAACGTTTTCATCTTATGACTCCTTCAGCCTCCTGAGATACCTGGATACTTTATAGGTATATAGTAATGTTGTATAGGGTGCTCTGTAAGTCACTATTATAATTAAAAAACTAGTCCCAACTAAAATTAAATAAAGAAATAACCTTCTGTGACAAAAAAAATTTCATATCAATATCGGAACATGTTTTTGGTAATTTGGTTAAAATGCTGAAGCACGGCCACCTACGATATTTTGGATTATTGTTCAAAAACACCAAATAGGACGATATCTATAAGAGATTTTTTTTATTGACCTAAGAAAGTTTTTTTTCAATTTAAAGTAGGGTAAAAATTCAGTGCGGAGGTGTTTCGAGACGTCACAGTGCTGCGCATAAGGTTATACCAATTGGCCGCAGTACGTCACGCAACTTTAGATGTGTAGATATTTGAGAAACGCAACTTTACATGTGTAGATATTTGAGAAACGTTTTGGCTTAATTTTTATACATATATTTAAATAAACTTATAAAGTCTCCAGTTAGGATAGATTTAGTTTTAAATTTATACATTACTGTATACCTATATTAAAATATACCTAAAAAGTGTCCAGTCAGGTTAGATTTGGTTTTAATTTTATACATTACCTAAATGGTTATATTTATACAATTAGAACCAAATCTATCCTGAGTGGATACTTCATAGGTAGATTTCAATATAAATATATAAAATTCACCTTCTTTGGCAATAAGAAAAATAATAGTTATCAATATAGCTTAAAGACTTGTTTTTGTTACATAAAGTTTAGATTGCTTGTTACTTGGTAGGAACTACAGTTGTAACGTCACAAAGCATTTGTATCACTCTGCGCCCATTCACAACTTCTACATCCTCGCTGACTTTTTTACCCTACTTTAAATTGAAAAAATGTAACTTTCCTAGGTCAATGAAAAAAATTTTCTTGTGGATATCATCCTATTTGGTGGTGTTAAATTTGGTGGCCGTGCTTCAGCATTTTAACTGGTAATTTTATATACATTGCATTAGGAGTCCCAAAAACAAAGTAATTGTCGTTTTTTATACAAATACCAGTATTTGAAAATAAATAAATGCTAGAGTTAATTTATAAACTCTTAATGAATTAACTCCTAACCAATAAAAAAAAGTCTAGCCTAATGCTTCGATTTTTAATCAATTTTACCACTTATAAACAAAGTATCAGAACTAAATTACAAAAATAAAACTACATAGATGGCCAATCTTATTAACAAAGAATATCCATAGTTCCGTTTTTCAGGAAAGAAAAACATTTTGAACTCAATATCATAAATGATATAGCCCACCTATAAATCAACGTACTAATAAATAAGACAAATCTTTCTAATTTTAAAATTATACTTCCAGTAAAGTCTGAAAAATTTTATGTACCGCCAATTAATATTACAAACATGTAAAGTCCTGAGTAAACAGGCAAATTTTAGAAATTTACGTTACCAAGATTAGTTACCTATAATGAATTTTACAGTATATAATTACAAAGGCATAAAAAACATTTCACTAAAGACTACTTACTATTTATTGGTATAAATTTATAATTAAGCAAAATGAGAAAAGTGAAACATTAACAAAAACGTTCTCCTACTACGACTTACCAAAAAACCGTTAAACTGGCTTTAAACTTTGTAGAATTGCCACTGCTGTCATAAGAGCTCAACGATTTAAAAAGTAAGATGTTGCCAGTTTTCAATAATATGATTAGTAAATTCCCATAATCATTGCCAATTCAATACCAATATTAGTTTTGTATACAAAAACTTTTTTTTCAATAAAATTGTCGATTGACCTTATTAATAAAAATTATATATCATGAGAAGAAATATTATATGTATATATATATATATATATATATATATATATATATATATATATATATATATATATATATATATATATATATATGTGTGTGTGTGTGTGTGTGTGTGTGTGTGTGTGTGTGTATACATACATATGAAAATAACTGAGGATATTCAAATACAAGATCTGTTTAATAATTTTTACTACATTTAATAAAACTTAATTGATAAGTCTTGTATTTGAACATTCTCAGTTGTTTTGATAACGGTACACGAAAACATTATATATATATATATATATATATATATATATATATATATATATATCAGCATCTTCAGGAAAAATAATTATCTAATAAAAAAATAATTAGATTTTTTTTTTATTAGATAATTATTTTTCCTGAAGATGCTGATACTTTTTTATCGGCGAAAAGCTTTGAATAAATATATTCATTAAAAGTATTCTTGTGTTTGAAATATTTTAAATTTATTAACTATATATACAAGAAAACATATCACCACATTTAATATATATATATATATATATATATATATATATATATATATATATATATATAATACGTTTTCTTGTTTAATAATTTAAAACAACATAGCTTATTCAAATACAAGAATATTTATTAATTTATATCCAAAGCTTTTCGTTGCATTATTGTTATTTTCATTCATTGATGATGTTGGTACTGTTTACCAACGAAAAGCTTTGGATATAAATTAATAAATACTCTTGTATTTGAATAACCTATGTTGTTTTAAAAAAAATATATATATGTGTGTGTGTGTGTTTTTTTGTATAGTTATTAAGAAAACTGAGGATGTTCAAATACAAAAATTATTAATTAATTTTGATTATTTTAATAATATAATTCTTGCAATTATAAACCATTCTCCATTTGCAAATCCTCAGTTATTTTGATAAGTATATATATAATTTTTCTTCTCATGTCATATAATTTTTATTAATAAGATCAATACAAAATTTACCTTTGCAACACTGTTTAACTGTTTTCATTTATCATTTACACTTTAATTTACTTAAACAATGGTGTTACTTGGTATATATGCAAGTAGATTTTCTAAACTTTAATTACGTGTTCTAATATTCGAGTTTATTCTGAGACTGGAGTGTACGTAATTAAAGTTCTCGAAAGTCGACTCTTATATATATCAAGTGAGATTCTTGTTTAAGTACATTAGTCTAAGTGATTATTAATAGTTTAATGATTACTGGCTACATGTCTTGCTCCCACAGCTTATTCCTCCTCCAATAATCTTTATTGTTACCTCTCTTTCTGTCCTAATAAAATAGCGTTAGTTTTGAAATATATTTAGATATCTATTAGGTGTTTGAATTTTGTTTCCATAAATAATCTAGGCGTTCGTTTCTTTAGAGTTTTCGAAAATTTGCAAATATTTGGGAATAAGCCCTTCTCAGTACATGGACCAAATATATATTCTTAATATATATAGATTAAAATATAGATTCTTCAAGTGTACAAACTTTGTAAGAGGTGCAAAGTCTGAGCTGTTAACTAAAGCCTCTTACTTGATTATAGTTTTTTTCATTTCTTGTAATGCAAAACGTTTGGGGTTGCAAAGTTTAATGCACAACTAAGTAAGGGTAAGTTTATTAAGGTAACATTTGTAAGTAGATATAACAATGTTTATCGGAACATTAGCAATAGCAATAATTTCCTTTCTCATGGTTTTACACACAGATTTATTTGCAATTATGTTAACTAAGAGATTTCCTTTTAGTTACCCAACTAAATATTTTACTGCTTTATTTCTATATAGTTATGTTAATATTTATTGCCTTTCCGCACTTAATTCATAAAACAAAATTATACCGAGCAATTTAAAAAGTCGTCAGCAACATGGAAAAAGTGACAAAAACCTCTGTCCACATCTTTGTAGTGATATAGGCTATACTTTTCGTAAAAATGGTAATTGCTCCATTTAGCCACATAAGTGATTTCGGCAGAAAAATTTTATTGGCCAATGCATGAAACTCATAGCGAATACAAAACAAATAAAAAAAACTTCTGCTTACATCCCAAATAATTATTTTCTTGTAATTATTTACCCCCTACTCTCTCCACGGTCACCTAAAACCTTACAAAATCAATGTTTTACCCTCATTTTTCACCTTAAAAGTAGCAAAAGGCTTCGAAAAGTATTTACGTTATTATTTACATTTTTTTTATTGGCATGGAAGGTTAATCTCTTATTACATTTTAGTTCGGATTTCGTTTTTGTCGCACAGTAGTAACAATCCACTGCCCTACATTTAGACATGAATACACCTATAAAGCATTTAGTTGAGATAGATTTGGTTTTAATTTTATACAACATTTCTATGTACCTATAATAAAATATTCATTATAGTTTCTCCATCAGGTGGTAAAATTTTTCAGCCGATCTTACCTTACATGTATAGAGTAAGGTGGGGCAAGACTGTACAGCTAAGATAAAAATTTTACTGGCTATATTTAATGCAAAATGTAGAGAGAAATACTGCAATAAAATCTATCCTTTATTGTCAAACTGGAATTTTATGGTATTTTTATACCTAAATAGTTTTTCATGGTTTCAATTTTTTTTACATACAAATCGCAGTCTTTCCCCACCGGGTGGGAAGAATGCTCAGTTAAAGGGGGCAAGACTGCTCATGTATTATGCCACTGTTTACTTCTATTAAAACTGTAATACAAAATATATTTTTATCAATTAATATAATTATATATTTATACAGCCTTGTAACTGTATGAGAGTATTTAAAAAATATAGTTCTTAAAAATATATCAAATTCTTAAAAATATAGTTTTTAAACTAGATACAAGGTTATTTAAATAAATTTACAAAAAGTAGTTGCAAACAAACCTATTAACTGTTTTTAACTATTATAAGAACAATGGAAACTGTTAATAAGGGTATTAAGAAATTCAAATACTTGAAAAAGTGGTGAGAATGATTTGTCAAAGTAGGTCAATGGGTTAACCAAAGATGAACTTTCATTTCGGTTGACCTCATACACAATTTTGCGTCCATTATTAAATAACTGCCTCGCTCATCGCATTTTGTCTATACATCTAACATATCTGTCCATGAATTTAAATTGGTTTAAGATTTATTGAATTGATAAAATGAATTCCAAATTTAATTTCACATATGGCAAGATTTTCAATAAACAAGTATACACCAATTAAAGTATAAACAAGTATTGCACTAAAATTGGCATCTATTCCTCCATATATATAATGCATGTGAATAGCTGCGAAGACATTACTGCAATTGCAAGAAAAGAAACATAACTTACTTTCTTGGTGTACTTGTAAAATTTACCGTAATACAAACCATTTACTATCTACTTCAAAGAATGAGATTTAACACAAATTTTAATTGTTTTGTTTAACTGCAATAGATCTACATGTAGACCACCATTATTATTGTGAAGACATCCATCACAATTTTTGAAATCAAGACCAACAACAGCAACTCTTCAGCAGCTTTATCTTTTACCTATACTGCTACAAACAGTGTCATTGACCTGAATATTAGGTAAGTTTATCAGTATTTTTATTTTTAGTACACACTTTTTTTGGTGATGGTAGCAGCTCCTAAGATTTCCAGTTTCTTAAAACATAACTGTTTACCCTTTAAAGCGGAAGTCATAATCCTAAAATGGCAAATATTTTCTGACTGTGTAGAAGAATTATCATTTTTGTTATAAAAACACCCACACCCACACAAGAGTTGTTTTAATTTATATATTTTTCAAGGCTTTTTGCCTTCAGCTTTTTTTCAAAGCTTTAGTATCTTGAGGAAAAACAATGATTTTACACAAATTAAATCATATGTACTACAATTCAAACAAATGTTTATTGGTAATTATACTTCTATGTAAAAAAGGAAATAGTTCTTGTAAATAGTTTGGCGTTTTCATTTCACTTGAACTTGTTCATTAATTTGTCTTCCACTTTATGCTTATAAATTTCTAATGTTTCATATATAATAATTTTTAATCCTTTTGTTTATGTTTGTAATTAATTTCATATTTCCTATTTCAGGAAATCTGTATCCATTTTTGATATACAGTATGAGTAGCCAAATTTGATTTGTTTATGTTCGGTTTTATATAAGCATTCTTATATCTTTCTTTTAATTTTTTCATTGTTTATCCTGCATATGATTAATCACAATCTTGACATTTTATATTATTTACATCATTTCTATTGAGCAAATTATTTCGATTATTGCTATTGATTATATTTTTAATTTTATTACCAGTTCTGCAAGTAATTTGTACATAATAAATAATAATTTGTTTTCCCAATAAATAATCTTGTAATTTTATTTATCTCGTTTTCTGTGAATGTAAATGTCAAAATTTTTCTCTTGTATTATTTGAAAAATTATTGTTGATTTTTTTTGTTTTCTTATGCTATTATTCAATTTATCTATAGTGCTTCTTTTATATCCATTTTTTAATGCAATTTGGTATATTATATATTTTTTTCTTTTATTTGGATCGTGTATATTCATTGGTATTTTGTGTATTCATTTATAATAAATTATACAGTACTGACATTTTTTTGTTATAAGGATGGTTTGAATACATTGGTATTATTTGATTTGTCTGTGTAAGTTTACTGTATATATTATATCAAAATCTTGTTGCTGTTCATGACGATCTGGTTAATTGTAGTAATGACTTTTTGTTAAGTAAAAGTTGTTAAATTGTTAACTTACACTTGGAGGAAACGTTTTCGTAAGGCGGCTGAAGAAGTCGTAAGACAAAAACATTTCCTCCAAGTGTAAGTTAACAATTTAACAACTTTTAGTTAACAAAAAGTCTGGTCGCAAGTAATATCAAAACTTGTAATAAGTAATTAACAACCAGCTCGTCTTGAACAGCAACAAGATTTCAATATGTAATGTATGAATAGAGAACACGAGATGTCATCTGGCAAAAGGTATTAATCCATGGAAGCAGGTGTTTCAATAGTTCTCAAATCTAAATAATTACCGAAATAAACTTCAAGTTAATACATTTTTCATGTGTTTTAAAGGGATATTATTTTTGTTAGTATTTTTAATTTTGTCTATCAGAGCAAGTATAGTAATACTTATTATTTAGAGGTATATAAAACTGCCCATTAGGGATTCAAGGGTATTTTTTTCATGAAGATTCAACGACTAGTTACTGTCCTTTTCAAATCTACAAATACTATCTGAGTAATTGTTGATTTGAAAAGCTACTGCAAACCAGCTGTCTAAACATCAGTTAAAACTGGTCAAATATAATAATAACTGGTCAAAACAAATAATAATTAAACCTACACTACCACACACATAATATTTTACTATGGACAAGATACATAGACGATATACTTGTAATATACCCACCTACTATTCACAATGAACACATCATAATACTAAACAAACTAAATATATAGAACGAAAACATACAATTCACTGTCGAAACAGAAACAAACAGAACAATTAACTATCTTCACATCACTTTAAATATAAATAACAATAAAATAGAAACAGCAGTACACAGAAAACCTACTTCCAACAACACCACAATACACTACAAATCTAACCACCCCTGGACACAAAATTAACACTTACAGTAACATGATAAATAAAGCAATAAAATACACACAAGATAACAAACAAAAATTAAATGAAGAATTAGATAACATTACAAAAATAGCAATAGAAAATGGATACAACAAACACCTTATAAAAAACATATACAATAAATTTACAAAAAAACCTAACCTCAACACAACACTACAACCTGAACACAAAAATAACATCTTACAGATCAATGATAAGAATGTGCTACTTCAATAGCAAACACTGTATTTGGAACAAAGGCCCAGCTAATCAAAAAGGTCAAATACTCTTCAAGTGGTTGCTAAACAAAAAATAAATAAATAAAAAAATCTACCTAAATTATAAATACACCAATAACAAAATAGAAAAATTAACAAATATATACAACAAAGAATACTAAAATCCAACATACAAACCAAACAACAAAATAATAAAATATCTTAATAACACAAACCACAAAACAAATACAGAAAAACATAACCCATCACGAATTTACAAAATTACATGTAACGACTGCAACGCATTTTACATAGGTAAAACGACCAGATCATTTAAAATAAGATTTGAAGAACATTACAGATCATTCAAAAATAAAAGTACAAAAGTATCAAATGTTGCAGCACACCTAATATCATATATGCATGAAATAACAAACTACGAAAATAACCTAACCATACTTGAAATAAATAATAACCCAATAGAATTAAATTCACTAGAAAAATACCACATTTATAAAAACACACCCAATAATGAACCTGCAGACCACATATACAGAAGACATAGTATATAAAAACATTATACACGCAAATCAAGAGAAAATGCGTGTAACGTCAACAAATACCAACATCACGGACAGAACACCTACACCAGAAAAATAATCAGTGATTTGACAATGGTCAAGTGACCGAAAGGTGCCTCATCACACAAGGTAAAATTATTGCACTTAGTGGTGGATAAAATTACTTACAATAGTAATATATTAACCTCATATATATATATATATATATATATATATATATATATATATATATATATATATTTTTTTTTTTTTTTTAGGTTAGTTCTAGTAGAGCTTAAAGCTTATTTAGGAATTTTTTGGACTTGATAGGAGACTGACAGACTTACCTAAAGGCAATAGTCCAAAACTGCAATCTCTTGGAAATAAGCACATATAAAACACTTAATACACTTTTATTTGAAATATTTCGATCAACATGATCTTCTTCAGTCAAGAAAGAGAAAAAAGAGAAAAAAAGAGAAAAAAAAGAGAAAAAAGAGAAAAAAAGAGAAAAAAACAAAACAAAATGGCTTTTGTTTTGTTTTTTTCTCTTTCTTGACTGAAGAAAATCATGTTGATCGAAATATTTCAAATAAAAGTGTATTAAGTGTTTTATATGTGCTTATTTCCAAGAGATTGCAGTTTTGGACTATTGCCTTTAGGTAAGTCTGTCAGTCTCCTATCAAGTCCCAAAAATTCCTATATATATATATATATATATATATATATATATATATATATATTTTTAGGTTAGTTTTGGTTGGTAAAGATTATTTAGATTTTTTGGACTAGGAGACTGACAGACTTACCTTGGTAAGAGTCCACTCTGTAGTCTTGAAATAGTAACACATAAAGGCACTTAAACAATGATATATTTCGACCACACAGTGGTCTTTATCAATCGAAGAGAAAACACAAAAAGAAATATGAGAGAATGAAATAAAATAATTGTAATCACAGATTGTGTAGAGTAGAAATCAGATGTCACAGATGCACAGATTAAAGATATATATATTGTTTCCATGAACATATGAGTGATTATAGTTTATATAAGTCTGTCAGGGGAATAAGGGATGGCTAGTTGGAATAAAAAAAAAAAAAAAAAAAAAAAAAAAAAAAAAAAAAAAAAAAAAAAAAAAAAAAAAAAAAAAAAAAAAAAAGTGAATGGATTTATCTGATGTTGAGGTTAGGGGATTCTCTGGACTTGGTATACCACTGGTATGATAGTTCCCACCTTCTCAGTTCTGAGGGATTGCAATCAGGGGGGAGTGATTTAATTATTTTTGTGGTATAGCAGTCATCAAAAGTTGTGATGTTGTGACTCGCAGCATGTTGAGCTGTTGGTCTATCCATATTCATAATTTTAACATCATGTCTGTGGCCATTCATTCTGATATTCAGACCATCCGTGGTCAGGCCTATGTACTGTGCTGAGCAAAGTTTACATTGTAGCTGGTATATGACATTTTTCGATGTACAATTATGATGACCCTGTATTTTGAAGACCATTTTTGTTGTTTGGCTGTTGAAACTATTTGCTGAGGGGTGTATTGGACACGTCTTGCATCTAGAATTTATTCCCCTGACAGACTTATATAAACTATAATCACTCATATGTTCATGGAAACAATATATATATCTTTAATCTGTGCATCTGTGACATCTGATTTCTACTCTACACAATCTGTGATTACAATTATTTTATTTCATTCTCTCATATTTCTTTTTGTGTTTTCTCTTCGATTGATAAAGACCACTGTGTGGTCGAAATATATCATTGTTTAAGTGCCTTTATGTGTTACTATTTCAAGACTACAGAGTGGACTCTTACCAAGGTAAGTCTGTCAGTCTCCTAGTCCAAAAAATCTATATATATATATATATATATATATATATATATATATATATATATATGAAGTTTTCCAACGGAAAAACAATGGATAACGTTAAATATCAAGAATATATATATATATATATATATATATATATATATATATATATATACATGAAGTTATTTTTCCATCATTAAGTGCAATGATTTTACCTTGTGTGATGAGGCACCTTTCGGTCATTTGACCATTGTCAAATCACTCATGTTTACCTTGGTAGGTGTTAAAATCTAGATATTTTACGTTGTCCATTGTTTTTTCGTTGCACTGACTTTATGAAGTTCAGTGTAAAAACTTCATAATGTCAGTGCAACGGAAAAACAATGGACAATGTGAAATATCAATATATATATATATATATATATATATATATATATATATATATATTATGAGTGATATATTATATATAATATGAGTGATTCGACAATGGTCAAGTGACCGAAAGGCGCCTCATCACTCAAGGTAAAATCATTGCACTCAATGGTGGATAAAATTACTTACAATAGTAATATATTAACTTCATGAAGTGAGTGCAACGAAAAAACAATGGATAACGTAAAATATCAAGAATATATATATATATATATATATATGAAGTGATACATTTATAATTTTTTGCCAAATTAATATGTAATTGTCTTATAATCTAGCAAGAAAGTTTGGTTAGAATAGGTTTTATTATAACAAGAGTAAGGTTTAAACTTTAATTTAGGCCCATTACTAACTTTCAATACTTTAATTTTTACCTTTGTTTTAGAGCCTTGAAAATTGCCATTTTGCATTTTTTCAATTTTAAATTGTTTATAGCTCGAAAACCATCAATTTTAGAGAAAAATTACAAAAGACCTTTTTTGTTAAAAATCCAAAAAACCTTTAAAAAACTGTGCCTAAGGTCAAAAAGTTGTATTCTGTTATTTTTTTAAACAAATTGAGACCACATTTCTCAAAGACAACGTCTACTTTATTCTTGGACATCTCATGATTATTCAAAAAAATTTTATGGCAATATTTTTCCTAAGGGACCCAAGGTTTTCTCCTCGTCTAGTTGTTAAAAGGTTGTTGATAAATAAAAAAACATATTTTTTTGTAATGGTAACTACTGATAATCACTTTGTTGATTCATTACTTGTCTAAAGATCAAGATACTCAAGTCGACTGCCAGATGTAGGGTTAAAGAACAATAAAATTTGTCCATGAAAAAAATTCTATTTCTCAAAAAATCCTATTTTTTATCAATTGCAGCCAGTACATATATTTAAGATTTTATAGTTCTCAGTTGAGAGTGAAAATTTGTGGTTTCTTGTAGCTATTTTAAGTTGAATCTTATCAGTTTCAAGCATCCCAGTAATGTTCTCTTTTGTTTATATTTGTTCAACTCCGGCTACTCAATAGTTATTTTCCATGGCTTGCTACTAATTTACTAGAATGTTGTAAATTGTAGTGAAATGATTGACGGCAGGTAGTTCTTTGTGGTTTTGAGCATTAATAAAACCCTTTCTATATATGTCACAGTAACTGGTAATTTGAGTGTTACAATGAGATAGGTTGTGTAGTAAGAGAAAAGGAAATACAGGAAGCTGATGGCAGTATCTCAAATAACCACAACCTAGAGATAAAGGTTGCTTTTATAGCCTGTAGAAATAGAAAATATTTGTGTAAATATTTTCAGAATGAATTTAGATACTGGTTTGCTCTTCCAATATCAATTATTTTCTTTGTGTTTGTTGCCTTTTTTAAAGTTTGAATTTCCGCTCTTGGATCCACTAATAAAAATGCTTTCACTAAACACTTGTAAATGTTTATAACATAAACGTAATACGTAATCAACAAATAAAAATAAAAATGCTTTGTCGGCTCGAGATGTCTATGCAGTTGTAGTCATTGGCTGATATAGACATTTTGCAGCCTTAAACAGTTTGTATACAAGGGTTCATGAAATATCTCATCATAACACAACAAGGACTAGGTTACTTTAATTTTTATTTTGTTTTCACATTTATTACTAAAAAAAAAACATTTTAAACAAGATATTTTATATGTTGTAAACTATAAACAATGTCCAATAAATTGAAACATAACTACAATGTACTAACACACAAAACTGTATAAAAGTGAGTGTTTCTCATTAATATGTTCTCTAAAATAAAATATAACTGCAATGTACTAACACACAAAACTGTATAAAAGTGAGTGTTTCTCAGTAATATGTACTCTAAAATAAAATATAACTGCAATGTACTAACACACAAAACTGTATAAAAGTGAGTGTTTCTCAGTAATATGTTCTCTAAAATAAAATATAACTGCAATGTACTAACACACAAAACTGTATAAAAGTGAGTGTTTCTCAGTAATATGTACTCTAAAATAAAATATAACTGCAATGTACTAACACACAAAACTGTATAAAAGTGAGTGTTTCTCAGTAATATGTTCTCTAAAATAAAATATAACTGCAATGTACTAACACACAAAACTGTATAAAAGTGAGTGTTTCTCAGTAATATGTTCTCTAAAATAAAATATAACTGCAATGTACTAACACACAAAACTGTATAAAAGTGAGTGTTTCTCAGTAATATGTTCTCTAAAATAAAATATAACTGCAATGTACTAACACACAAAACTGTATAAAAGTGAGTGTTTCTCAGTAATATGTACTCTAAAATAAAATATAACTGCAATGTACTAACACACAAAACTGTATAAAAGTGAGTGTTTCTCAGTAATATGTTCTCTAAAATAAAATATAACTGCAATGTACTAACACACAAAACTGTATAAAAGTGAGTGTTTCTCAGTAATATGTTCTCTAAAATAAAATATAACTGCAATGTACTAACACACAAAACTGTATAAAAGTGAGTGTTTCTCAGTAATATGTACTCTAAAATAAAATATAACTGCAATGTACTAACACACAAAACTGTATAAAAGTGAGTGTTTCTCAGTAATATGTTCTCTAAAATAAAATATAACTGCAATGTACTAACACACAAAACTGTATAAAAGTGAGTGTTTCTCAGTAATATGTTCTCTAAAATAAAATATAACTGCAATGTACTAACACACAAAACTGTATAAAAGTGAGTGTTTCTCAGTAATATGTACTCTAAAATAAAATATAACTGTGTTCTAGCATATCTGCAAAGTGTCTGATCAAGATACATTTGGTTATGAAAAAAACTTACTAAAAATAACATAGAAATTAGTAATTGATAAACACAATATAGCTATGCACAGTACTTTATAAGCTCCAGGTTTCATAATAAAGCATAGCAGTTTATTGAATAGATCACTACAATATAATTTTAAATTATTTGATTGTTTTTGTTGCAAATTATTTTCTGTTAAAAAAATTAATTTATCATGTAAGCTGAGTGAATCCAATACATCATAAGGCTTCTTAGATTTGTTGGAAGAACAAAGTGACCTCTTCAATGTAGCTATGGCTTACTTTGCTTAGGAATCATTATTTGTAATATAAAATAACATATTATAATATAAAAATATATCAATATAAAACATTTTTTATAGGTACATAATAATGTAGTATAACATATCAAGGCAATTCATGAAGAATTATTCTGTACAGCAGTGTGTTTTAACAGCAAATTGATTCTTCCAAGGCAATAATTGTACGTTTTAACCAATATCAATCAAATATAAGCCCAGTCTTTGTCAAATTTTACCCACACTTTTAGTAGCCTAAGTTATAGTTTACATTATGAATAGCTCTATCATTAAAGATAAGTCTAATTACAAGTAAAATTAAGAAACTGTATAGATAGTCTTTAAAAGTAAAACTATATTCATCATAAAAACCAAAATAATATTATATAAATTTACTAAAATATTTACATTTTAATTTGTTGTGTTCCACTTTATAAATAGTATTAACTAAATACAAAACAGATTATTCCCTGGTCTTACAAGGCATAAAACAGGTTTTTAAAACTTAAAAGTATTATCTAGTAAGCAGTGGCGGCTCCTGCCCAATTACATTGGTGGGGCTCATGACAAGGGGTCTCCCCAGATTTACGAGGTGCGGAGAAAATTTTGAAATTTGATACCCATTTAACTTGTTTTACATTCTAAGCACCTACAACTTTTATTAAGTTATACTTATTGATTAATATATTAACATTGCTATAATTAATAGACGTATTACGGTGTGATTTACGAAATGTTGCTAGGTTGGGTAGTTAAATGATCGCCTATTGGTTGCTAAAGCGTCGAGTACTCAACGAGTAGTGTGAATCATGTTTTACTTTTAAGAGTATATTAGGCCACTGTGTAAAAGGATCTATATAAATTTAAACAATACTTATCTAGTATATAAATATTATTCTTAAAAATGAGTTTAAAAGAGTAGTTTCATAAACGCATATTATTATTAAATATAAAAAAAATTACATTATTAAAAAAAACAATTTACAGGGTTTTAATAGGTTTATGGCCTACCTTTAGTTATACTGCTTATAACAGAAGTCCATCTTCCTGTCCTTTTGTGCTGCAAAGTGGTTTATAACACGTTCATTAAAATTTGGTGTGTACAGTAATTGTTTTTCTATTGAATACATGGCAAGTGCACTAAGCCTATCTTCTTTCATCGTTGATCCGGTAAATGTTTTTATTCTTTTTAATGTTGAAAAGCATCTTTCACTCTCTGCAGTGGTCATAGGAATTGTGCATATAATTTGAAGTAGTTTCACACATTCAGGGAGCACATCTTTTAAATTGTTTTCATATATAAATCTAAGCAGTCTTAATGAGCCAGAAGCGTGAGAGAAGTCATTTCTGCTATATATTACAGTCAACTCTATCTAAGCAGTCTTAATGAGCCAGAAGCGTGAGAGAAGACATTTCTGCTATATATTACAGTCAACTCTATCTAAGCAGTCTTAATGAGCCAGAAGCGTGAGAGAAGACATTTCTGCTATATATTACAGTCAACTCTATCTAAGCAGTCTTAATGAGCCAGAAGCGTGAGAGAAGGTATTTCTGCTATATATTACAGTCAACTCTATCTAAGCAGTCTTAATGAGCCAGAAGCGTGAGAGAAGGCATTTCTGCTATATATTACAGGCACCTCTATCTAAGCAGCCTTAATGAGCCAGAAGCGTGAGAGAAGGCATTTCTGCTATATATTACAAGCAACTCTATCTAAGCAGTCTTAATGAGCCAGAAGCGTGAGAGAAGACATTTCTGCTATATATTACAGTCAATTCTATCTAAGCAGTCTTAATGAGCCAGAAGCGTGAGAGAAGGCATTTCTGCTATATATTACAAGCAACTCTATCTAAGCAGTCTTAATGAGCCAGAAGCGTGAGAGAAGACATTTCTGCTATATATTACAGTCAATTCTATCTAAGCAGTCTTAATGAGCCAGAAGCGTGAGAGAAGGCATTTCTGCTATATATTACAGTCAACTCTATCTAAGCAGTCTTAATGAGCCAGAAGCGTGAGAGAAGGCATTTCTGCTATATATTACAGTCAATTCTATCTAAGCAGCCTTAATGAGCCAGAAGCGTGAGAGAAGGCATTTCTGCTATATATTACAGTCAATTCTATCTAAGCAGCCTTAATGAGCCAGAAGCGTGAGAGAAGGCATTTCTGCTATATATTACAAGCAACTCTATCTAAGCAGTCTTAATGAGCCAGAAGCGTGAGAGAAGACATTTCTGCTATATATTACAAGCAACTCTATCTAAGCAGCCTTAATGAGCCAGAAGCGTGAGAGAAGGCATTTCTGCTATATATTACAGTCAATTCTATCTAAGCAGCCTTAATGAGCCAGAAGCGTGAGAGAAAGCATTTCTGCTATATATTACAAGCAACTCTATCTAAGCAGTCTTAATGAGCCAGAAGCGTGAGAGAAGACATTTCTGCTATATATTACAGTCAATTCTATCTAAGCAGTCTTAATGAGCCAGAAGCGTGAGAGAAGGCATTTCTGCTATATATTACAGTCAACTCTATCTAAGCAGTCTTAATGAGCCAGAAGCGTGAGAGAAGGCATTTCTGCTATATATTAGTCAACTCTATCTAAGCAGTCTTAATGAGCCAGAAGCGTGAGAGAAGGCATTTCTGCTATATATTACAGTCAACTCTATCTAAGCAGTCTTAATGAGCCAGAAGCGTGAGAGAAGGCATTTCTGCTATATATTACAGTCAACTCTATCTAAGCAGTCTTAATGAGCCAGAAGCGTGAGAGAAGGCATTTCTGCTATATATTACAGTCAACTCTATCTAAGCAGTCTTAATGAGCCAGAAGCGTGAGAGAAGGCATTTCTGCTATATATTACAGGCAACTCTATCTAAGCAGTCTTAATGAGCCAGAAGCGTGAGAGAAGGTATTTCTGCTATATATTACAGTCAATTCTATCTAAGCAGCCTTAATGAGCCAGAAGCGTGAGAGAAGGCATTTCTGCTATATATTACAGTCAATTCTATCTAAGCAGTCTTAATGAGCCAGAAGCGTGAGAGAAGGCATTTCTGCTATATATTACAGTCAATTCTATCTAAGCAGTCTTAATGAGCCAGAAGCGTGAGAGAAGGCATTTCTGCTATATATTACAGTCAACTCTATCTAAGCAGCCTTAATGAGCCAGAAGCGTGAGAGAAGGCATTTCTGCTATATATTAGAGTCAACTCTATCTAAGCAGCCTTAATGAGCCAGAAGCGTGAGAGAAGACATTTCTGCTATATATTACAGTCAACTCTATCTAAGCAGCCTTAATGAGCCAGAAGCGTGAGAGAAGACATTTCTGCTATATATTACAGTCAACTCTATCTAAGCAGTCTTAATGAGCCAGAAGCGTGAGAGAAGGTATTTCTGCTATATATTACAGTCAACTCTATCTAAGCAGTCTTAATGAGCCAGAAGCGTGAGAGAAGGCATTTCTGCTATATATTACAGTCAATTCTATCTAAGCAGCCTTAATGAGCCAGAAGCGTGAGAGAAGGTATTTCTGCTATATATTACAGTCAATTCTATCTAAGCAGTCTTAATGAGCCAGAAGCGTGAGAGAAGGCATTTCTGCTATATATTACAGTCAACTCTATCTAAGCAGTCTTAATGAGCCAGAAGCGTGAGAGAAGGCATTTCTGCTATATATTACAGTCAATTCTATCTAAGCAGCCTTAATGAGCCAGAAGCGTGAGAGAAGGTATTTCTGCTATATATTACAGTCAATTCTATCTAAGCAGTCTTAATGAGCCAGAAGCGTGAGAGAAGACATTTCTGCTATATATTACAGTCAACTCTATCTAAGCAGCTTTAATGAGCCAGAAGCGTGAGAGAAGACATTTCTGCTATATATTACAGTCAACTCTATCTAAGCAGTCTTAATGAGCCAGAAGCGTGAGAGAAGGTATTTCTGCTATATATTACAGTCAATTCTATCTAAGCAGCTGTAATGAGCCAGAAGCGTGAGAGAAGGCATTTCTGCTATATATTACAGTCAATTCTATCTAAGCAGCCTTAATGAGCCAGAAGCGTGAGAGAAGGTATTTCTGCTATATATTACAGTCAATTCTATCTAAGCAGCCTTAATGAGCCAGAAGCGTGAGAGAAGGTATTTCTGCTATATATTACAGTCAACTCTATCTAAGCAGTCTTAATGAGCCAGAAGCGTGAGAGAAGGCATTTCTGCTATATATTACAGGCACCTCTATCTAAGCAGCCTTAATGAGCCAGAAGCGTGAGAGAAGGCATTTCTGCTATATATTACAGTCAACTCTATCTAAGCAGTCTTAATGAGCCAGAAGCGTAAGAGAAGGCATTTCTGCTATATATTACAGTCAACTCTATCTAAGCAGTCTTAATGAGCCAGAAGCGTGAGAGAAGGTATTTCTGCTATATATTACAGTCAACTCTATCTAAGCAGTCTTAATGAGCCAGAAGCGTGAGAGAAGGTATTTCTGCTATATATTACAGTCAACTCTATCTAAGCAGCCTTAATGAGCCAGAAGCGTGAGAGAAGGCATTTCTGCTATATATTACAGTCAACTCTATCTAAGCAGCCTTAATGAGCCAGAAGCGTGAGAGAAGACATTTCTGCTATATATTACAGTCAACTCTATCTAAGCAGCCTTAATGAGCCAGAAGCGTGAGAGAAGACATTTCTGCTATATATTACAGTCAACTCTATCTAAGCAGTCTTAATGAGCCAGAAGCGTGAGAGAAGGTATTTCTGCTATATATTACAGTCAACTCTATCTAAGCAGTCTTAATGAGCCAGAAGCGTGAGAGAAGGCATTTCTGCTATATATTACAGGCACCTCTATCTAAGCAGCCTTAATGAGCCAGAAGCGTGAGAGAAGGCATTTCTGCTATATATTACAAGCAACTCTATCTAAGCAGTCTTAATGAGCCAGAAGCGTGAGAGAAGACATTTCTGCTATATATTACAGTCAATTCTATCTAAGCAGTCTTAATGAGCCAGAAACGTGAGAGAAGGCATTTCTGCTATATATTACAAGCAACTCTATCTAAGCAGTCTTAATGAGCCAGAAGCGTGAGAGAAGACATTTCTGCTATATATTACAGTCAATTCTATCTAAGCAGTCTTAATGAGCCAGAAGCGTGAGAGAAGGCATTTCTGCTATATATTACAGTCAACTCTATCTAAGCAGTCTTAATGAGCCAGAAGCGTGAGAGAAGGCATTTCTGCTATATATTACAGTCAATTCTATCTAAGCAGCCTTAATGAGCCAGAAGCGTGAGAGAAGGCATTTCTGCTATATATTACAGTCAATTCTATCTAAGCAGCCTTAATGAGCCAGAAGCGTGAGAGAAGGCATTTCTGCTATATATTACAAGCAACTCTATCTAAGCAGTCTTAATGAGCCAGAAGCGTGAGAGAAGACATTTCTGCTATATATTACAAGCAACTCTATCTAAGCAGCCTTAATGAGCCAGAAGCGTGAGAGAAGGCATTTCTGCTATATATTACAGTCAATTCTATCTAAGCAGCCTTAATGAGCCAGAAGCGTGAGAGAAGGCATTTCTGCTATATATTACAAGCAACTCTATCTAAGCAGTCTTAATGAGCCAGAAGCGTGAGAGAAGACATTTCTGCTATATATTACAAGCAACTCTATCTAAGCAGCCTTAATGAGCCAGAAGCGTGAGAGAAGGCATTTCTGCTATATATTACAGTCAATTCTATCTAAGCAGCCTTAATGAGCCAGAAGCGTGAGAGAAGGCATTTCTGCTATATATTACAAGCAACTCTATCTAAGCAGTCTTAATGAGCCAGAAGCGTGAGAGAAGACATTTCTGCTATATATTACAGTCAATTCTATCTAAGCAGTCTTAATGAGCCAGAAGCGTGAGAGAAGGCATTTCTGCTATATATTAGTCAACTCTATCTAAGCAGTCTTAATGAGCCAGAAGCGTGAGAGAAGGCATTTCTGCTATATATTACAGTCAATTCTATCTAAGCAGCCTTAATGAGCCAGAAGCGTGAGAGAAGACATTTCTGCTATATATTACAGTCAACTCTATCTAAGCAGCCTTAATGAGCCAGAAGCGTGAGAGAAGGCATTTCTGCTATATATTACAAGCAACTCTATCTAAGCAGTCTTAATGAGCCAGAAGCGTGAGAGAAGACATTTCTGCTATATATTACAGTCAACTCTATCTAAGCAGTCTTAATGAGCCAGAAGCGTGAGAGAAGGCATTTCTGCTATATATTAGTCAACTCTATCTAAGCAGTCTTAATGAGCCAGAAGCGTGAGAGAAGGCATTTCTGCTATATATTACAGTCAACTCTATCTAAGCAGTCTTAATGAGCCAGAAGCGTGAGAGAAGGCATTTCTGCTATATATTACAGTCAACTCTATCTAAGCAGTCTTAATGAGCCAGAAGCGTGAGAGAAGGCATTTCTGCTATATATTACAGTCAACTCTATCTAAGCAGTCTTAATGAGCCAGAAGCGTGAGAGAAGGCATTTCTGCTATATATTACAGTCAACTCTATCTAAGCAGTCTTAATGAGCCAGAAGCGTGAGAGAAGGCATTTCTGCTATATATTACAGGCACCTCTATCTAAGCAGCCTTAATGAGCCAGAAGCGTGAGAGAAGACATTTCTGCTATATATTACAGGCAACTCTATCTAAGCAGTCTTAATGAGCCAGAAGCGTGAGAGAAGGCATTTCTGCTATATATTACAGGCACCTCTATCTAAGCAGCCTTAATGAGCCAGAAGCGTGAGAGAAGGCATTTCTGCTATATATTACAGGCACCTCTATCTAAGCAGCCTTAATGAGCCAGAAGCGTGAGAGAAGGCATTTCTGCTATATATTACAGGCAACTCTATCTAAGCAGTCTTAATGAGCCAGAAGCGTGAGAGAAGGCATTTCTGCTATATATTACAGTCAACTCTTGTTTCACTTCTATTTTGTTCAAGTGAAACACATTTACTGCTGTTTGTAATTCATTTTCCGGAAATTTTACATTGAAATCGGGAAATAAACTTGGCTAGAACAATTTTGCTACAGATAAGTATTCTAAGAAAGTAAAACGATCGTCAATTCCAGTCATAATAACATCACACACTTCTTTTGCCACTATATGTTTTCTGTCCTCAAATCTGCCACGTTTAATTCTCGGTCCAGAACTAGATGGATCATTCTTTTCAGTTTCATCAAGTTCTCTTGAACTGGACTGGTCAAGTTCAGGAGAGTTTCTTATCTTTTGGATTGCAGACTTGAATTCCCTTATACAGTAAAATGCCTCTAAGCCATCAATAGTTTTATTTTGTAGCTCACTGAACAAAATATCACAATGTGGCATAATTTTATTGAAAAACCCCAACCAGAAGTTGAAATCACCGTCTTTTAAAAAGTAGCTTAAGCCTAATGACTTGCTTACAGTGGTGTAATCATTACTGTCATCGTCTGTTATTCTGTCTAGGCATTCAGCTATTTCATTTTTGTATTTAAATATGGTACTGACAGTTCTGGACTTAAAATTCCAACGAGTGCTACAGCTCTTTGGTACTCTTTTTTTTACAACCTCATCAAGTACTGCAGTTCTATTAGTGGATTGTGAAAAAAAAGGTGAAAATGCCTCCACATTACTGAAAAATACCTTTACTTGTTTATTTTGTATCGCTGAGCGTTCAATTATCAAATTTAACTGATGTGCGTAACAGTGTACAAAATGTGCATTTTTGTACACGGTTTTAACTCTTGCCTGAACACCCTGACCACTCATGACAGAGGTACTGTCATAGCTTTGAGTAATGACTTTTTCAGGTGTTTTGTCAATTTTTTGTCTCTCTAACTCACCAAAAATCGCTTCGCTTACAGCGGCTGCGTCATGACCTTTAGGTATTATAAAACTAATAAACCTCTCACTAACAGCCCTATTTAACTCATATCTCACAACAAACACCTGCTGAGACTGTGTAGCACAGTCAGTTGTCTCATCTGCTTCAATAGCAATGTATTTTGTTTGAGACATTTTTCACATATAATTTCCAAACATGTAGCATATATGGAATCAAGCAATTGATTCTGGATAGTTTTAGAGAGTCCCAAAAACACTCGGTTATTGCCTTTTTCTATATGTTGCTTTAAAGTTGAATCTAATTCTGACATCAAATTAACAAGGCCTTGAAATATGCCTGTATTGCTGGATGTGTTACTTTCGTCATGACCCCTTAAGGCTAGTTCAAAAGCACCACAAAACTTTATTGCATCAATCAACTTGCTTAAAATATAGCGATTTTTTGATACTTCCTCATTCATTTTCTGAATTTTTATTCTATAATCATTGTCCAACTGACATCTTATATCGACCTTGCCGAGTACAGCATACTCGATTTGTGCATTGATATGTTTTTCACTTAATTTGAGTTTTTTAACTTTTTCACTCAAATGTTTAATGCAGATATTCCATCTACAGTCCACGGTTGATCTTTAACTCCCATTACTATACATGGATAACAGAACAAAAAGTTATTTAATCCACAACCACATAACCAGTCAGCATAATTATATAAATTATTACTAAATTTTCTATTGTAACTGTTTCTCTTTGTATTTCTTTGTAATTGATTTATTACCATATTAGGCCTCGGAGGACCTAATCGTTTTAGTTCTACTCTGTGTTCCAAACTCTTTATGCCGTCTCTAATAATTAAATTGACATCATTCGTAATTGTGGTAACAGAACCGGATTCCATTTTATTCTTAGGATCCAACTAAGAAAGATAATGGAACATTGAAAGAATAATTATTATTTCCGAATTTTCAAATAATTTTCAAATAATTTTCCCTTGTTTAGAATGTATTTGTAATTAACATATGTGAAAATGAAGAAAAATTGAAGCCGTAGACTATTTTGTAAACTATTATTTAATGTACTAACACGTGTTTTAAAATTCGAAATGAATTGTTAATAAACTATGAAAATCTATTTAACCCACTTACAATAGTAAATTACATTCAATTAATCTGCTTAACGAGCACTCCGAACTCTAACACCAGAACTTCCGAAAAGAAATGAATACACTTATACAATTTGATTTGTTTACTTTGAGTCAAACGCACCAACATTTATTTGTGAGAACATTACAAATAAGCCTACAATGCTGCTTCTTAAATCAGCCGGAATTGTAGTAGCAGCACTAATTAGTCATTTCTCAGCGCATGCGCTTGACGACGGGACTCCATCCCAGGCTACCCGTAACACGCCCGTTGAGTGACGTCACCGCACGGTTTTGGCTGTTTCAGCTTATTCCATGCACATTCAATGCACTAGTCTGGGGCTCTCTGCTGTGAGCCCCGCGCGGAGCTTGCGGCTAATTTCGTGCGTCAACTGCTAAATATTTTATGATTTTAACATTGCTTAAATAATTCTAAGCTCTTCTTAACCTAATTTAAGACAAATAAATTTTAATTAAAAATTCATTTTTGTAATTGGGAGGGCTGCGCCCCAGAGCCCTTTTGGATAAACTGCCACTGCTGGTAAGTTTGTCTAGAGAAATTACTTCAAACCTTCAGCTAAGTATCTAATACTATAAATGCACTTTGACCCTGCTAAATCCTGAATAATTTGATAACTAAATAAGTACACCATTTAAACAAAAAAAAGCAGATTGAAATTTTAACTACTACTCAATAAATATTTTCCTCATATAAAATTATTTAAATATATTGTGACATTTGGTTTAGTTAAAGTTCATTTTTAAACCTTTCCACTTCATGTTCGCATTTACATCCACTATTATCAACTTGGGGCACTGTTTCCATTCCTTTCCTAACTTTTACTTTACTCACAAGGCGTTGACTAAATTCCTAAAAAAGTTGAAGATATACAGCTTTTGAAAACAAGATTCAGTGCATTAACTGTTTAATAAGTGTGCAAGATTATTTTAAATAAGTACAATATTGAAATCTTGTTGTTGTTCATGACGAGCTGGTTATTAATTCTTATTACACTTTTGCTATTACTTACGACTAGACTTTTTGTTAACTAATGGTTGTTAAATTGTAAATTTTTAACTTACCTCCAAGTGTAAGTTAACAATTTAACAACTTTTAGTTAACAAAAAGTCTGGTTGCAAGTAATAGCAAAAGTGTAATAAGTACAATACATTAACCCCTTTTACCTTTTGCAGTCAAACCTCAAAATCCAAACTACATTGATCTGAATCTTCAAATCATCCAAAACAATTTTGCTAATGATCTGAAATTTTGTATACAGCACAATATTAATTTCAACAGTCATTTAAATAAATTTGTACAGTATTATTAAATCAAAGTTGTAACTGAACTTAGAATTTTTTTAAATTCCTTTTATTAGCTCACACTTTTTTGACTTATCTTGTACAAATTTTCAATCGTTAATAAAATACGTTTTTATTCATCCAGTCAAATTCAAATACATTTTTGAAAACCTATATTGGATGGAAATTGATGTTAATAAAATTTTTTCAAATTTTTATACAATGATTAAATTACTAAAATTTGAGGGGCCTATCGCGATTCAAACTGAGTATCTTCATGTCCAGAGTGTAACGCCCTTTGGCATTGTGACAACTTTCCAATACATCTATTTCTCAAAGATGTATATGAATTGTACGACCTTAATTTCTTGCTCCGACTATCTAAAATTTTAAATTATCTAGATTTCTGAGGTGCTACTGTATTTTTTTTATTAAGCATTATTTAGAGATAAATAAAATAGTTTATGACTATCCGAACTTTAAATTTTGTAAATTTGTTAAAACTTACTGAGACAGTCTATTTTAAATTTTTTCCGAGTATCTTGTATTCTTTGTTTACTGTAATTGCCCCATAAGAGTATCTTGAGGCGGTCAGGATGTTCTCGTTTCAATTTAGAAACACGTGCAGCCCTTAGAAGGGCTGTATGTGTAGATATTTGGCTGCATACCACGGGACTTCTAGGAGAAGCAACTGCTGGTGTTCAGTTCACTGGGAAATTGCTTTTATCACACAAAATGCACAGCTATCCAGGGGCAGGACGAGGACCAACCAGCTTCACCCCCAAATCTTCACACGAGACGATTCAATCTAGTCGAGTCGAGTCATTGTGCTATTTGTGACAGTGGAGAGGAGGAGACGTTAGAGCACATATTGTTGAGGTGTGGATCCATTAACCCGGCAAGAGAATCCCTGCGGAGGAGGCTGGGAGATAGTGGAGATCTGATGAGGGTCATAATGCGAACAAAGAAATACTGGGCATTGGCCTCAGCAGTATACCATGGACATCGAGTCGTCGGCATCGCCTGATGCTAAAGTTCGGATATTCATAAACTAATGTTTAAGTGACTAATTAAGATTCACGGAACGTAATTGACTACAAAATTCAAGAAAAAAAATATGTTTTATATTTTCACTATTTGGATTTTCACCACTATGATAAAACTAGTTAATGCCTTTTTGATTCAATAATTTACACTTCACATAATTTTATCATTTGACACAGCAAAAGAAAAATGCATTCCTTAATAACAATACTTACTTTGAACAAGACTGCATGATAACAGATCACATCCTGAGGAAGCAGGTTTTCCTGAGCAAATTTTTGTCCACTCTGAGAAATTTTCAAGGCTTCGTCATCATTTTCAGTTGCCCAACGAATTTTTTCAAGTAAGTCAGAGAGATCTCTCTTAAAAGGAACATAATGTACCCAAGGATTAATGCCTGAATAGAAATACTCATGATAAATAGAATCTTGTTTAAAAACCAAGGATCCTCCAGCCAGAAGGTATGGCAATCGGTAAGCAGCTACTGTTCCATCCATATTTATTTGATATTTATACTGAAAAATAATAGGAGTTAATCAATATTCTGTTTTAAATTATACAGATCGTATATTTTAGCAATCTTCTGCTACAATCAGGAAAATACAAAGTTATTCTTATCATAGTAAGGAAATCTAAAAATCACTGCATAACAAAAAGTGATACAAAATGGTTTTGGATGATATAAGCAAGATCCACTTATCAGCTGACCAACACCATAACTTACCTGAAGCTAACCACATCTGATGAACTTTTCAGCATCAAGTGTGATCATAGTGGTAATAAAAACACACCTGTTTCAAATAGAAGAAATTGTATACAAATTCTTTGTTAGAAAATAGTAAAATTAATCACTTTAACAAAATTCTAATAGTAAAACATTGTATAGTACTGTACTGTACAATTTGTATGTTTCAATCTATTGTAAATTTGATCTTCATCCAGAATAAATGTTAAAAGTTCTTGTTAGGTCTATACTGTGTGTATTTTTTTTTGATATGTCTTATATTCTTTGTTTTATCTGGATTTTGAAGTTATGGATTAAATAAATTCCTTCTATTAGTCACATTGATAAAATACGTTTTTATTCATCCAATCAAGTTCAAATAATTTTTTTCAACCTATAATGGATGACAGTTGATGTTATTACAGTTTTTTCAATAATTAAATTATAAAAATTTGGGGGGGTCTAGGTCGGACACAAACTGAGTATCTTCATGTTTAAAATCTAGCGCTTTTTATATTAATTGTAATTATAAAATAAATAGAAACTAAAATAAAATTTGTTTGTTAATTCAAGTAGGAATGGACTTTTTTAAAAAAATTTATATTGTTTTTCATCTCAATTATTTCAGACATAGTTGTACTCTTTTATCTATAATTTCTCTACCTATTATTACCCCTTACATCCCAATGACTTGTACTAAACAAGAAAACAAATGATATGTACAAAATTGTATTATTTACATCATCATTGTTAAAAAATATAAATGAATCTTATAACCAAGTATACCACAGGACCCTTACCTTAATGGGAAAAGTAAATGATCCCTAATACTAATCAGTAGGACTTAATAGCAATTAGCTGCGAGCCAGGAATGCACCGCTTCTTTCAGTGCTTCATCTGAAGTAAATTGACGGCCCATTAATCCCTCTTTGAATGGAGCAAACAAGTGATAATCAGAAGAGGCAAGATCGTGAATAAATGGAGGTTGAGCCAGTAATTCAAAATTCAGTTGAGTTTTGGAGTGTTTCAGCAGTATACGGATGGGAATTGTGCAACAACAGGACACCTTTTGGCAGTAAGCATCTCACTCTAATGTACACTGCTAATTGCTGCCTCTTTCCTCAACAGTAATGTTTCAGCAGTATACGGATGGGAATTGTGCAACAACAGGACACCTTTTGGCAGTAAGCATCTCACTCTAATGTACACTGCTAATTGCTGCCCCTTTCCTCAACAGTAATGTTTCAGCAGTATACGGATGGGAATTGTGCAACAACAGAACACCTTTTGACAGTAAGCATCTCACTCTAATGTACACTGCTAATTGCTGCCCCTTTCCTCAACAGTAATGTTTCAACAGTATACGGATGGGAATTGTGCAACAACAGGACACCTTTTGGCAGTAAGCATCTCACTCTAATGTACACTGCTAATTGCTGGCATTAGCTTGGCAGTAAGCATCTCACTCTAATGTACACTGCTAATTGCTGCCTCTTTCCTCAACAGTAATGTTTCAGTACTGGACTTTGTGAGTCCCAAAAACAGTTTTCCTGCGGACGGTTGGGTCTTGACATTTTTCTTGCATGGTAAATTTAGATGCTTCATTCCACATTCTGGAGTTTACTCTTAGGCCCGTGATGATGGATTCATGTTTTGTCACCAATAATGGTCCTTTCTAAGAAGTTCTGTTCGTTACCATAGCAATCCAAAAGTTTTTGGCAGATGTCTAAGCCCATTTGTTTATGCAACTGTATTAATTGATTTTGGGACCCATCTTGCACAAACTTTATGAAACGCAAGTCTGTTGTGGATGATTTCGTAGGCTTAACTCTAACTAATATGAGGACGATGTGCCACTTCATCAATAATTACTCATCTGTCTAAGAGAACCATTTCACGTGAACGCTCAATGTTTTCATCATTTATAGTGGTAAATAGTTCTCCGGCTCCTTCATTGTGCGTAACACTTGTGTGATTAGTTTTAAATTCTTCAATCCATTTGTAGACACTCTGTTGTGGTAAAACACTGTTTCCAAACTTTACCAAAAAAACAGAAAAAATTATATATCAATTCAACATGAAAGATAAAGACACTTTCTTCCAGTACACATTAGGTAAAAATAAAGTGTCAATCAGAATAATACAAACTTACTGCCACTATGTTGTCAATTAGTAAAGTTGGAGTTTTATTATACTTCACAACCTCAATTTTAATATAACTAATCACGACAAGCAAAATTTTTTTATTATTTGGGCTTTAGGAATTTGTCTATAAAAGCATAACAGGTGCTATGTTAATGCTTCCTACTCAATGATGACTTTTAGGAATATAAACTATTTAAATTATTAAATACTTAGATTTCCATATGCAAACTATACTTAAGAATTAAAGAACCCCAATGTTAATTATTATTACTTTTAAGGCATAAAACTAAAGATAATGGTAATTTTTCATTTGATAAAATAAGTAAAAATACTAATATTATTTGCTCCCATCTTTAACTTGAGCTAATAATTTCCATACTTATACCCCTCAACATATATTCATATATATATATATACACACTCTCTTAAAGTAGTCATTGTTGTTCTAGTTGATAATGGGGCATATCGTACAGGTTCAGTACGTAACCGTATGTATTCCGTAATTGTCAGGTATGTTTTTAGTACACGTTCGATACATGTTCCGTACAGGTTCAGTACGTAACCGTATATATTCCGTAAGTGTTAGGTATGTTTTTAGTACATGTTCGATACATGTTCCGTACAGGTTCAGTACGTGTACCGTATATATTCCGTAATTGTTAGGTATGTTTTTAGTACATGTTCGATACATGTTCCGTACAGGTTCAGTACGAGTACCTTATGTATTACGTAAGTTTTAGGCACGTTTTTAGTACACGTTCAATACATGTTCCGTACAGGTTCAGTACGTAACCATATATATTCCGTAAGTGTTAGGTATGTTTTTAGTACATGTTCGATACATGTTCCGTACAGGTTCAGTACGAGTACCTTATGTATTACGTAAGTTTTAGGCATGTTTTTAGTACACGTTCGATACATGTTCCGTACAGGTTCAGTACGTAACCGTATATATTCCGTAAGTGTTAGGTATGTTTTAGTACACGTTCGATACATGTGATAATGGGTCATATCTTTGGAAACAGCCATTCTCATTTAGATAAAAATTAAATGCTATATGCTAAAGAATATTAGTAAAAATATAGGTTCATATAAACCAATTTTTAATACTTACATCAAAAAACTTGAAAAATGACATGTATTTTTCTTTAGGACCATATTTTTCCTCTTCATCCCGGAAGAAAAAAAAATTTGTAAGAGAAACATTGAACAAATCAGGATGTTTTCTTGCAATATCCACCAGATTGAGCCTTTCTCTGTTAGAATCTCTACCTCTCCAAAATGCCTTCCCTTGTCGTTCATGCCATGGAAGGTCAATATTTCCTTGAACTGAAAGCATGTCTAAGCTCACTCTAAAACAATATATGTTTAATATTATTCGATTCCATCTTCAAGTTGAGCTAACAAGTTTTGCACTAAAACACTTGAACATACATATATACATATATATATATATATATATATATATATATATATATATATATATATATATATATATATATATATATATATATTTAGGTTAGTTTTGGTTGGTAAAGATTATTTAGATTTTTTGGACTAGGAGACTGACAGACTTACCTTGGTAAGAGTCCACACTGTAGTCTTGAAATAGAAACACCTAAAAGCACTTAAACAATGATATATTTCAACCACACAGTGGTCTTTGTCAATCGAAGAGAAAACACAAAAAGAAGAATGAAATAAAATAAATATAAGTTGTCTATCTTCAGGAAAAAAAGATGCTGGTACTATTTTATCGGCGAAAAGCTTTGAATAAATATATTCATTAAAAGTATTCTTGTTTTTGAAATATTTTTAATTTATTAACTATATATACAAGAAAACATATCACCATATTTAATATATTATATTGCCTTACTAGGCTACTGGTGTTGTGAATATGTGCTCTACAGAGGTTAGTTCTATTAGTAATCCATCTTTAACAAAAGATTTAAATTTATATCAGAAACGTAAAATTCAATTAATGAAAACTAATTGTAATATATTTTTTAACAAACCATGTATTATTAATAATATTGTTCCTAAATATGCACGAATTAATATTAAAAATAAAAGTAATGTAGCACAAAAAACATGTAAACAAGCAGAAATTCTGTGGGTTAGAACTGAAATCAAATTTTTATATAAGAAACAAAATGAATGAAATTTATAAATTACATTTAAAACTAGCATTTTTTATGGATAAAACAAAATGGGAAGAAAAATTTAATAAAATTAATATCTTTTTGTTTAAATATAGACAAAGGAAAATGAATACTCTAACCAAAAAACTAGATATATTAAAAATGAACAAAGATAAAAATAATGAAGTAATCATACAACATCATAAGTTTCACCCCAATTTTGTTAATTTAACAAATACTAAATTCAGCCAAAATGAAATAAAAATTTTAGAAAATAATAATAAACTCAACCTTAAAAAAAAAATAAAAAGAAATATTGATACAATAATCATAGATACTGAAATGGCGATCAATAAATTAAAAGTAGAGGAACAAGAAAACATGCGAATAAAAACATCACATGAAATAATAAAGTTAATTAAAAATAACAAAACTAATCATACACAAATAAAACAATACTCGCAAATTCATCAAATTAAACAAAAATTACAAACTAATGATCTTATTTTGACAAAAGCTGATAAAGGTAATGCTGTAGTTATTATTGATAAACAAGAACATATAAATAAAACTGAAAATTATATATCTAAAAACCAATATACACAAATAAATAAAGATCCCACAGACAAATATCAAAATGAAATAAAAAATATAATAAAAACATCATCTAAATTATTTAATCAAAAATATACTAATAATTACATAAATGAGAATCCTAAAATTCCAAGATTAAATGGACTAATTAAGTTGCACAATGAAGATAAACCTATTAGGCCATTAGTTAATTTTACAACTGCTCCTTCTTATAAAATTTCAAAATATTTGGCTTTATTACTTAAAGATAAGGTAAAATTAAATAATACTCATAATATAAAAAACTCGATTGAACTTATTGAAAAATTAAAAGATATTAAAATTGATAATAATACAAAATTAATATCATTTGATGTTACTAACATGTATAATAACATACCTATAATGAAAACACTTGAAATAATAAAAAAAAATTTAGATACATTTGAAAAAGATAACACATTAACGCAAGAAATAATAAATACATTAAAAATCATATTAAATCAAAATTATTTTTTATATAATAATAAAATTTATAAACAAAAGGATGGATTAACAATGGGCTCTCCAATATCCAGCATATTATCAGAAATATTTTTACAAAATATAGACATTGATATAGATAAGATTATTAAAACATATGATCAAAATGGACACTGGTTTAGATATGTAGATGATGGATTATACATATCAAATAATAATGGTTTAAATATTGACAAAATATTAAAATGTATAAATAATATACACGAAAATATAAAATTTACTCATGAATTTGAATTAAAAAATAAACTAAATTATTTAGATATTACAATTACTAGAAATAAAGAATCATTTGAATATAATATATATAGAAAACCAACGCAGACAAATCAAATAATACCTAATTATTCAAACCATCCATACAACCAAAAAATGGCAGCGCTTTATAATTTACTACATAGAATGCACAAAATACCAATGAACTTAAATGATCAAATAAAAGAGAAAAATATAATATATCAAGTTGGTTTAGAAAATGGATATAAAAGAAAAACTATAGATAAATTAAATAATAATATAATAAAAAAACAGAAACTCGAAAATAATTTTATACCTAATAAGAGAGAAAATATTTGGACAACTTTTACATTCACTGGTAACGAAATAAATAAAATTACAAGATTATTTAAAGAAACAAATTTACAAATTACATATAAAACCGATAATAAAATTAAAAATTTAATAAACAATAACAAAAATCAAAATAATATGTACGAAAGAAATGGAGTATATAATATAAAATGTCAAACTTGTAATAAATTATATGTAGGACAAACAAAAAAGAAATTAAAAGAAAGATACAAAGAACATTTAAACGCTTATATCAAACCAAACATATACAAATCCAATTTAGCTACGCATTGTATTAATAATGGACATGAGTTTCCGGAAATAGAAAATATGAAATTAATAAAAGAATTAAATAAAGGATTAAAAATGAATATATTTGAAACATTGGAAATTTATAAGCATAAAGTTAAAGACAAATTAATTGACGAACAAATTCAAATGAGATCAAGGCACCAAACTATTTATAAAGTCATTGATGTTATAGAAAAATTTACATAAAGTGCAATACTTATAAGCATATGATTCTTTGTAGTACATATGATTTAATTTTGTACAAGTATTTTATTAGATAATTTTTTTCCTGAAGATGCTGATACTATTTTATCGGCGAAAAGCTTTGAATAAATATATTCATTAAAAGTATTCTTGTTTTTGAAATATTTTTAATTTATTAAATATATATATATATATATATATATATATATATATATATATATATATATATATTGATATGGCAAACATCCTTAAAGTAGCACTTACTTTTTTATGTAATAAGGGCAGTTATTTCGGGAGATGTATCTCATCGTTAAGTCAGACCGTAACTGGCACCTTGGTTTGAGTGAGGGTGGAGTAAGACTAGAGATAATAGATGATTATTTAAAGTGTTTTGGGATGATTACGTCAAAAAGGATATATTGACTTATAACATAATGTTGAGTATGGTATGTTAAGGGCAGCTTCAAATGTCTGTATATTTTGTTTTATTCAGTTACGTGGCAATGGTTATTTTTGTTTCGTTTATATAGAATTTGTAGATTTGATGTTATATTTATGCATATGTGGTGTTCAGCAAAGTTTGATTGAGTGTTTTTGTTTGTAAGTGCTTTTATGTGTTCTTGATAGTGTATGTAAAAATGACCTTCCTGTTTTGTCTATGAAGAAACCTAGGCATAAACTGTAAGTCAGTTTGTATACTCCAGTAGAGTTGTAAATGTATTTGTTTGTTTGTGATGTTCGGTTCAATTGTTTGTTGAGGGTGGATTCATAACTAAATATAGAAAAACATCAAATGTAGCAGAACACATATCACACAACCATAAAATAACAAACACGAAAATAACTTAGCCATACTGGAAATAAATAATAATCCAATAGAACTGAACTCACCAGAAAAAAACCACATTTATAAAAAAAACACAATAACCTAATCAACCAACAGACAACACATTATTCAAAAACATCATACACAAAACAAACGACAAAACACATATGACGTCAACAAGTACCAACATCACAGACTGAAAAACAACATCAAAAAAATTATTCAGTGATTAAAGAAAATTATTCGACAATGGTCAAGTGACCGAAAGGTGCCACATCACACAAGGTAAAAATTAATTGCACTTAGTGGTGGAATAATTGTTTACAATTAACAATAATAACTTTATAAGTCGGTGCAACGGTAAAATAATGGACAATGTTAAATATCATACATATAGTCTAAAATTACCTTCCCATGCATTCCAAAGATGACTCTGTTAGGTCATAAGTAGGCATAACGATATCAAGAGTAATTGTTGATCCACACCATGAAAATAATGGCAGAGGAGCTTTCTCATTATCCTTGACAAGAGGCCAATCTCCCAAATTGACAAAAAGCTCTATATCAGGCAACCGAACTTTTCTTGTTAATGAAAGTAAAATTGCATCCATAAACATTTTGAAACCAACATGGAGGCCATAACAACTACGATGCACCTAAAACATTTGTTTGCAAATTTTATTAAAAAATATTATTTTATACCATGCACTACCACATAAAGCAAAGAAACTCAAACAAATTTATAATAAATGTGTTACAATGTTTAAAGCTATTTTTTTAAATTTAAATACTCTTATTGTAAATAACTAATAAATTAATGCTAAAAGTATTCAGTTACATTTTCCCACCTATATAAAAAAAATGTAAATATTCATTTGTTTGAAATTTTCAAAGATTGTTCCCCAATTGCTCTGAAATTTTAAGACAATGTTGTATTTAAATCTGTAAATGTTTTTATATTGTACATATATTAAACAGAAGTTACACCTGTGTTTTTCTTGCAAACCAGTCAATCTGTTGCACATTAAAGCAGCAAATACCATACTAATTATTTTACTATATTGTAAAATTGAACTTTCATAGATTTCTATTTTATTATATTTTAACTTATGTATTAGTTCTGCAAATTAATAAATAAGTTCAGTTATACAGTGAATATTGCTTCCAAGGGGTTTGAATATCAAAAAACTATTATTGTTGAACAAACGTTATCTATTTAGTTACACTGTTTTTGGAGATTTTTAGTATAAGTTCTTGAAATGTGTCAAACATGTTTATAACAGTTTCTCTCTTAATTAAAATAGCCTCAGCAAATATTAAAGCATGAGTTTCACTGCTGGCTAATCTATCCATACAAATAATAAAATTGTTGATATAGTACTTGTGCTTCTAAACCAGTGGTCCCCAACTTTTTATGGCTCTCTTTATGGAGCTTGACCAACACCTATTGTCCCCTTACATCATTTTCATTGTATGCCTAATTTTAATTCGAAGCAAAGTAAATAATATAGATAGCAGTTTTATTATTTTAAACAATTTACTATTGTATATAAAAACAACCAAAGTAGTTTTATCAGGTCAGTTTTAAATAGAATAGAAAAAAAATTAAAAATGTAAATTTGTTACTGATTTTATTAAAGAATAAAATTTGAAACAATTAATTAAGATAATAGTCATACAAAAGAGTACTTGTTTTAATTTTTAAATTGAAACCTGGAAAATTTAAGACACATTGATGATCAAATTATTTCATTGTTTCGTGAGTAGCTGGATGATAAGAAATAAATCCTTTTTAACTAAATATGTTGACGGTAATGAGATGAAAAGTGGTCGTTTTTCCCAACAGTTGTGGATAAGTGTCCATAAACTTCACCCAGGCTGATTCGTAACCGCTCTACTTGAAAATGATTTTTGCCTCAGTCATACTTTGAACCTAGAAACTCAGTCTGCAAAGAGTTATCAAGTTTATCTACAGCTTCAAATGAAGATTGATCTAGAATCCAATCCGGAATTTGTAACTTGTTCAAATATTTTAATTTTTCCCCTTTAAATACTCATCGCCCACCTCCTATTTATTGCCCTGATAACCTAAATCGGCCGGCCACTTGGGAACGATCACACTCAGGTTGTGAACCCCTCAGCTCTTTCATTTACCATTAAGAAATAGTAACAACATTCTTTGTATGGAATCTTCACTAGTCAATCAGAGAATTTACCACTACTGCAATTTTTTAAATTCGAATTCTGCTTTTGAGGTGCATAATTTCATTGTTTTTTTTTACTACCTGTATTGATATATCTATTTGCTACATTGTTCCATAGCTTCTCCAAAACTTTCTCTAGGACTTTTACAGTATGATTACTTCCTCGTATTTATCTTTTAAATAATATGAATGGAGACTTATTTGACGTTCCTGAAACATATAACTGACAAAATCTTTTTTTATTACTGTAAGGGTTATAAAGGTCTAGATTACTATAGACTCTCCAAGTTTATTTCTTTTTTCATTACTGTATGGGTTTAATAAGCCCAGATTACTATCGGCTCCAAGTTTATTTCGTTTTTTCATTACTGTATGGGTTTAATAAGCCCAGATTACTATCGGCTCCAAGTTTATTTCTTTTTTCATTACTGTATGGGTTTAATAAGCCCAGATTACTATCGGCTCCAAGTTTATTTCTTTTTTCATTACTGTATGGGTTTAATAAGCCCAGATTACTATCGGCTCCAAGTTTATTTCTTTTTTCATTACTGTATGGGTTAAATAAGTCCAAATTACTATCGGCTCCAAGTTTATTTCTTTTTTCATTACTGTATGGGTTTAATGCTTCCCAGATCACTATCGGCTCCAAGTTTTTTTCTCACCCCTGCTACGCTAGAGGAGCATCTATTTCATGGCTTATATTTTTCTTTCTTCCTTATTGAGACCAAAGAAAAGTTAATATAAATTCTTTTATATCATTATATTGATTTAATTCTTCATCTGTCCTCTTACAATTTAACTTTTAATTAAAATGTAAAACATTAAGTAAAAATACGTTTTAGAAATAGCAACAATTTGTACAACTTTTGTTACACAAAATAATTAATTAATCTTTGTTCATTGAAATTTAGTAATTTTTAAAATAGTAAATGGTTAAAACACTGTTAGTAACTTACTACTACTATTAACTCTGTTAATATAACAAATGTTATACTTCATAAAATATCTGCAGCCCTAATACAATAGTGCCCTACAAGAATAACGTCACGTCTCAACTTTCAAAAATGACCGCCAGAGAGTACATGTGTCATTGTTGTAGACAGACATTTTTTGCTAGTGCTGTATGAACACTGTCACTTTGTTCTTCGTGTGGGTAAAATTGGTACTAGTTGTGCTTGAATAGTGTCATATTTCTAGTTGTAACATTCTTTAATTTGTTGGTGCTGAAAAGTAGCTACTTGTTATGACATATTTGGAATTGTGACATTCTTAAAGTTGAAAGGTAAATACATTCATAGATTATTATGTCGAGGGTCACACCAAAAATGAAGGAGATAACATTGATTCTGTTATCGAAAAAAGTGTAAATCAAGTCTCATGTCAGGTCCAATATTTATACCAGTTGAGTAGATGAGAATTATACCATCAGCTAAAATGATCGGAGAGCCTTATAAAGTAAGTCAAATGAGTTATTGTGATTTTGTTCACTGGAAGAAGGTAGCTAAAAGAAATTGGGTCTAATTTCACTAATCAAACTGAACCTCAAGACATAATTAATGAATCAAGCACCAATGAAGAAGAAGATGTAATGATAGGGAAAACAATAACAAAACAACAAACATTGCAACTGCTAACATGAAAATTGTACAAGTAAGGAAAAACGATCCAAGGGTAATGTTTGTTATGACATCAAACAAGCAGATGTAGTTTTCAATGATAAAGATAGACGAGGCCCACCAAAAAAATTTAAAAAAGCAGGATATACTGAAAACCAACCAGAAACGCCGAGGAAGAAAGATAGCATCCCTTCCACCAGTACGTTTTGAAGACATTGTTTGTACTGCAGTATATGAACACAAGTTGAATATTGAAGAAAGGAATAAAAGGACATTCTAGATTTAATAAAATCAAATCACGTTCCAAAATTTTATAAAGCTTACTACAGTTTTATTATTAATTAACAATTTAAGATGCCAGTAATAATTATTATTTTTATAACATAGAAATGATTGTCAATAACAAATTTCTATTAAATTTCAAAAATAACATGTTTTAAAATAAAATTTTTATGATATAATAAACACAGTTTTTTTGTAATTTGAGTTTCTACTAATTCCCTTGCAAACAAAGTTTGATTTCAACTGATGAAATAATTCCAATTTAAAATTAATAAGTTAGGAAGTACTTATAAACAAATCCAAAAACTGCTTGATATAATTCATGAATAAAGACATAACTAAAAATATACTTGTATTATTTACAATAAAAATATTGAAAAGAACCCCAATACCACAAAAATAATCAAAAATAACAAATAAGACAAGTTACTTAAGATTAAACCCTTATGTACATTTCGATGACCATGTCATCATCATCAGAGGGTCTTGTTACAAAACACAATCTAGCACACAAGAAGTTACAAACTAGAATGATATCATCATCATTCTAGTTTGTAACTTCTTGTGTGCTAGATTGTGTTTTGTAACAAGACCCTCTGATGATGATGACATGGTCATCGAAATGTACATAAGGGTTTAATCTTAAGTAACTTGTCTTATTTGTTATTTTTGATTATTTTTGTGGTATTGGGGTTCTTTTCAATATTTTTATTGTAATATATTGTACCACTGTGCTCTTGATATTGTTGTATTATTTACTTTATGAGCTTTATTAATGTAGATGTCAAGTTAACTAACATGTGCAATGATAGTTGAAATGATACAAAAGATTATGCAAATGGTTGGGTTTTTTAATCACAAAATAAATAAATTTAAATGCTATTTATAACTTAATTTCGCTAATACTGAAGAAAACACTAGTATTATTTTAGTAGTGACACTATTGTATTTGGGGTGCGAACATATTATGTTGATACTTCAACATTTAAAATAATGTAAACATAAAATTTACAGTTTAATTTACATAAACAAAAATATGACTTAAGCTTAACATTGGTTAGTTGAAACAAGTATATTACACGTTTAATACATACCTTATCAAGTTTAACATTGGTTAGTTGAAACAACAAGTACATTACACCTTTAATACGTACCTTATCAAGCTTAACATTGGTTAGTTGAAACAACAAGTATATTACACGTTTAATACGTACCTTATCAAGCTTAACATTGGTTAGTTGAAACAACAAGTATATTACACCTTTAATACGTACCTTATCAAGCTTAACATTGGTTAGTTGAAACAACAAGTATATTACACCTTTAATACGTACCTTATCAAGCTAAACATTGGTTAGTTGAAACAACAAGTATATTACACGTTTAATACATACCTTATCAAGCTTAACATTGGTTAGTTGAAACAACAAGTATATTACACCTTTAATACGTACCTTATCTAGCTTAACATTGGTTAGTTGAAACAACAAGTATATTACACCTTTAATACGTACCTTATCAAGCTTAACATTGGTTAGTTAAAACAACAAGTACATCACACCTTTAATACGTACCTTGTTGTCGAGAATTACGTAATTACAAACACTCATGCTAGAAGAATTATTAAATTTGTCTACCGCACTTTTATGGAACATGTTAAAATCTACTGAAGGGAATGGTTTGAGATCATTTTGTATTTGTTTATATGTTTCTTTGCAACCATAATTCCTCAACCATTTGTTAATATCACCAACAGGACAGTTGCAGTCATCTGGCTGCACAACTCCTAAGAAAATACAATTTAGACTCAGATACAGGTTAATTCATCCCGAACATGAAATGAACCAGTTATAGAACACATAAATCAGAAAAAAACAGACTACTTTTTTGAATAGTAACAGAAAATTCGTATCTAGACTAATACTTCTTGATAGGTACGATTTGCCCTATCGTCTTTGGAAGAGACAAATTGTAGAGTTAAATAAAGAGAGTTAACCTGTTATCTATTAGGGTCTAAATACGTGTAACAGAAATTTCACAGGTGTCAATAGCATAGTTATGTAATTAGAAGAGATAACATTACGAGCGGAAAAATAAAGTAACATATAAGGGAAAATAAAAAATATTTTAAAAAATGATGTGTAAAGACTTAAAAAATCAATAGAAGAGAAAATAAAAATGAATTGGAATGTTATAAACAATGTTATACCTAAGCAAATAGTTACAGAATGAGAACAATAACAGACATTTTTAGTCAAGATAACACATTTCCGATTGTAAAACACATTAAAAAATGAGTAGACAACAGAAATTAAGTACTTGAGGTACTTATAACAGTTTTCTTTATGGATTGAAATGTCACATCATTATCTAAAGAGGTTAACTGTTATTTAGGGTGAGACATGATTCCTTAAATCATTTATGAAAATAGAAAGAGTTGATAAGTATAAACATTGACCTAAAATAAATTCAAAACTTTAGTGAAAAATTTGGGTCTGATATCAGATGTTATGAGAAAACTAAACCGAAAGAAGCTTGTATTATAAGAAGAAAATTTTATACAGATTTTTATCTGAAATGAATTTTTCCAAGAATATTCAAATAAACAAAGATTTTTTCAACAGATTATTTATATATCACATCTATATAAATATAAGAAACTTTCCAATCGATTTATGAAACCAATTATTTCTTTTCTAAAACTATTTTCATTTTTTTAATAAAAAATACCTGAGACTTTTATGTTTCTTCATTAATCACTATAAGGTAAAATTTCACTTCAGAAGTGGCTTATTTTAATCTCAGTTATTATTACTTGTCCATATCAAGTTGTTAGCTTTTGACTGTTTACTGCTAGCTTTTATTTTAGGACTTATTTAAATCACTGTAAGTTTGTGTTACAAGGATATTTTCCTTGTATATTTTTTTTCCATGATGTAGGTTTTACACAGTTCCTATCTGGCTTCAGGAAACTGATTTTTTTTCTTAGATAATAGTATTGGATTATGATTGTTACTTATTACGTGATTGAAGTTTACTTTTTTTTATTATATAACTTTTTAACCCTTTGGGGATTAAATGATTAGCTTTCCGAGCGACCCAGCAATACAAATTACTTTCGAACTCTGTGGTCACTGCAAATTGAATTGTTGGACATAAATTTTAATAACTTTATAGATATTATTATAAATATTAGTAAGATAAAGTATTAAAAGTTGTGAAGTATCAATTACTTCATTAAATTAAGTAATTAATAAATAATTGAACAAAAATTAAAGGATAAATTTAATTGATTATTTGTAATAATTATTATTTTAAAAAATATAATAATAATAAAAATTTTTATTACTCATATTAAAAATAAGAAGAAGAATGTAAAATGAATAGATTAATTAAAAATAAAATATTACTTATGGTCTGATGATTAAAGGCAATAAAAATCTTACTCTATTTATCCTGTCATTCGAAGATGGATGTAAATATCTTTCTTTATGGTGACAATTTCAAGAGAAAAAAAACAATATAAATAATTACTGTGAAACTGGGTCAAGCAGACTAAACATTCAAAAAGTGATTATCAATGACACATTGGGTCCTTATTGTACCATCTGCAGCAAATAATCAATGATACAAAGGTTAAGGCACCAAACCATAACAGGTTAAATGTTAAGAGCTGTATATTAAACTCAAGTTTTAGATCCTTTCTACTTGCTAATGAGCATTTATTAAAGATTACTTGTTAAGATAATCCTAACAACTTATATTAGTTTTCATTAAATGGCGGTGTAATAATTTGGCTTCTCAAAATACTGATGTTTAGCCATTTTATCCCTTTTAGCTTGTTGAATTGTTTTACTTTGGTTATCGCTATATTTTTGCCAAAAGTTGACCCATTAATATTTAATACAATATTTCAACAACACACGTAAGACAACTAATACACTATAAAATTATAAAAACCAAAAAAATCAAAAGGTATTATATCTTTGTGTGTCACATTTCACTACTCTTATTAAAATATATATATATCCTTCATGGATAGAAAAATGTAATGAATAGTTATTATCCGAAGTACATCCATTTATTTTGTAGTGCATAAAACACAGTTCTACGTTTTGCTAGAATCTCATCTGGCATTGGAGAGGTGAACCCAAGAATAATTGTTTTGTCGATTCAACTAATGTTGGGTTTACTTCGTTAATTCGATGAGATTCCGGCAAAACTGTATTTTTAACTACTACAAAATGAACGGATGTACTCAGGATATTAACTATTCATATTATATATATATATATATATTCTTGATATTTTACGTTATCCATTGTTTTTCCGTTGCACTGACTTTATGAAGTTAATATATTACTATTGTAAATAATTTTATCCACCATTAGAGTGATTCGACAATGGTCAAGTGACCGAAAGGCGCCTCATCACTCAAGGTAAAATCATTGCACTTAATGGTGAATAAAATTACTTACAATAGTAATATATTAACTTCATATATATATATATATATATATATATATTAAATATGGTGATATGTTTTCTTGTATATATAGTTAATAAATTTAAAATATTTCAAACACAAGAATACTTTTAATGAATATATTTATTCAAAGCTTTTCGCCGATAAAAATAACTTTTTGTAAAAGTATTTTATTAGATAATTATTTTTCCTGAAGATGCTGATACTTTTTTATCGGCGAAAAGCTTTGAATAAATATATTCATTAAAAGTATTCTTGTGTTTGAAATATTTTAAATTTATTAAATATATATATATATATATATATATATATATATATATATATATATATATCGCAATATGTATTCTTGTGTATTAATAAAGAACTAAGTCAAAATACAAATACAAGAATTATAATTGAATTTACAATTCAAATATAGTTGTAAATTCAATTATAATTCTTGTGTTTGTATTTTGACTTAGTTCTATATATATATATATATATATATATATATGAAGTTAATATATTACTATTGTAAGTAATTTTACATTTTCAGTAATTACGTGAGTAATTACCTCATCACTCAAGGTAAAATCATTGCACTTAATGGTGGAAAAATTACTTACAATAGTAATATATTAACTTCATAAAGTCAGTGCAACGGAAAAACAATGGATAACGTAATATATATATATATATATATATATATATATATATATAATAAAAACAAAAATTTGGTAGTGGCCTTGTAATAAAATACACAACATTTATAAATTTTAAAACAAATTATTAAATTTTTACATTTAAAAAATATACTAACCTTTGAATTTGTATGGCGATTCAGAGGTATGGTCCCCATCATATAAAACATGAACTTCAAAATTTAAGCATGTTTCAAATACTTTATACCGTACAATAAATGAACCATCTTTACGATCCAATTTATTAACCCAAATTCTGCATTCTCTATTTGTTGGTGTCTTACCAGTTATTTTAACACTAATTCTTTCAGTTAATTCTTGGCTATAACTAATATTAAACAGGTTTATGTTACATTTTTAAAATCTTGATTGGTAAGGCTACAAAACATAAATGAACAAAACCATATAAAGTAAACTCCCGATTATCCGTGGAATAGGGTGGCCCGGCAACGCCGGATAACGAATTCCCCGGATTATCCGCTACAAACAAAAAATACGCAAAGGGATCGATAATCGATTATTATACCATAAGTTACACAAATAATGACCCCGGTTAATGCAATTCACATATATAATTTTCAGAGGACAAAATAAATACAGAAAATAATTTAAAATGTCGATGTATTTGATGAATTATAACACGTACATTTATATGTCTAACTATTTACAATACGTACTAAGTATATGTCAAAAGTAAGTATGTATGTACATATGTAATTTTCTTTACACATAATACTTTCACTTTTTAACAAAAAAATCTGTCACTTTCGTCTGTTTTTTTGTGAACATTGATTTAGCTTTAATGTGCAATCTATGTTTCTTGAGAATCATTTTGTCGCACAGTGTCTACTTGTGTCCGTGTGTCACAAAGCCATAAAGATCGATAATGTATATGACAGACATGTATATGTCACGTCCTAGACTATTTATAGCCGAGATTAGCTGACATTTGTTTACAATCTTATGATACACATTAGGTTTTCGGGCGTCCAAACATTTTGTCATTGTCTCTTATATACAGTAGTCTGCTCGCCCCTTTTATTTCGCTGGCCCGCGTCGGGATGCTTCCCTTTCAATGTAAAAATTAGTACGTACATATTTACATATCTATTGTCTTCATCTTTACTTCTATTAAGCCTTATATGTATTTACATCGTAATTCACCGTTTGGAAATTTAAACACATAAATCTGATTGGAATAAAAATTGGATATTTGTAAAACAATGGCAGACCCCGGATAATCCATAAACGGGTTAATCCGCCCACGGATAATCGGGAGTTTACTGTATATCTAAAAACAATGTCAGTTTATTAACTATGATATCTGTTTAAAGTTTGTGTCATGTATGTTTGATCAGTATATGACATACTGTAGATTCTTGTACACCTAGGTACGAGGTCTGTTCAAAAAATACGTGGACTGAGGTCATAAAAAAAATGTACTTTATTTGGAAGTTACACGTCTGGGTCTCTTTCAAAGTACTCTCCTCCCCAATGCACACACTTATCCCAACGGTGTATCCACTTGTTAAAACAGTCCTGGTAAGCTTCTTTTGTAATGGCGTTCAGCTCCTTTGTCGCATTTGGCTTAATCTCCGAAATCGTTTCAAATCTTCTTCCTTTGAGGAGTTTTTGAGTTTTGGGAATAAGAAAAAGTCACAAGGAGCAAGGTCAGGTGAGTGGGGGGGGGGGGAAAGAACAGTGATCAAGTGTTTCGCCAAAAACTCACGAGTTCTGAGTGCTGAGTGAGCTGGAGCGTTGTCGTGATGGAAAAACCAGTTATCACTTCTCCACAGTTCTGGCCTTTTGCGTCAGACTGCATCCCTCAGACGTTTCAGTACTTCAATGTAGATAATCTGGTTGACTGTAGAGCCTTCAGGGAGGTACTCGTAGTGAACAACACCCTTAGCATAAAAAAAAACTGTCAGCATCACCTTGACATTCAACCGAACTTGGCAAGCTTTTTGGGGTCTTGGGGAAGTTTGACTCACCCATTGGGATGATTGGACTTTCGTTTCAAATCTCATGACCGGTTATAATTCTTGACAAAAAGTTCTCATCTTCATTTGAACGATCAAGCAGTTCCCGACAAACCCGGACATGATTGGCTTTTTGGTCGTCGGTCATCAGGCGTGGCACAAATTTCGCAGCGACGCGGTGCATCTTCAATTTTTTGGTCAAAATCTCATAACAAGATCCATGCAGTACGCTTCATGGCAACATCGCCGTAGGCCTTGTTAAGCATGGCAAATGTTTCTGTTGCAGATTTCCCTAGTTTTACACAAAATTTCACAGCAATTCGTTGCTCCTTCAGGCTGTCCATTTTACAATCCGGCAAACGAAAAAAACACTCTTTACTAAACTGCGTGTAACTCATCAACAAATGAAGATATCTGCGACTGAAATACCGCGTTTTAATCAGCTGATTTATACAGACCTAGCAACACCAAGCGGATTCTCCTGAAACTAACTTGAGCCGCGAAATTCAAACAGTCCGTGTATTTTTTGAACAGACCTCGTATACACTAACATTTTTCTTCTTTGGAAATTAGCTAAATAAATTATATTAAAACACAACTTAATTGATCAACATTAGAACACATCCCTTTATATCCCACATGATAAAAATGACAGACCTATACTCATATCATATAACACAGATATATATATATATATATATATATATATTTGGTTAAAATTATGCAGACACAATAAGAGATGTTCCTACTGGGATATTGCAAATGTTGTAACAAATTCCCTATTCTGCAGTTAACAACTACTCTATTAACAATGAGACGCCATTATACCCAAAACACCACAATCACAATACAAAATACTTGACAAACAGTCTTGTCTGTGGCTCACAGCATTGAACAAAGCACTGATCTAGTCTGAAATGCTCTGCTGAAAAATATCAGTAAGTAGTGGTTTTCTGCCAGGTGATATCAATAAAAACAATTTTTAAATTCTTGAATTTTGTAGTCCATTACGTTCGGTGAAACTTAATTAGACACTTCTACATTAGTTTATGACTATCAGAACTTTAATTTTTTTTAATTTGTAAAAACTTACTGAGACAGAACGTTTTTGATTACTCCGTGGTGATCTTCATCAGTGTCTAAATTTTCTGCTTGAATTTGTTGTTAGGTTAAGCGGTGACTGTTATAAAGGCAGGTTTATGATAGTATCAAAGAGTATATGTGAATTGTATTGGGATTTTTCGTTTAATATGTTTGTATTTGGTCTATTTGTGTGTTCGTAAATTTCATATTGTTCTAGTGAGTCAAGATGTGGTCCTTTTTTGTTGATATGTGAGACTTCTAGGTTACGGTAAATGTCTGTATATTTATGTTCTGTTTCTTTTAGGTAATTTGTTGAATGCTGAGTTAGTGTGATGTTTGTGTTCCTCGACTTTTTGTTTGAAGCTATGGCTTGTTTGCCCAATGTAGAATTTGTTGCAGTTTAATTGGTATATGCCTGGTGCTTGTAGTTTATCTTTGTTGTTGGTGTCGTGTTGTATTTTGTTATTCGTTTTGCGTGCTATTTTGTAGCCTGTTTTTTGAAATTTGTAGGCTATTTTATTTGTTGTTCTGTTTATGTATAGTATTGTGATGTATTTGTTTTCCCTCCCTGTAGTGTTAATTTTAGTATTTTTTTTTTTTTTGTATATTGTGCCATAGTTTGTTTATTACTGTGGTGTTGTATCCATTTGTGTATGCTAAATATTTAATGGTGTCTAGATCTTTGCTTATGTATTCCGTGGTCATTGAAGGCAGCGGGTTTGTGTTGTATAGGATGGTTTGATATGTTGTGGATAAGTGTGTTGGTTTCCTGTAAATGTTGAAGCTGTGTTTTTGTGTGTGGTTTTTTGTTATGGTGAGGTTGAGGAAGTTTAGGGATCAGTTGGTTTTAATCTCTGAGGTGAACTGGAGGTTTGGGTGTATTTTATTAGTGTAGGTGAGGAGTTTTTCGCATTGTTGGGTGTCGCATTGTCATAGTGTTATGATATTATCGATGTATCTGAGCCAGTAAAAGATTTTGTGTGAGTGTATATTGTTTGTGAGTATCTTCGTGTTTCCTATGTCTTGTAGGAACATTTTGCTTATGACACTGCTGATAGGACTTCCCATGGGTAGGCCATCTGGTTGTGAATAGAAATTTGAATTGTGGGTGAAATAGTTTTGTTTGGTGATGGTTTGGAGGATGTTTAGGATTTCAGTGATGTGGGTTTTAGGTATGTTGTCTGTATTAATTGGGTTTCTAGGATGTTGAGCGTTTCGGGTATGGGTGTGTTGGTGTACATATTTGTTACGTCGAGTGATAGTAGTGTTGAATTGTGTGGTATGTTTATGTCTTTTATTTTATGAGGTTTTATTCATTATTTTTTCATATTGTTTTGTTTATGACGTTTGTTCTGTTTTTTATGGGTGTGTCTGTGTTCAAGTTAACAGATTGATTATTTTGTCCATGTATTTTGCTAGTTTATGTGCAGGGGCATTTTGTTAGTTGATGATGGCTTGAATGGGGACATTAGGTATATGAATTTCAGGGAGAGCACGGAGGGTAGGGTGCTTTAGGGTGGATTTGATTTAGGTGGTATTTTTTGTTTCTGCTGATATTTGGAGCTATTAATTAGTTTTTTGATGGTTCTGTGGTGTTTCTCAGTTGGATCTGTATGTAGTTGTATTATATTATTATTTATTCATTGATTTTGTCGTTTGTATTAATAATTACTGTGATTTTACCTTTGTCTGTGTTGGTGAGTATGATGTTGTTTAGTTGAGCTTTTTGTTTAATGTTTGCAGCAATTTTAATTTCATTGTTTATGTTTTTGTTGGTTAAGTTTGTGTATTTGATTAGGTTTTTTTGTGTCATGTCGAAGTGAGTCTTGGTCTTTGGTGTTTTTTTTTTGTATGGCTGTTTCAGTTTGTAGTATAATGTTTCTATTTGTTATGTTATTTGATTATAATGAAGGTTGTATATTAGGCCTTTGTTTATTAAATTCATGTCGTGTTGTGTGAATTTGGTATTAGTGAGGTTAACTGTACGGAAATAAAATTTTGTTTATAAATTGAATTTGAATAAATTGTTTCAAACTAAATATTTTGTATCAAATTTTCATTTAATGAAAATAATAACTGTATACAAAACCACTTAACTAAAAACCAGAATTAATTATATATGCTTAGACAGTGCTATTTTGCTTAGGCTCCCAGGAACTATTCATTGTACTCGAGTTTATCAGCATTTGGACCACAAAGATTATGTTAGTGATCAGTGCTATATGTTAATGAAAGTAAGATTTATAAATCTTAACCATAGTTAAGGCAACCATAGTTGGCACTATAGTGATTGCACTAAATATATTATTGTAGATATTTTAATTTACCAGTAATCCCTGAATAATTACACTTCATAAACAATTTGCTACATAGAGAATTGCAGATACAAAAAAAAAAAAAAATAATAATAATAATAACGCCTCTATGAAATAGGAGTGAATATATGTCATAATTTAAATTTATTTGGTAAAAATGTTATATTTGATAAATATTTGAACTGCTTATAAAATGAATAACAACAAATTAAAGGTAGGTTTTCGATAGTATCAAAGAGTATGTGTGATTTGTATTGTGTTTGTTCGTTTAATATGTTTGTATTTTGTGTTTTTTGTGTGTCTGTAAATTTCGTATTTTTCTAGTGTGTTAGGATGTAGTCCTTTTTTTTTGTTGATGTGTAGGATTACTAAATTATGATAAACGTCTGTGTATTTGTGTCCTGTTTCTTTTAAGTGATTGTAAAATGTTGAGTCGGTGTTATGTTTGTGTTCTTCAACTCTTTGTTTAAAGCTGCGGCCTGTTTGTCCAATGTAGAATTTGATACATTCGTCGCAGTTTAGTTTGTATACGCCTGGTGCTTGTAGTTTATCTTTGTTGTTGGTGTTGTGTTGTATTTTGTATTGTAATTTGTTATTGGTTTTGTATGCTATTTTGCCTCCTACACATCAACAAAAAAGGACCACATCTCAACACACTAGAACAATACAAAATTTACAGACATACAAAAACATAAAATACAAACATATTAAACGAACAAACACAATACAAATCACACATACTCTTTGATACTATCGAAAACCTACCTTTAAAACCGTCCCCGCTTGACCCAACATCTCCAAGCAGAAGACACTGATGAAGATCGGCAAATAGCGATCGTAAACGTTCTGTCTCAGTAAGTTTTAACAAATTTACTAAATATAAAGTTTGGATAGTCATAAACTATTATTTAAGTGATTAAAAAGTTTATATCATTTGCATACATATATGAATTACATACATGCACAAGATAAAGTTTCTTAAATACATCAGAACTTGATTTTAAATCCATAAACTGCATACGCACATACCAACATTACATTTTCAAAATCAATTTGGGACAACTATTACGTCTGTAATCATGTAATATTGAAACCTTTCTGCTGTTCATGACGACCTGGTTGTTAATTACTTATTACACTTTTGCTATTACTTGCGACCAGACTTTATGTTAACTAAAGGTATAACATGTAATATTTATGCATTCCAACTTGTATATAATTGTGTTTCAATACATACCTACATATAGCCTCGTTTAAATGTTTGAAAAAGATCTATAATAATATCTCTTCTTACTTTCTTTACAAAAACTTGTTAAAAGATAAAGGTTTCCATTTCATCACAATGATGACCTTTAACACAGAGGATTTATATATTATATCATCATAACATCTACGGTTTTTTTGTTTTCTCATGACTCACTCTCTGTGTTTCTTCCAAGTCTATACTATCTCTGTTGTCATCCTCTTCATAACCATATTTGGGGATTTGGAAATATTTACGCATTAGTCAAAGTATTTTTCCAAGTTCTTCATCACTTTTTGTAATTCATTCCTGGACATATTCTAACTTTACTTAGTTTCTAAAAAATAAGAACTGCATATTATGTAAGTGGTTTTATTACTTAAATGCTTTACCCTTTAAACTGTTTGCCCTGTGAATGTTTGCCTTTTTTGAAAAAATTGGAATCTATTCATGTTCATTCCTGGGTTATGTAAAAAAATTATTGAAGTTTTTGAACTCCATAGTTTAGCTGAATTGTTGCAATAGTCCTAACTTGATCAAGGTAATACCAAAAAATATGATTCATTTTTTTAAACCAGATATGTAGCTCAATTTCAAGATGGAAACATACAATCTACTTTCAACACAAATGTGCTTCAAAACACACTATCACATGTAGACATTTTCTATGTATTTCACTCATTTTTATAATACGTAGCAGAGCAAAACTAAAACAAAACTAACTTCAATATATACAATTCTAACCCTTCATAATACACTTAGAATCTGGAGAAATAGTATCTCACAAGCTGCTATTAATTCTTTTGCTCATTTAGTTTTTCATTCTATGAATCATTTAATAATGAATCTTCAGGCCCATACCTGAATTCCTGAAATTTAGTTTTTGGTTGAGCCTATTTGAGTTGTTTATATACATGTTGCTAATATTTTTTCCCTCTTTTTATAGTTTGTTTGTTTTGTATTGTGTACCATATGTTATAAATTAGTATTTCAAATATCTATTGAGTACAATAGGTATTTAACTGTGTTTGACTTTTATGTTGATACCATCAGTAATCACTTATACTTATTTACATCCATCAAGCATATAAGCGTATCCTACCCGCATGAGGATTTAAAAGTAGTAAAATAGTACCTGCATGAGGGTGTGGACTTGCCGAACTTACTAAGAAGGGTTTGGCGTCTTTTGCGGTACCCCAGTCTAACAATACACCACTGACAACACACACACACACACACACACACACACACACACTTTATACTAACATTTAGTTAGAAAGTCTGTAGTCTGATATTAACCCTCTGACTAGCAGTATGTGACATCACACTACAGGCTTCGGGAGCTTTCTCGTATGATCATTTCTTTCAGATTAGCATTGCCATACATTTACGATTTGTTTTCTGTCTGTTATAGTGTACTCTAGGTTCAATATTTGATATTATCTGAACAATAAATGTTACACAAAGTACATAGTTACCATTTTTTTATGTACAAAGTCTGTGGTTTGTCTCACATGTTTACAGATCGTTGTATGATTTTGATATAAATAAATAAGGCATTTCTGTCAAATTTGTTTTCTCATTGAAAGCTAAATAACTAGAATATTTCAAAATATTTTTTGATAGAGATTTGGTCAACAAAATTGTTATGGAAACCAAAGAATATTACGACTTTGTGTGTGAATATACTGCCCTGTCTGACCATTCAAAACTAAAAATATGGACTACTACTAATGATAAAAAAATGTATACTTTTTAAAATATTAAATATTTTTATAACAAATATTAAAAATAGTACTGTAATAAAAGAACGGCGTGTGGAACTTGGTGTGCCGATAGAAGTAACTACTTCTTATCGAGCGTTATAACTGTATGTACGTTAATAAAATTGTATATACGCTTGATATTAAATTAGTTTTAATATTTTTATTTTATAATAAAATCACACAAGATCATTTAATTTCTTTAAAATTAAAAAAAATTGTTTATTTATTTACTTATTTTTTGTTACAATTTTTATTTATAATTTTAAAAATTTTCAAAATGTGTTCAAAATATAATAGTAATAAACACATTTATATAGTGTAATTATTTAATGATGATTCATATATATTATTTATGATCATTCATTATGATTATTCATATGATCATATATATATATATATATATATATATATATATATATATATATATATATATATATATTTGTAGTTATGCAACACTGTTTCTTTCGTTTTAGTTACATTTAGTATTAAACATTTATTTTATTTTATTTTGTTTAGTTGGTTAGTTTTATTTTGAAATAATTATTTAAAATAAAATTTTAGTTAGGCGATGATAACCTTGATAGGTTTTTCGCCTGGAAAAAAAAAAAAAAAAAAAAAATATGCAACACTGTTTTTTTGTATACACTTATCATTTTCACTTATGTACTTAAACAAGAATCTTACTTGGTATTTATGCGAGTTAAACTTTCAATGACTGACCTTGTCATTATCATCGGGCATATATATATATATATATATATATATATATATATATATATATATATATATACTTAAAATATATATACATTATATACTGTTTATGTACACATTTTTATATAATTTTGTGTAATTATAAAATATCATCAATATATTTTTTAATTTGAAAGCCACGTGCTCAAGTTGATACATATTATATACGTATATGCTGCATATAAATATTCCATAATCGTATTCATATAAAGATAAATAAATATATATACAATATATATTTATGCATATACAAGGTGCGGCAGCATAACTTCCTTTTTTGAAAACTCAATAAAATGTATTATATGCATCTGAAAATATTTTTTTTTTTTTTATAATGTAGGTACATGTCTAAAGTTTTTATTTACATTGCTTTGAAGATCCAATCTGTTAGGTGACATCCCTCATTCTCCATACATTGCGTAAACCGATTTCTGACGTTTGGGTGAATGCAAATGCCTTTGATGCAATTCTCGAGGGTTGTTGTCAGCCCAGCAGCGCATGTTTTGTTTGTTAACCGACCCACACAAATGAAAATGGGCTTCATTGCTAAAAAAAACAATAGCACCCTCGGGAACGACCTCAAGAAGAAGCTCACACGCGTTCATCCGAGAATTGAAGTCACGTTCTGAAAGTTCCTGCACTACCGCCATTTTATAGGGATGAAAATGAAGATTATCACGAAGAATTCTTCTCACAGAACGATCGGATAGTCCAAGGGCAGATGCGTGTTTGCGCGCAGAACGCCGTGGTGATCGCAACATTGATGCTCTCATTGCTTCAATGTTCTCAATTGATCTAACGGGCCGAGGGACTCCAGTTCTTCGTTTTGTCGCACTTGCAGTTTGTCTGAATGTAGTGACCCATGTAACAATTGATTTGCGGTCTGGGACGGGAGCCAACCGGGTTAAATTAAAGCGATTTCGAAATGCGCGCTGTGTTGCAATAACTGAACATCCGCTTGAAAAGTAGGCCTCAACGGCAAAGGCACACTCCTCACTATTCCAACGCATGATGGCGAATGAAATGTATCGGCACAAAACTTTACTGTACCCCCTCTTGAACGAGACCACTAGTGCTCCGCTATGACATCAACTAACTGAATAACGAGCACTTAAAAAAAGGAAGTTATGCTGCCGCACCCTGTACATATAAAACAAAATTCATTACTGATTTTTAAATTATCATATATATATATATATATATATATATATATATATACACCCTATATGCATATGATAAATTAAAAATAAACTCCTGCCGCAACGTATCAGTCGAGAGTAATACACGTAAATGTATATCTATATACATATATATCAAGCGTCTCTTGACGGGTGCGATCGAATTAATTCCCTGCAAAAGTAAACAGTCATACCAAGCGATAAGTAGTCACTTCAAAAATTTAGAAAAAAAGAAAAAATTTGTTGCTTCCAGGAGATTTATTAGGGCATTCACATGTTGCTAATCAAAGGGTTTAACACATTGTTGTTTTAAGAAACAGAAGTCAACCTTTTGGTTTGTTGATAATCTGTTCTATAATGAAGTTTTACTGTATACATTTAATTTAACAGTTCTAATGTTATTTTTGTAAAATTTTCCTCAGAAGATGATTGCTTTGCAATTGAAATGTACATAAGGATTTAAATAAAAAAGTTCATCTGTGGTTAAGAGATTAATTTAATTAAATTATTATTAGTTGTTAAATTATTGAGTTGCTCTTTCAATTATGTACTTATAACTGTTAAATCAAATCAGATAAATGCTTCAAAGCCCTAAAACCCAATATTGATTTATTAATTTACAATATACAAATTATTAATTTATTTTTTTGTTATCCTACTATAATGTTCTTGCTGTAAGCAATTTGTGTAAGAAAAATAATTTCGTGCTAACAATACACAAGACAACAAAATTAAATGAAAATTACAACTCGTTTTGGCATAGTCGGAATGTAAGTTACCAAGTAATACCAATGGGAGGTCACAATAATACTTCCAATCATTTAGTTTGTTCATATCTGATTTTAATCTCAGTTGAACCCAAATTCTCACAATTACCGATATTTTAATACCCTTTATAATCATACATATACATATTTATGTAGTAATCCTAGATGAATCACTAATTAGAGTGTGTTTAAAAAATGACATTAATATACATTGTGGTAAATCAATGAAGAATTCTTGACCTTTTTAAAATCAGGTTGTTTCTGTGGTAATAATTATTGAGTTTTAACTATATTACGTAGTCTATACATTATAATCAAATGATACAATTTTTTGCTATAATTTTTCCTCTAATATTCTATAAATTGTTTTTAAAAAACATTTGATAAAAGTTAAAAATGTCTTAGAATAAAACGCTTCAAAAAATTGTTTACTGGTCTATAGGATTTAACATTTGCTTACTTACTTCGTTAAATTTTTATTTATAACTTTGATGTAAAAATATCTTGCTGGCATTACAATTTTATCAGGTTGTAAACCTGGCCCAAAAACAACTATTTGGTCAGTTTTTGTTAATTTAATAAAATTTGTACTAATAACACAAAATAGTACACTAATTCTACGAAAGAAATTTGAAGAGTAAAACATATTAATTTTTTAAATATATCTTTACAAGCACAATTATAACTTAATTATATATTTTTTTATTGGAGTCAATTTTTCACTCTATACATAACCTAAACTGTGTGTTTACAAACAGCCATTTAATCTGTGAGCTGCATTAAAATAAACTGATTGAATCAACTTTTAAAAAGTATCAGTGACGTATTTATTGTTGTATCCATGAGGAACACATTAAAATATGTTATCGCCTACATATAATATAAAGTGCCGAAAAATGGATTTTTGAAGTTTTGGAATGGTAATGGTAAGAAAAATAGTATTTCCAGAAGATCTATAGTCATTCAGATTGATATAAAATATAAGTTAATGTATGATGTTAATGAATAATGGAAAGAGTTAAACCAAATAATCCTTGCGCACTTTGATATAGTATTGACATTTTACTGAAAGTGGTTAACAAATTTTAAAATACAGTACAGGACAATAAATTAGTTTATAAAATCATATTTGAAACAAATCAGGAAATTGAATTTAATATAATTTATCCTACTGTAAAATGTTATATTAGTAGGAATTTTCTTAACAATGTATGAATAACACACAATGTTGAAATATCGTTGCTTTAAATACAAGAATATTTGTTCTTCATAATATTAATTAATAATTTTTGTAAGTTTCAACTTATATGCCTTTCTTAATAATCTATTTAAATCGAGAAAATTTTGAATTATGTATTTCAATTTAAAATTGTATACTTTCAATAAAAATATTTTAAATATGTACCAGTTTTATTCTTAAAGACCAATATTTTAATTATAATTTAAACCAGTTCATCTTAGAAACTAGCACACAGTACTAAAAATTATTTATATAAAAAAATTAAATACCTGTATTACAATTACCATTTTATTTTATGGAACGAATTAGGTGACGTCATAAAACATATGTTTTAACGTTAGAGTTGCCATAGTACTTCCGTGTAAATTAAAAGTTAGTAATACTGACATGTCATATCTATTTGAACTATTTGAGGGACTATTATTGTCGGAAGGGGGAGGATTGAACACAAAGAAATGTTAAATTGCAGGGGAGATGACTAATATCTTACACAGTGGTTTATCAATGAACTTGATTAGATTGTACTCTTGGAATTTAGCCCCTAGAAGTACGAAATTTTCAAATACTGTAGATTAATACCAGATAGTTTTTTGTTTTCGTTTAAACTGCCATTTATTTTGCTAAATCTTTTTATTTACTTCATTTTTACTTTTTTCCAAATAAAAATGTATACTACATTTAAAATAAAGAGTAAAATGTAAATTGCAAAACGTTCAAATTTTCAGATGTAATGAAGTAGATGGTGATAGTTTTCAGTGATACATTTATTGGAGTAGAAATTCATATAAAATAGTTGTAAAATGGATAATATAGCAGCAAGTACGTCGACAGACAATATTATTCCATCCCAAGATAGTGATGTAGAAAGAAATGCAATCCTTGAAAACAAATCAACTCCAAATGGTGGTAGTAGCTACATTAGGTTTCTTGCATTGGTTTTAATGTGCATTTTAGGTTTTGGTAAGTACAAAAGCCAGTTAGCCTTAACTTCTGTATTGTACTAAAAGTTTACTTCAGTAAAAACAATAAGGGTTAGTGATACTTTATTCTAAATACTAAAATTATACCTACATGTTTGTAACCTGATGATGATGCTAATCATGTTAGCGAAATGTAGATCAAGGTTGTTTAAATATTTGTAGCTAGGGTTATCGTTGTTTAATTATTATTATAATTACACTACTCTGTTATTTATAGACTTTGTACTTCTATTATGCATAGAATTTCTATTAAATAATACCATTATTTACCTAGCCTCGTCATGATATTTAAGATCAAACTATTTTGCCTTGAATACAAAAAAAATTAAATACCTCAACTATTTTGCCCAGATATATTCAACCTTAGGCATACTTTATTATTACTAATGTAAATTTTATAAATGAATTGTATTGAAGGTAAAAATATTGTCTTAATGACGTTAGTTTTTTCTAATGAAGAAAAAAGGTAATTATATAGACATGTGACTACATATTTTCGTCATATTCTTTTACTTTTCTTATGTATTTTGACGTCCTAGACACGAATCCAACATTATTTTTTGTAACGGGTGCTGTTTTTTAAAAATATGCTTTAAAAAACTGTAAAAATATAGTCTTAATGACGTTGGTTCTAAAATTTATTTATTTATTTTTAAATTACTTGTTTCAATGTGTAGAACACGATTATCAACTTTTTTTCTGCAGAAAATATGGAAAGTTACTTTTTTCACATTTTAAATGTTAGGTTATAATAACATGTAGGCCTATAGCGTGAACCGGGAGCGCAGTAGCTACAGCGCACTGCATTACATCTAGATTTGTAATTTTATACAACATTACTATATACCTACATTAAAATATACCAACGAAGTATCCAGACAGAATAGATTTGGTAATAATTTTATTCAACATTATTATCTACCTGTATTAAAGTATACCTACGAAGTATTCAGTCAGAAAATATATATTTTCTGGTAATTTATTTGGTTCTTAGCTATTTTAAAGAATATCCTGTGATTCTTAGATTCTAAAAAATTATAAACATTAAATGGTAGTAGGTACTAAAATGGAATAAATTTCTTTAATTACATTTTTTTTATATACATAGTTATCCTTCTTGCTTGGTAAGTAGGAAGACATTTGATCAGTTCCTGTAAAGGGCAATCAGTTTGTTAGGGTGACCATATTTGCTTTTCATATTGAAATAAAAATATAGTTTTATATAGATTATATTTCCCTCGGCTCTAACAGTAAATGAAAACAATATATGGTCTGAGTTGAAAATAGAAAACATCTCCCAAAATAGATGCCTTCATGAACAAAAATGTGTTACTTTAGTAAACTGAATATTTTTAAGTTTAACAATTTTTAGACTATATTTGTTAATTGTGTTCCACAAATTATTGTTTTAAAACTCTGTTTTACTGCCAGAATCAAGTTAAATATGTTGCAAATTCAGTAATCTGTCTGTACTAGTAATGTTATTTGGTCTGCAATTGATATGTTACAGATGTCATCAGCACACAGATAGTTCTTTTAGAAAGAGGATATTAAAAATGCAACAGCTGCAGAGGAGGTGACATCATTAATAAAGGCAGAAGTTTATTGTCCTCAGCATATCTAACAAAATACTTTGTGTAAATAGGTTAAGCAGCTATATTACAAAATATTATTGTATTTCCAGGTTCATATTTTTGCTACGATAATCCGGGAGCATTGCAAGATAATTTTATTGAAGATATGGGTCTTTCCACGACACAGTTCACATTGCTGTATTCATGGTATTCTTGGCCCAATGTTATACTCTGTTTTATTGGAGGATTTCTTATAGATAGGTAGGTTAAAATAACCATTTATAGAGCTTACACTTTAAAATGTTTTAAACTTGCCTATAGTAGCACTTACTTTGCTAGTTGAGGACAGCCGTTTCGGGAGATGTGTCCCTTTGTCAACTCAGACCGTAACTGATCTCAAGGTTTACGTGGGTTAGGGTGGGGGTGGGATATTTTGGTGGTGTAGGTGTATTTTGTGTGTATTAGGAGTTAGGTTGTCAAAAAGTGCGTGTGAGTTGTAATGTAATTGTGTATTGAGTATGTGTGTAGGGTGTAGTTTGAAGTGCCTATATATTTCGTATTGTTCGGTTGTGTAGCGTTGGTTATTTCTGTGTTGTTTATGAAGAATTTGTAGGTTAGATGTTACGTCTATGTAGTCATGTTTTTTGGAGTTGAGATGATCGGCGAAGTTTGATTGGTAGTTATTGTTTTTTAGTGCTTTTATATGTTCTTGGTAACGTGTGTAGAATGACCTCCCTGTCAGGCCTATGTAAAAACTGAGGCATGAACTGCAAGTTAGTTTGTAAACTCCAGTGGTGTTGTAAATGTCGTTGATTTTGTTGTTGGATTTAAATTGTTTGTTGAGAGTGTTGTGTGTGGAGTAAGCTATTTTGTAGTTGTATTTTCGTAATATGTTGGTTAGATTGTGGGTTTTGGATGATCTGTATGGTATTGATAAGTATTTTATGGGATTGTCATCTTGTGTGTTTGTATTTGGGTTATTATGTTATTTTTAGGCGGTTGTATAATCTATCAATCATTGTTGTGTTGTATCCGTTAGTTTGTGCTAAATGTTTTATGGTGTTTAACTCCTGGTAGTGTTCTTCTTTTGTCTACCGGTGTTTTAAGCAGGCGATATATCATAGTGTTGTAAGAGGCTAGTTTATGTTGGTGTGGGTGATTAGAGGAGCTGTGAATGGTTGTATTGGTACTAGTGGGTTTTCGGTATATGTTGAATTTATGTGTTTGTTTGTACATTTAATTGTATGGTCTAGGAAGTTGAGAGAGTTTTGTTGAGTGTTGTTGTTACAGACACAAAAAATTAAATTAAATTAGTACATAACAAAAAGATACATAACATATAAAAGCACTAACAAACAATAACTACCAATCAAACTTCGCCAATCATCTCAACTCCACAAAACATGACTACATAGACATAACATCTAACTTACAAATTCTTCATAAACAACACAAATAACCAACGCTACACAACGAACAATACAAAATATACAGACACTTCAAACTACACCCTACATACAAACTCAATACACAATTACATTATAACTCACACACACTTTTTGACATCATAACTCCTAATACTCACATAATATACCCACACCACCATAATATCCCACCCTCACCCTAATACCATAACCTACGTAAACCTTGAGATCAGTTACTGTCTGAGTTGACAATGGGACACATCTCCCAAAATGTCCGTCCTCAACAAATATAAGTAAGTGCTACAATAGGCAAGTTTGTAAATATTTACAGGTGTTTAGTGATTAATTGTCTTTTAAAACCTGTGCTAATTAATTGTGCTGTTAATTTTGTTTCTATATACTAACTAATAACCTTGTGGTATTGAATGTCTAAAATAGGGTTAACTATAAAGTAACTATTAGCCTGAACCAAGTGTAGTTAAATTCATTATGTATATTCTTTAGATTACCTTTATGATATATATTTTTTCTTTTTCATATTTGTTTCAGGGTTTTTGGAATTAAGTTTGGAACCATTTTATATGCATTTATAGTTGTGATTGGACAGTTAATATTTGCTTATGGTGCTTACACAAATTCATTTTTAATCACGATCATTGGCCGATTTGTATTTGGGTGAGTGTTGTACAATAAATACAGATATTTGTAGACTTATAATGCATATAAATTAAAGATTTTAAGAAATAGGAATTTTCAGTGTAATTAAGGATAAAATGCTTGCTTTGAGGTTTCAATTATATTCATTATTTGTATCTTGAGTATGTTTTTTACGCCTATAGAAAGTAAAATTTTAGCCAAAATTTTATTTTAGTTACGAATTCTAGTTTTCTCATTTGCTTTAGAGTTACTTTTTGTATTTATAGATATTATTTTGAAGTTATAGCCTTAAATCTTTTTAATTAAAGCTTAAGACTATCAATATAAATTGACATTAATTTTTTGTATATAACAATGATCACTCAGTGGAAGTAGTGTCTATTATTAAGTGTTCAAGATAGAAATAATGATTCATAAATGCTTTTTATGTTTCATTTCATATTAGAATGAGACATTAGTACTCATTGCAAAGAGATAATCATAATGATTACTGTTGTGGTGTTTGGTATTTGTTGTAATTTTAAGGCTAAGAATGTAGAAATAATGGAAAATTATAGATTAGGATATTAATACAAAATTTGCCTAGCCCTCTAGATTATATTTTGAAATGGAGAATATTGAGGCCTCATTATTACAGGATTTCATTTATACTTTTTCTGTGTGAAAGGGAAATGTTTACATGTTAATACACTCATTTAGGAATAGTGATGAAGAAGAATAAGTGTAATATAGACATGATTCAAGGTTGGTTATGGGATTGTGGTTTGTGTAGAAATCGTTGATTTTATGGTATATATATATATATATCAGTGGTTCTCAATCTGGGGTTCGCAATTTGTTAGGGGGTTCGTGGAATAAAAAGTGTAATGGCGGATATGTATAGTGAATTAACTAAATAAACCAACTAGTATTTAAATAAAAAGCAACCGCACTATAAATTTTGAACAAGGGTTCATAAATTACAAAAATTACTAAAATCAAATGCACAACAATTTCAATGGAGTTGTATATTATTGAACCACAGCAACTTAGTTCATGAATGAGTCTAGCCTATGAAGTGAGGGAAATAGGGTTAGAACCCCTCATGTCCTAATTTAGACTCCCCCAAGTTGCTATGCTGGTGTGTAGGACTAGGAGGGAGAATCCAAAACTAATCAGTGTTCTGGCTTCTCCTTGTCTGTACAGTTAGTTCGTTGAGGTGTTTAGGAGTGTGATAATTTACCAAATGGATTTGTCCAGTGTGTGTAGCTCAGTGTTCATATATTATATGTATGGATACAATAATATGGATCAGTGGCTAAAAACTGATACAGTAAGTATTTTTCTGTACAAAAAGAAATTAAGGATGCTGTGAATTTTATGCTTGGTGATGAGAGTACCAGGAAAATAGACACTCCGGTTTCTAGACTATTCCGGTTTCTAACTCAATTATATCTTGTAATTAAAGATATCTCTGATGACATTGAGGAAACAGTCATTACAAGAATCAAGAATAGCAAGATAAATTAACCTGGAAAACCTGTTGTGGCATATCTACTGATTGAGCAAAATTAATGTCAGGATGTTTTATTGGTCTTCAAGCTTGTGTCAAAGAGTTGGCGACCGAGGTAAGCTGGACTCACTGCTGTATTCACTGGCAAAGTCTCGCCTGCAAAGACTGGATTGTTCTTGATGAAATTGCGAAAAACTTTTTCAAATCACAGGCGTTAAATTCAAGGCTTTTCAAGTCTCTGTGAAGAAATGGACAACCTCCATATCAGCCTGCTTTACCACACAAAGGTTAGGTGGCTTTCACATGGAAAAGTCCTCCAAAGATTATTTGAGCTCAAGTTTGAAGTGCAGTTGTTTTTTTAAGATACCCTTTTCTGCAAAGGCTGCAAAGGTTAGATGACTTATCTGACATTTCTCAACAAATCAATAAGATTAATCTGAGCCTCCAGAGAAGTTCACTGATGATCTTCAGAGTAACAGAGAAGATAGAATCTATGGACTCTTAGAGAAGATTGACTTTTGGAGGTCTTGTATTCTTCAGGACCAGACAGAAGTATTTGAGACTTTGCAGGAGTTTTTGAAAGAGAATGAGTTGCAGTATTTTAGTAATGTTAAACAGTCAATATCTGATCACTTAGATAAGGATTAAAATTATCATTTGTGAGATAGTTTCCAAAGCTTAATGAAGGATTCAATATCATTTTGCTGAAGAGAGTTTTCAGTCAGCACAGTTAGACATTGCAAGAAAAGAAAGTCTGATTAAAATGTCTACTGACAGAACACTGATATCTTCTTTCAAGATAAAACCTCTAATAACCTTTTGGTTGGACCTCATCTGTGTCTGACATGGCACTGAAGGTAAGCCTCTTCCGTCTACTGTCTTGGTGGAAAGAGCATTTTCATCTTATGCTTATTTGTTTATCATAAACAAATACAGAAACAAGTTGGATGGAGTCCCAGATATGAGACTGTATTTGGCTTTTTTTGTACTAAACTTCAAAAAAACGGTGTGGTGCAAAACAAGGACAGAGATTCCCCCTTATGTTCTCATTAATTAATTTTACTTCACATTGATGTGCATTAAGTACGCCTTAAATATTTAAATTTTTTCATAAACTTTGTTATATAAATAATAAAACTAATGAACAAGTTAAATTAAAAAAAAAAAATTAGTTCTGAAAGTATTTCCTGTTGAAACTGAAATGCAATTTTAAAATGTAACGTCAAAATATAAGACTCATATTATGGCCAATCTTAATTTGTCTTTATTGTTACACCAAATTTGATATTTAAAATACCATCTAGACTAGAATCTTATCAAGGAGTTCAATTTATGATAATAATTTGGTAAGGTATATGCAACTGAAATAAGGTTGGGGATACTATGGCAATAGGGACATCTATGTACCCTCTATAGAGGGTTTTAAAAATCGAACCCTAAATATCAATTCTAAAATCAATTCTCTGAAGGCCAGTACATATCAAACATAAATTAATTATAACTCTGCTCAAATTAGTTTTATACTGTACTTTAGCATACTTTCATTCATATTTAACTCATCACACAATCTTTCCTACAGTTGTTGGGTGAATAAATGTAATAAATCTTAACTAATTTTATTTACAGATGATCATAAAAATATATCATATTATTGCCAACAAATAGTTAAACAAGTATTGCTGAATTAGAATAATTTATATAGCTTTGTTAAGGGCAGCTCCAGGATAGACTTGGGTGGGACACAAGGGCAGGGAAACATGGGGTGGCTTAAGGCAGAAAACTTTCAAAAGTAAGCTATTCTTGAATTTAAAAATCACAGGAATTATGCATTTTATCATCAAGACATGCATTTTACCTGAATTTACATAGATACCAAAATTATTGTTTTGTATAAAATATTCTTAAACTTTCATCAAATGGTTTGGTCTGATGAGAATGACACAGAGTCATAGCACAAATACTGTTAGTACAGCTGAACCGGTACGGACCAGTTGTGGGACTTCTAACATGCCAGTGTTTATGCTGGGTGAAACTACCAATGTTATCAGATCAATTTCTACACTTCATGTTACATATATGTATAAACAATATACATTGCTTTAAAATAAAAGTCAAATGACATTTTTATAAACTACATTTATAACTACATTTTTATAAGTAAACTGGGATAAATTTAAACGTGTTCTGAATATAAAAAATATTTCTAAAAATAAAAATAGTACCAAAATTCTGGGGAGGCTTCGCCTTCTACTGCCCCTCCCCTGGACCCCCCTTGATCTTAGTCTTGTTTTATTCTTTTTAATCACTTAAACAATAGTTTATGACTATCCGAACTTTATATTTAGTAAATTTGTTAAAACTTACTGAGACAGAACGTTTTCGATCGCCATGTGCCGATCTTCATCAACATTGACCCAACATCTCCAAGCAGAAGACACTGATGAAGATCTGCACACAGCGATCGAAAACGTTCTGTCTCAATAAGTTTTAACAAATTCACTAAATATAATGTTCGGATAGTCATATACTATTGTTTAAGTAATTAATAAGATTTACCGAACGTAATGGACTACAAAATTCAAGAATTTTATTCTTTGTTATCAAACTGACTGACTTTATTTAACTGAGGCTTGTTCTGAAATTAGTAACTCAGTCACTTCCCCATGTAAACTCTTTTAAGATAACAGAGATAAGTTAATATAAAGAAATGCCTTTTTATACTAAAGCCTCAGGGAAGGTAAAGCTTGGATAAAATACAATACTTTCAATTTGGCTTACTTCCTAAAAGTTGAAATAGTACTAGAATAAACTCCCATCTCATTTATTTGCTGTACTCATCTTATCTGTTGTCACAAAATGCCAGATAAAAGAACAAACAAAAGCGTTTTTTGAGAGTTAAGTCAATATTTTTCTATGAAAGTTTTTATGAATCTAAATTATTTTTGTTTTTTTACCATCTATTTTCATAAGGTTAAAACCTTATTGACTTCATAACTTTAAAGTAAAACTCTTAATTAAGGGTGTAGTTTAAAGTTTTATTATTACCTAAATATGCAAACAATGAATTATTTTAAATTATATTTCTTTTTATTGTAGTTTGTATTTTTATTTGTTACTTAATAATTTTACTACATGCTCTTGAAATATTTTGTCTGTTTTTTTTTATTATTGCTATATTTTCTTTGGTTTTGTTGGATTAAAATTATACAGTTAAATTTTTTTTCTATCTTCAACCTTTAAAAATGGATTTTCAGAAATGGTTTGCTTATAATCTCTTTAATTTGCAGAATTAAGGCATTCTCAGTTGATTTTATGTCCAAGTCACTCTTTACTAGGGTGTAAATTGCTTTCATGTTGTGTGTTTACTTTTGAGTATGAGATTCTGTTAATGAAATAGTCAAGTCCTTTTTTATTCTATTATAATAAATGTGGAGGATTATTTTAAAAATTAATAGCTTTTTTATATTAAACAAACAAAACTATGCAAAAAATGTTATTGTTAGTTATCTTTCTCCATAAGATGCCACTGTAAAAAAGGGGCAAATATTTTTACTTTTGGTTCTGATACTGTTACTACCTTTAGTACCACGATATCAAGTGATTAAAATATATTAGGGACAAAATGCAGCTTATTCAAAGTTTTTTGTGTATAAATTTAACATGTTTTTTTCAAAAATATCCACACTTTAACTAGTTGAGTATATCTATTTACTACCTTAGCTAGAATAGCTATAATATCTTTTTCAGTTATAAAAGACTCAACTCAGATGCAACTCATTTCATAATTATTCAGAGATGTGGGCGTGATCTAAAACATGAATTAAAAAATACAGCAAGTAAATGCTATTGTACTAAATATATGCCTTCAATATGTTTAAAATAATTGCCAGAAATTCGGGAAATAAGAGAATCCGTACTTACTTCAGGTCAACGTTAATAGATTTTAAATTTCTCAGGATTGGTGGCGAATCTCTAGCTGTTGCACAAAACAATTATGCAGTCGTATGGTTCATGGGTAAGGAACTGAACACTGTGTTTGGCCTTCAGCTGAGCTTTGCCAGAGTAGGGTCCACAGTGAATTTGGATGTTATGGAACCACTGTATGACTGGGTGAACCAATATTACTCAGGTTATCAGTGCCTGGGTGTCGCTTTATTTATAGGTAATTATCAGATTATAAATATTCTATACGGTTTTGCATGAGAACATACTTAACAATACATTAATACTTCTTAACAATTACATCCAGCTTCAGTCAATGCCAATGACAAAATGTATCATATGGATTACAGTAGAACAAGATATTGGTATTGTTCGGCAAAGCTTTGATCCTATCGTTTCTAAAAAAGAATTCTGGTATTGATGGAGAGCGGTAGATTTACGTTAGGTTATAATAACTTACATGTAAAAAAATTGAAATACAATTTTCAGCACTCATGATTATTTAACAGTAAAACTTTGAGTTTTATATGTGTTGGTGTGTGGAAGTGTGTAATGTTAATTTCAGTGGTACAAAAAAGTGATTCATAATTTTACATCTCCTCTTTATAAAATTTTCAACCAATTGATTGGTTTCAAAATTTACAGAATGCAGCAGTAACAACTCTGTGTTTTTGTCTTTAATTGAAATCCTGGTAAAATAATGCAAACAAAAATCTTAAGTGATTGAGACATTCCATGAGCGTAAACCATTGTTGTTTGATTGCATTTATCTTCATTTGTTAACTTTTACTTACTCGTAGCAAGGGCTTAACTATACTCTTGTAGCTACTCTTTATTGGGAATAATGTAGTAGTAGTTACCGAACAGTTTTCAGTTGCCCAAATATTCTGTGTGTAATAACATACTTCTTTGCATCTTTAGTGTCTATATGGTGATAAAAAACACAGTTTCAAAATCTCATGTAATAAATAATGGATTGTTTGTAGGTAGTTGTTATTAATTTTATTTACAATGTGTTTTAAAATATTATTTAATCCTCCAATTACAAATTTTAGAAATAATAGAAATTGTGTGCATTAAATTTTCACTTGAACAAAAATCAAATTTCTTGCTTCCAAACTTTGAAAACTGTAAAGCACCAGAAGATACTTAAGCACTTGTCTCGAATAGTGTTTCATAATTCTTAAGAGTTCAAATCCCTAATTTGATCAAATACTTTTTTTTAAATAAATAGATTTTGTTTAAAATTAAAAATAAAACTTTCTTAAAGAGGCATACTTTCCGTTCCATACTTTTAGTACTTGTGCAAGCATGCACTTGTACTTGAACCAAAATCATTTGCTTCTGTGACTTACAATAACATGTCCGCTGATAGGACAACAACACAACCTGTGACTAACTCTAATAAAATCTCTTGTGCAGCTGACGTTATGTTACTGTCTCTCTCTCTCTCAGTCATGAAGTTGAGGAATTCATTGTTTCTATTTGAATATTTGGTAGAAAATTCAATTAATTATTCACATCTTAATCAATAATTTCTTCATGTATAGTTACTTAGAAACTAAAAACTAGGAACAAGAAAAAGGTATTTTAAATAATATTATCAATAATTAAAAATCCTATTGAAAAAAAAATCAAATATTGCCTCAATGTAATCAATAGTAAAAATTAATTCTTCAATAGTACTTTTCCTCCACTTTCAATAATATTTCTAATCAAAATAAAAAATTTCAGCCATTTTTTTTAACAGTTCTCAGTATCATAATTTAGCATCTTTTAAATCTTTTTGAACCTCCCTTATAACCGAATCAGAACTATTTTCATACATTGAATGAAGCAATAATTAATAAAATGCCAGCTTCACAGAAACCAATTGAAAATTAATAGTTTGCAGTAATAATTTCCAGACTGCATAGTTTGCCTTCATAGAATAGATTGTCCTGGAAATAGGTAGAATATTTTATTGCATATGCGTATGCAGTGTAAGAGTACTTATGATGAATAAAGATGTCCATTTTGGGATGCGCTCCATTACAAACACAAATTGTAATTTCATAATGGTACACATTTATAAAAATGACTATTCTTTACATCATAGCTGTTACCTTTAGTGCTCAACCTTTAGAAAAATTTTTATGTTTTTAAAAGTAAAATTTAGAAGTTGAAATTCAAAACTGAAAAAATTAAAGTATATTAAATTAATAAATTATATAGGTTATCATCTTATTAATCTTATAAATATGGGATAATAGATGATCTTATAGTGATGTAACTTTGGGAGTATTTAGTTTATAATATATTGATAAAATATTCCCTTCCTTTCTTCTTAAGATGCCAACAATGTAGATGTTTTTCTAAAGGTTTCACTAGATACAACTGTAATCAAAATTTTTAATTGATTGAGAAGATTTTTCTGGGCTGAAAGACTTCATTAGTAGGATATGTTTGTCTGTAATAAAAGATGTACAAATTACAATTTTCTTTATAAAGTTTTTTCTTTACTTTTAGTGGATGAATATACCATTAATATTGGCATTTATTTAAGAAATTTCTGTTAATTCCGTGAAAAAATAATGACGGTTATCTGAAAGTACAATGCAAATAATTATCGTAGTTTATTTATATTTAAAAAAAACAAGTTGACATTCTGTACACCAAGTTTGTAATTTTCAAATTTTAAATATTGCTGAACAGTTCAGAAAGTTTTTGCAAAAATTACTTGTAAAATATACTGCAGATTCTAATCTTTTAGTTTGTTAAATCTTTATCTTTGAATCAAATGGTATATTTGTTTAACAGTAACGCTAATATTTGTTATCAGTTACTTAACTACAGACGTCAACAGTTCTATATTGGAGTTTATAATTGATTTTGTTATCATGAAAGTTGTAACATATTTATTTTTTAATCATTACATTCTATTTTTTGTAACAGAAAGGGAAAATTTTATAGATTGAGAATAGAATAAATGTATTTAGAAGAATATACAGAACTTAAATCTGCTTCTAAGTTTAATAAGAGTGGTAATATAAAATTTGTTTCAATTGGTTCATAAATTGTCCATAAAAAGTGAAATAAAAAATAAACGTATGCATATCAGTGTTTCTAAAACTAAAAACCATGTGAAATACAAATAAACACATATACAGTGAAACCTGTCTTAGACGAACCCTGTGTTAGGTTGAATCCTGTCTATCGCGGAAAACTTTAAAAGTCCCGACTGTAGCCTATTTATTTTACCTGGTTAATAACCTTCATAAGCCGGAAACTGTCTAACGCGGAAGCGGAATAAGCAAAAGGATTAGTGATACGTATGTACTACGTCTTAGTTCTGCATATGCTGGAAAATCTGATCATATACATGCTGTAAAATATAAAGTTACAATGACTTCCGTTTAGATAAAATACAGTTTATAATATATTTTTTTACCATAACAAAATTCACAGATCGGTCTGCCTAATTGTAACGGATCGTATATATTTCTGAGAACTCTGTAACAACATTAAGGATTGCTGATATGTACAAGATAACGCAATGGTATACAAACATCCATAATTTGCGATAGGCTATGTGTCAGCACTCGTTTCCTTCAAGATAACGCAATGAATGATTTACAAACATCCACGGCCAGACATATTGATTGACATAACGAAAGGCTAGAGACCGCTTCATTCTAAAAGGCAAAAAACATGAGCAAATAGAAGAAAAGGAAGAAATTAAAGACGGACCAGTCGTAGAAAATAAAATAAAAATATTTGGCGAGGCTTTAATGAAAATTTGTGAGTTAGAAGATTTTGTGGTACGTATTAACAGCACGGAAATGCGTCACCATTTGTTACAACTAAAAACAATAACTGAAACACAAGCAAGTAAGACTAACCTTTTAAAACAAAACTCAATGCTAGATTTTTTCAAGCCTAATTGATTTTCTTTTATTTTTACGTAAGCCTACTATGTACAGTATTTAGCCTAAATACAGTAAGAGGAAAAATATAGTTTTTAATAAATTTCATCATTAATTCATAAATTTTGTTGACAAGTATATAAGTGTTTTAGTTTTATAGTTTTCTATTAAAAATGTTTTGTGGAGAAGGATAAAAGGATGCTGCATTAAAAAGTAAGATTTTTATTATGTAATGTAGGTTTTAACATTTTCTGTAGTGTGCACAGCCAACACCACCTAGAAAACAAGGTTTGCGAGTTGTGACGTCACAGGGCACAGGCTACGGTCTGTCATTAGGCAATCAAGATAACCGATATTACTGTTGAATGACGTTTATTTAGACGTTAAAATGTGATAGTTTTTTTGTGATTTAAATACACTTGCTTTATATGTTGAAGTGTTATCTCTGTAGGAAATAAACAGTTGGTACTTAATCGGAAATAAATAATTAAATTACATACTGTATTAGAACAAATGTAGACACGATGAGAATTAATTGTCCATTATCTATGTGGTGTTGGTACAGCACCATAAAGCTGATCAGTAGAAATAATAGTTGTTAAGTACAGAATGTTAATCTCACTTTCCCTAAACCACGTTTGTTGACATCTGTCATTATTTTCGATATAACCTAGGAACAGCTGGTGTTCCTTACCACAGTTCAATCTCCACCGCCTACTAGACATTCGTTGCCGGCCAGAATCTAGACTTCTTTTACTGCAAAGAAATAGTTTTGCGATCCAGTTACCAGACGCATTGAGCCTATTCATCTATGTTCTAGACTAGATCTACGAGTTTCAATCTAGTTACTCTTTGTTGTGCATTTCCGTCTTTGTCAAAGTTACATTCCTCTTCCAATATGGCTGTTTACTAGTGCGGCTCTCCAGTTTCTAGGCAAGTGCTTTTAGCTGGTTACATCGGGTTCTAACCGCGTTATAATATTACACCGCTTATTGATTATGTTCAGTTAATGTCTTAAATGCGTTCTAACTATAAATTACCGCAGTCAAACTTTAATAAGTCAATTTAACCGCGTTATAAGTTCGAATGCCATTGTATTAGGTAAACCGCGTGGGATTTCATTATACCGCAGACAGTTAACTATTTAACCTCGTGCGTGAACTATCAAGTGTTAATTAAAGATTTTCTATTGTGACGATTGAAGTGATTTTACTTTACATTAATTTTAAATGAGTTCTGGTTTATGCCCTTCTTCGCAATATATGGTTCATCACTTCAGGACTTAACCCAGGCCTGGGACCATCACCGCTTCACCTACACTGTATAGTTTGGAATGGTAAGTGGCGTGGACTTAACTTCACTCATAATCTTGAACTATTTCTTTTAATTAACGTTTAGTGTTTAACTTAAATTCAGTGTCGTTTTTATCATTAAAGCAGCCCTTGCACTGCTTCAACAAAGCAAGGTGGCTCCTCCGGACTTTATTGTGTAACCTCGTATAATTCGAACTATCATATTGATTTTCTAATAATTTACATATTTTTCTTTCTTTAGTTTTGCTACCAAAACTACACATGGTCCTACCGGCCGTATTTGTACCGCTTAAACCTAGACTACAATGTTTACAGTGCAAACTTTCTTAGTAACCTTTCTAAACAAAACTATACTGGTCAACATGGGCCGAATAATTTGAATCGCATAAGCCATAGGTTACAGTTCATTGCAAAATTTCCTTAACAAATCATCTTCAAAATTTCCTTAATAAGTCTTGTTTGAATTCTAGTAAAAATGTCAATTAATACAGACTATTATTTGTCAAAATTAAACAACATCATTGAGGACCTGGAACAGGTCGTTAACATAATTGCTGGAAATGAAATCCCAGCAGGTCTCATTAGTGAATTCCGACGCATCCACAGCAATTTTATTGACACGTACGAATACATGGAAAAAGCTTTTGAGCATGAAGTCGCGAAACTGCAGAAAAGGCTTTTCAATTGAAAGCCAAATTTCAACTTTTGTACTTACCCATCCTGGCTAAATGTCCAGGCATTATAAAATCTGAACAAAAAGAAATTTCACCGGTTAACCTCACCAATAATTGCATCAGTCTGCCAAGCCTACAAGTACCCACTTTCTCAGGCAATAACAATGAATGGACAGACTTTATCACTATGTTTGACTCCATGATACACTCTAATGTTAATCTTACTGCAGTACAAAAATTTCAATATTTAAAATCAACTTTGAAAGGCGATGCCTTAGCAACCATTACCGGCTTAACAATTTCAGAAAATAATTATGCAATAGCTTACAACGCTTTAAGAAACCGCTATGCAAACCCACGCAGGCTAGCCGATCAATATTTTAAACAGATTCAAGAATTTAAATCAATGAAAACCGCTTCGCAATCAGAACTCAACCGCTTTCTAACTGCACACTCTAACGCAGTATATGCCTTGAAGGCCATTAACCTACCGGACTTAGCAGATTTTCTGTTATTTCAACTGGCAGTTAATAATTTAGATCCGAACACTCGTCTTAATTTTGAAACTAGGCTAGGCACCAACACTATGCCTACTTACCGCAGCTTAAATGATTTCGTAACCGAGCAAGCTAGAGCAATGGAATTGCTCAACCAGCCTTTGACTTCAACCGTAGCTAGCACAAGCCAACAACCTCGAGTATTGGTGTCTTCTTTAAATGAACCTGACCTAATTAATGCGTCATATCCAAATGCTGACCCACATAACATTAATTCGTGTGGCGACTTAAATCAGGGCATTAACCCTCAACCACCTCAGTTTAAGCCGGTGCAAAACTTCGCAAAGCCTCAACCTCGCACTTTTCAGGCAAGGCCTACCATGCAGAGTCATATTCGACCACAGACAGTGACGCGACCAACCATCTCACCAGTTTCTAACAGACCGGGTCAATCAGTGTTTCGACATCGGCTACCTCCATTTCATATGGCTCAAGCTAACGTATCAACCACTCATGCTGGAAAATGCATTTACTGCGACTCAGACCATATCATATTCCACTGCAATGCATTCTTAGATTTAACTGTGCCTGAACGAAAAAAGGCCATTGACAAGTTACAACGTTACTTCAACTGTCTTGGCTCGCATTTTCAGTCCAAATGCAAATCAGTCAAATACTGCAAACATTGTGGGGATTCGCATCACACATTGTTACATGACAACGCTCCTTCACGACATTGACTAATTCAACCGCGACACCCCAGTTCGACAGTCAAACATCAACTTGTTATTAAATCACAACCGCACGCTCTTTCTTGTAAAATTCATTCCTCTCTTGCCTTGTTTGGCACCGCACAGGTCATCATTCAAGACCAATTCGGTCAACCGCTTCTTTTCAGAGCCATCATTGACCCAGGCAGTCAAATCTCTGCTATAACGAAACATGCTAGTACACTTTTAAATAAATAAAACCTCTAAACCACAAATAACATTTTGTATTCTTTAAATACCTCTGAAGATGATTGCTGGGCAATCGAAATGTACATAAGGTTTAAATAAAATGTTATTTGTGGTTTAGAGGTTTTATTTATTTAAAAATAAACATTATGCCACAGTTGCTTCATATAGTTATGCTAGTACACTGTTAAACTTACCCGCTCGGAAATCAAATCTTTCATTGATTGGTGTCGCATCCAAGACAACCCGCATATCTGAATATATCACTTTACAAATTTTCTCGATGCATGACCAGATTGTCTTGCTTACCGCTGAAGCTGCTGTACTTCAGCACATTACTGACCCGCTTCCATCAACCGCTTTGGCACCAAACATACGTGCCCATTATAAGAACTTACCGCTAGCTGATCCGGATTTCGATACACCTTCAAGTGTTGACATCATCCTAGGCGCTGACATTTTCACACAGATTCTCACTAATGGACCTAGCACCATTATCCAAGGACAACCCTCAGCACTTAACACTAGGTTAGGTTAGGTCATCATTGGATCTATACCCTACAGTATGCCTCATCAACCGCGCGCATTTATCACTACTTTAGAGTCAATTGATGACAACATTCGACGGTTTTGGGAAGTCAAAGAAGTCACAGATGTGAGCCGCCTTAGCCCAGAAGATCAACGTTGTGAAAAGCTGTTCACAACCACTAGTACTCGTCGCTCATCGGGAAGATACATTGTAGCACTCCCATTTAAGCAAGAAGCTACCTCGCTCAAATCCAATCGTAACACAGTTCTCGCCAGCTATCATGCTTTAGAAAAACGCTTGAACCGCCAGCCCGAAGTAGCCATACAATACCATCAGTTTATGGCAGAGTATATTGCTCTAGGGCACATGTATCCTGCTCCCACTACTTCTGATTATTTCATTCCACACCATTGTGTATTCAAAACCACTAGCTCAACCACCAAACTAAGAGTTGTGTTTAACGCTTCATCACCTGATTGTCATGCAAATTCTCTAAACCAGCAAATGTTGTCTGGTCCTAAACTCCAAAAAGACTTATCTAACTTAATAACCTCGTTTCGATTCTTTGTTTACGCTGTCTGTGCCGATATTAAAATGATGTATCGACAGATTTTGGTACGACCAGAAGATCGTCCCTACCAGGACATATTGTACAGACCTTCGCCTCAATCACCGCTGCTGGAATTTGAACTGGCTTCCGTTACTTATGGTTTAACCCCTTCTGCTTACCTGGCCTTACGCACCCTTGAACAATTAGTAGAAGATGGAGCTAAATATCCAACCGCATCTAAGGCCATTCTTTATCAGACTTATGTGGATGACATCGTCACTGGTGCTGACACAACAGAGGACGCAAGACATTTAATACAGGAACTTAATGACATTTTCGCTCTTGCGGGACTTGAACTCAGAAAGTGGTCTTCTAACGACCCTTCATTACTCGCAACACTACCAGCGTCACACCTCGAAAATCCGCTACTATTTCAGGATGATTCCACAGCTATTAAAATCTTAGGCTTACAGTGGTACCCCTCCTCTGATTCGTTCTCTTACCGCACTCAAAATTTTGACCAGGTTCCTACAAAACGCACTATCTTATCTTATGTTGCTCGTACTTTTGACCCACTTGGGTTTCTCACTCCCATCACCTTCTGGATCAAACTATTCACTAAACGACTTTGGTACGAAAAATTGGACTGGGATCAGAAACTACCAACCGCCCTTATAAACCAATGGAACGGCTTTATTATACATTTCACTTGTCTGTCTGAAATTCAAATCCCTCGCCACGTCAGTACTCACTCAGCCAGTCATCACCTCCTTGGCTTTTGTGATGGTTCTGAATCTGGATATGCTGCTGCCATCTATCTGAGATCCGAGATTGACGGGATTATCACCACACACTTGTTGAAGGCTAAAAGTAAAGTAGCTCCTCTTAAATTGCTTACCATACCTCGATTGGAACTCTGCGGCGCTGTGTTGCTTTCAAAGTTATATAAATCCATTCATCCCTCGCTTGATTTCATTCCAACCGCTAACACTGTTTTTTTCACCGATTCTGAGATAGTACTTCATTGGATTCATACCCCCCTCATCAGCTGAAAACATTCGTAGCCAACCGCATCACTGAGATTGTTTCGAGCACAAATAGATCAATGGTTCCATGTCTCGACTAATGACAACCCTGCAGACGTTGCTTCTCGCGGTTGTTTGCCTGATCAACTTGCTACACACTTTGGTGGCATGGACCTCCATGGTTATTACACTCTACTACCGCTTGGGATCTCACACGACCTAAAGGAACTAACCCAGATCAGACGGAAACAAAGGTTGAAGCTAAAGTTCATTGCACGACTGTTCAAGAGCCCAACCGTCTCTTGGAAATGATCGAACAACATTCAAACTTAACCACCCTTCATCATGTTTATGCCTATGTATTACGTTTCATTAACAATTGTCGTAACAAGGTCCAAGTTACCAGCAATCCTCACAACACTCGTTATAAGGCCAAGCTCGCAGTGATCAAAACCACTGCCCTTAAACCCACTCTCCAACAGCTTTCAGTGCAAGAACTTGGTAATGCAAAGACTTTGTGCGTTAAAATGGTACAAACCAATGCATTCTCTGATGCCTTGAAAAGACTTCAAGCTGGTAGCCGCGTCAACGACAACTTATGCAGCTTAACACCGTTTGTCGATCCCTCTGGCTTGATCAGGGTGGGCGGTAGACTTGATCATTCGTCTCTGAGTTATGACTCTGTTACCAAAATACCATCATTACGCCAACCTCATTGGTGACCACTATCATAAGCTGGCATTACATGCCGGACCTCGTACCACTCAAGCCTTGATCAACAGTGAGTTTTGGATCATCGCTTTACGCTCTTTACTTCGACAACACATCCATGCGTGCGTTCGCTGTTTTCGCTTACAAACTAAACCGCAACAGCCTATAATGGCCTCATTACCATCTTCAAGAGTTACACCGTCGCCTCCCTTCTATAGAGTAGGAGTAGATTTTGCAGGACCTTTTGATACCAAGGCCAACCACCTGCGAACCTCTAAGCTATTAAAAGCTTACCTATGCTTGTTTGTATTTATGACAACCAAAGCAGTTCACCTGGAACTCGTAACTGACTTATCTACGGACGCTTTCTTCGCCGCATTTCATCGCTTCACCTCCAGAAGAGGTCTACCCTCAGAGGTTTATTCTGACAACGGCACGAACTTTACAGGCGCTGCCAATCGACTTAATGAGGTTTACAAATTTCTTGAACGCTCTAATTCTCATATCAAACATAAACTAGTTGATCAACGCATCATATGGCATTTCAATCCTCCGGCCGCTCCTCATTTTGGAGGACTGTGGGAAGCCGCTGTCAAATCTACCAAGTCGTTGCTACACCGCACTGTGGGTAACACCATGTTAACTGCTGAAGTGCTATCCACCTTGTTCATAAGGATAGAGGCTATTTTGAACAGCCGCCCTATTTTCGAAACATCTCCAGTTCCCAATGAAGGATCATCCTTTCTTACTCCCGGGCACTTCTTAATTGGACGTCCGTTGCTATCGCTTCCTGAAGAATGTTATACTGAACCTCTGCTTAAATCAAGATTGTCAATGCTTCAGCAAATGTCCAACCGCTTCTGGAAAACTTGGTCCACCCAATACCTGCACACACAAATTCAACGGCACAAGTGGAACAAGGACGCCTCTCCACTCAAGGAGAATCAAATAGTCTTCATAACTGGTGAACATTCGAACCCTCTTCATTGGCCTATGGGTTGGATCTTCAGATTGCATCCAGGAGCAGACCACATCGATAGGGTAGCTACTGTCAAGACCGCACATGGACAACTGAAGAGACCAGTAAACGAGCTCATCGGTTTTCCCCTCCACGTTTAGTCTTCCTCTTGGTTCTTTACATCCAGGTCGCCCCCCCCCCCCGCTCATCTATTTTTCCTTTTTTCAGTTCTAAAACATTCGTTTTGGTGGGCGGTATGTTAAGTACAGAATGTTAATCTCACTTTCCCTAAACCACGTTTGTTGACATCTGTCATTATTTTCGATATAACCTAGGAACAGCTGGTGTTCCTTACCACAGTTCAATCTCCACTGCCTACTAGACATTCGTTGCCGGCCAGAATCTAGACTTCTTTTACTGCAAAGAAATAGTTTTGCGATCCAGTTACCAGACGCATTGAGCCTATTCATCTATGTTCTAGACTAGATCTACGAGTTTCAATCTAGTTACTCTTTGTTGTGCATTTCCGTCTTTGTCAAAGTTACATTCCTCTTCCAATATGGCTGTTTACTAGTGCGGCTCTCCAGTTTCTAGGCAAGTGCTTTTAGCTGGTTACATCGGGTTCTAACCGCGTTATAATATTACACCGCTTATTGATTATGTTCAGTTAATGTCTTAAATGCGTTCTAACTATAAATTACCGCAGTCAAACTTTAATAAGTCAATTTAACCGCGTTATAAGTTCGAATGCCATTGTATTAGGTAAACCGCGTGGGATTTCATTATACCGCAGACAGTTAACCATTTAACCTCGTGCGTGAACTATCAAGTGTTAATTATAGATTTTCTATTGTGACGATTGAAGCGATTTTACTTTACATTAATTTTAAATGAGATGCCCTTCTTCGCAATCTACGGTTCATCACTTCAGGACTTAACCCAGGCCTGGGACCATCACCGCTTCACCTACACTGTATAGTTTGGAATGGTAAGTGGCGTGGACTTAACTTCACTCATAATCTTGAACTATTTCTTTTAATTAACGTTTAGTGTTTAACTTAAATTCAGTGTCGTTTTTATCATTAAAGCAGCCCTTGCACTGGTTCAACAAAGCAAGATGGCTCCTCCGGACTTTATTGTGTAACCTCGTATAATTTGAACTACCATATTGATTTTCTAATAATTTACATATTTTTCTTTCTTTAGTTTTGCTACCAAAACTATACAATAGTCTTATAGATAAGAATCCCCAATGCCTACCCTCACCCCAACGCTAAAAATAGACTCAGCAAACGTTTTGTGATGGTATTACCATCATACAGTACACTACTACTGTATAAGCCGGAAACCTGTCTTAATGCCGGTCGCAATAGATTCCGGCTTAAACAGGAATCACTGTACAATATTAATTACAGTACTGTATAGCAAGTAGAATGGCATAAAGAAGGCTTTGATATTGAGTAGTTTTATTGCAGATAAGTACCCTGTCCAAAAGACACTATAGTTTGGCCACCATCCCTCTTGCTCAGTCCTAACTTTATTCCTTGTCTCTTACAAATGGACGTAATTGGTATATACGTCCTTAAGAAACATAATCCTATCTATCATTTCCAATACTTTCTTATCGTTGTTATTAATTCAATTAATTACTATAATAAATTTGAAAAACATTTTTCTTGGTAGTTGACAGTGTTAAATAAATTGATCTCCCATACAGTATTCAAAGTAATAAAAATATAATTAAATTTTATGTAATGAAAAGCTCATGTAATTGGAAAAAAACTTTTACAAATCATATTGATAAACCTGAGTTCTTATGAAAACTGTGCTTGTGTTCAGTTCTGATTGTATGTCAGTCTTTAAAGTCCCATTATTAGTTACATAAATGTACATACAAAATGAACTATAAAATTAGTGTGTAAGGTTCATAACTGCCATGCCTATGTGCTTAGATTTAAAGTACTTATATTTCAAATACAATATAAAGAAAACCAAATATGTTGAACACGAGTGTACACACACACACACACACACATGTTAAATATTAATAATGTCTCTTTCCAAGTAAACAACCTGAAGAATTAGATAATGCTTTTACGAGGTACTGTCCAGAATACATAGTGATAGACGACAGATAATATAATAATCTGGTAAAAGTATTGTTATTATTACTTGTTTTTTGTTTGTTTAGAAGATTACATATACATCATGAACATACATGTTATTCAAGTTAAAACCATAAATTATTTTTGCTATTTCATATAATTTAGATGTGAATAAAAAAGATATATAAGTATACTTATATAACTTCAATAACATACAACAGTTATAAAACATATAACTTCCCTAATACTTGTGTTGATATAATATTTTGTAGCTCTACTCTTGGTTAATGCCATGAGTAGGAAATGGAATAACTTAAATATAAGATGAACTAAATATAAATATATTCAAAATATTTTTGATATTGCAAACTTTTACTTTCATGTAAAAATTATTGATGCAAATAATTACAAAGTTCTAAACCAATCCAAAATGATGAACGAAGTTGATTTTTAATGCTTATCTAACAATAGATTAGATTAATGTTCATAAGTCAACAGCAGTATATTAATTTGTTTATTTAATTGTCATTATGATGAGATAATAAGTAAATTTATCAATTGACATTTTCTAATCAGAAATAAATCAAGTCTTTTATAGTACTAGAGTAAATTGTTTTTTAATCACAGGTCTCAAAATAGAAATACTGAATTTCCTCACATGGGATGATCCCTGCATAAAAAATAGATATGCAATGTTTGCTCATATGTAGTGCCTCCCACATTAGAAATTAGAAATACTGTATTTGCTCACATGTGATACTACCCTTCATAGTAAAATAGAGTTGCTGTATTTGCTCGCATGCGATGCACCCACACAAGAAGATAGAACTGCTGTATTAGCTCACATGTAATGCTCCTCTTCATAATAAAATAGAACTGCTGTATTTGCTCACATGTGATACTACCCTTCATAGTAAAATATAGTTGCTGTATTTGCTCGCATACGATGCACCCACACAAGAAGAGAGAACTGCTGTATTAGCTCACATGTAATGCTCCCCTTCATAATAAAATAGAACTGCTGTATTTGCTCACATGTAATGCTTCCCTTCATAGTAAAATAGAGTTGCTGTATTTGCTCGCATGCGATGCACCTACACAAGAAGATAGAACTGCTGTATTAGCTCACATGTAATGCTCCCCTTCATAGTAAATAAAATAGAGTTGCTGTATTTGCTTGCATGTGATGCACCCACACAAGAAGATAGAACTGCTGTAATAGCTCACATGTAATGCTCCTCTTCATAACAAAATAGAACTGCTAGTAGAGAAGGCTTTAGTTGAGATGGAGCGCTTGGGCGGGAGCCAATAGGAAAGCCGGATTTGTTACCCCCACCACTTTCCAAGATGGCGGCGCCCATATGGCGGGAAAAAGATGGCGGCGCCCATTTGACGGGAACAAGATGGCGTCTCGCTCTAGTGTCCTAACCTATGAAAAAGTGGTGTGTGTGTGTGTGTATGGGGTGTATGAGGGGTAGATGAAGGGTGAGGTCGCCCCAGGGGTTGTTTTAAAATAATATATAAAATTGCCTAAAAACAATCGGTTAGATCAAACGACCAACGTTTCAACTAAACAACTGTCTTACGCTAAGTTTAACCGACCAACATACGCGAGGTTCAAACGAACAACATTTACACCAAGTTCAAATAGTCAACAGTCTGCGCGGGAATCGGCCTATCACATTGTAGGCGCTCGGTAGGCTTTAAATTGCATCTAACCTAACCCAACCTAGGTGTACGGGTGTTCTCAGCTACGTTCAGGACCTTCCCCGGAGGTAGCACATGTAATGCTCCCCTTCATAATATAATAGAACTGCTGTATTTGCTCAGATGTAATGCTCCCCTTCCTAATAAAATAGAACTGCTGTATTTGCTCAGATGTAATGCTCCCCTTCCTAATAAAATAGAACTGCTGTATTTGCTCAGATGTAATGCTCCCCTTCATAATATAATAGAACTGCTGTATTTGCTCAGATGTAATGCTCCCCTTCCTAATAAAATAGAACTGCTGTATTTGCTCACATGTAATGCTCCCCTTCATAATATAATAGAACTGCTGTATTTGTTCAGATGTAATGCTCCCCTTCATAATAAAATAGAACTGCTGTATTTGCTCAGATGTAATGCTCCCCTTCATAATAAAATAGAACTGCTGTATTTGCTCAGATGGAATGCTCCCCTTCATAATAAAATTGAACTGCTGTATTTGCTCACATGTAATGCTCCCCTTCATAATATAATAGAACTGCTGTATTTGTTCAGATGTAATGCTCCCCTTCATAATAAAATAGAACTGCTGTATTTGCTCACATGTAATGCTCCCCTTCATAATATAATAGAACTGCTGTATTTGTTCAGATGTAATGCTCCCCTTCATAATAAAATAGAACTGCTGTATTTGCTCACATGTAATGCTCCCCTTCATAATATAATAGAACTGCTGTATTTGTTCAGATGTAATGCTCCCCTTCATAATAAAATAGAACTGCTGTATTTGCTCAGATGTAATGCTCCCCTTCATAATAAAATAGAACTGCTGTATTTGCTCAGATGGAATGCTCCCCTTCATAATATAATAGAACTGCTGTATTTGCTCACATGTAATGCTCCCCTTCATAATAAAATAGAACTGCTGTATTTGCTCAGATGTAATGCTCCCCTTCATAATAAAATAGAACTGCTGTATTTGCTCAGATGGAATGCTCCCCTTCATAATAAAATAGAACTGCTGTATTTGCTCACATGTAATGCTCCCCTTCATAATATAATAGAACTGCTGTATTTGTTCAGATGTAATGCTCCCCTTCATAATAAAATAGAACTGCTGTATTTGCTCAGATGTAATGCTCCCCTTCATAATAAAATAGAACTGCTGTATTTGCTCAGATGGAATGCTCCCCTTCATAATAAAATTGAACTGCTGTATTTGCTCACATGTAATGCTCCCCTTCATAATATAATAGAACTGCTGTATTTGTTCAGATGTAATGCTCCCCTTCATAATAAAATAGAACTGCTGTATTTGTTCAGATGTAATGCTCCCCTTCATAATAAAATAGAACTGCTGTATTTGCTCAGATGTAATGCTCCCCTTCATAATAAAATAGAACTGCTGTATTTGCTCAGATGTTATGCTCCGCTCATAATAAAATAGAACTGCTGTATTTGCTCAGATGTAATGCTCCCCTTCATAATAAAATAGAACTGCTGTATTTGCTCAGATGTAATGCTCCCCTTCATAATAAAATAGAACTGCTGTATTTGCTCAGATGTTATGCTCCGCTCATAATAAAATAGAACTGCTGTATTTCCTCAGATGTAATGCTCCCCTTCCTAATAAAATAGAACTGCTGTATTTGCTCAGATGTAATGCTCCCCTTCCTAATAAAATAGAACTGCTGTATTTGCTCAGATGTAATGCTCCCCTTCATAATATAATAGAACTGCTGTATTTGCTCAGATGGAATGCTCCCCTTCATTATAAAATAGAACTGTTGTATTTGCTCAGATGTTATGCTCCGCTCATAATAAAATAGAACTGCTGTATTTGCTCAGATGTAATGCTCCCCTTCCTAATAAAATAGAACTGCTGTATTTGCTCGCATGTGATGCACCCGCATAAGAAGATAGAACTGCTGTATTAGCTCACATGTAATGCTCCCCTTCATAATAAAATAGAACTGCTTTATTTGCTCAGATGTAATGCTCCCCTTCATAATATAATAGAACTGCTGTATTTGCTCAGATGTAATGCTCCCCTTCCTAATAAAATAGAACTGCTGTATTTGCTCACATGTAATGCTCCCCTTCATAATATAATAGAACTGCTGTATTTGTTCAGATGTAATGCTCCCCTTCATAATAAAATAGAACTGCTGTATTTGCTCAGATGTAATGCTCCCCTTCATAATAAAATAGAACTGCTGTATTTGCTCAGATGGAATGCTCCCCTTCATAATAAAATTGAACTGCTGTATTTGCTCACATGTAATGCTCCCCTTCATAATATAATAGAACTGCTGTATTTGTTCAGATGTAATGCTCCCCTTCATAATAAAATAGAACTGCTGTATTTGTTCAGATGTAATGCTCCCCTTCATAATAAAATAGAACTGCTGTATTTGCTCAGATGTAATGCTCCCCTTCATAATATAATAGAACTGCTGTATTTGCTCAGATGGAATGCTCCCCTTCATTATAAAATAGAACTGTTGTATTTGCTCAGATGTTATGCTCCGCTCATAATAAAATAGAACTGCTGTATTTGCTCAGATGTAATGCTCCCCTTCCTAATAAAATAGAACTGCTGTATTTGCTCGCATGTGATGCTCCCCTTCATAATATAATAGAACTGCTGTATTTGTTCAGATGTAATGCTCCCCTTCATAATAAAATAGAACTGCTGTATTTGCTCAGATGTAATGCTCCCCTTCATAATAAAATAGAACTGCTGTATTTGCTCAGATGGAATGCTCCCCTTCATAATAAAATTGAACTGCTGTATTTGCTCACATGTAATGCTCCCCTTCATAATATAATAGAACTGCTGTATTTGTTCAGATGTAATGCTCCCCTTCATAATAAAATAGAACTGCTGTATTTGTTCAGATGTAATGCTCCCCTTCATAATAAAATAGAACTGCTGTATTTGCTCAGATGTAATGCTCCCCTTCATAATAAAATAGAACTGCTGTATTTGCTCAGATGTTATGCTCCGCTCATAATAAAATAGAACTGCTGTATTTGCTCAGATGTAATGCTCCCCTTCATAATAAAATAGAACTGCTGTATTTGCTCAGATGTAATGCTCCCCTTCATAATAAAATAGAACTGCTGTATTTGCTCAGATGTTATGCTCCGCTCATAATAAAATAGAACTGCTGTATTTGCTCAGATGTAATGCTCCCCTTCCTAATAAAATAGAACTGCTGTATTTGCTCAGATGTAATGCTCCCCTTCCTAATAAAATAGAACTGCTGTATTTGCTCAGATGTAATGCTCCCCTTCATAATATAATAGAACTGCTGTATTTGCTCAGATGGAATGCTCCCCTTCATTATAAAATAGAACTGTTGTATTTGCTCAGATGTTATGCTCCGCTCATAATAAAATAGAACTGCTGTATTTGCTCAGATGTAATGCTCCCCTTCCTAATAAAATAGAACTGCTGTATTTGCTCGCATGTGATGCACCCGCATAAGAAGATAGAACTGCTGTATTAGCTCACATGTAATGCTCCCCTTCATAATAAAATAGAACTGCTTTATTTGCTCAGATGTAATGCTCCCCTTCATAATATAATAGAACTGCTGTATTTGCTCAGATGTAATGCTCCCCTTCCTAATAAAATAGAACTGCTGTATTTGCTCACATGTAATGCTCCCCTTCATAATATAATAGAACTGCTGTATTTGCTCAGATGTAATGCTCCCCTTCATAATAAAATAGAACTGCTGTATTTGCTCAGATGTAATGCTCCCCTTCCTAATAAAATAGAACTGCTGTATTTGCTCAGATGTAATGCTCCCCTTCATAATATAATAGAACTGCTGTATTTGCTCAGATGTAATGCTCCCCTTCATAATAAAATAGAACTGCTGTATTTGCTCAGATGTAATGCTCCCCTTCATAATAAAATAGAACTGCTGTATTTGCTCAGATGTAATGCTCCCCTTCCTAATAAAATAGAACTGCTGTATTTGCTCAGATGTAATGCTCCCCTTCCTAATAAAACAGAACTGCTGTATTTGCTCACATGTAATGCTCCCCTTCATAATATAATAGAACTGCTGTATTTGCTCAGATGTAATGCTCCCCTTCCTAATAAAATAGAACTGCTGTATTTGCTCAGATGTAATGCTCCCCTTCCTAATAAAATAGAACTGCTGTATTTGCTCACATGTAATGCTCCCCTTCATAATATAATAGAACTGCTGTATTTGCTCACATGTAATGCTCCCCTTCATAATATAATAGAACTGCTGTATTTGCTCACATGTAATGCTCCCCTTCTTAATAAAACAGAACTGCTGTATTTGCTCAGATGTAATGCTCCCCTTCATAATAAAATAGGCATGCTGTATTTGCTTACATTTGATGGTCCTGCACAAGACAATGGAAAAGCTCTATTTGCTGATGTGTTATGCTTCTCTTTATAACAAGATAGAAATGTTTCATTTTGCTCAAATGTAAAGTTTGAAGTCACAAGATTTAAAAACTGTGTACGTTAATTTTAAAAATATAATATTATTTTTATTAAAGTTTTGTCTTGAATTCTTTGTTTAAACTATAAGTAAAAGGTACTTAACTAAGTGAATACGTAATGGCTTACTTGCTAACACATTTCAAAACATTCGTACCTTTTAATTATAGTTATTTTTATTATTACAGTAATTAATGAATTGGTGATCTTAAAATTTAACCCTTAACACACGCATTAGGCCAGGAGTCTGCAAACTTTTCTATACTGATTACTTCAGCAAGTTCCAAGTGGCAACACTGTTTGTATTTTCCTACACAAGAATTGCCCTAAACAAGAATATTGTTGCTAAATTTGCTAATTCAATCACTATTGTGTTATACTGTATTGTTTACAATTGGAACACTTGACGACATCTGGTTGTAACATAAATATTAGTATACCCTCTCTATCCTTCCTTAATAGAAATTGGTGTCCTTTATTGAACCTCATTGGATCAAGTAAGTTCTGGTGTATTCCACTCACTTCTAGATAACAACATTAATTGGAGTATAAAAATGCAGATGGTGGGACCACGAGTCAATCCACCTAGGAAATGCAAAGGTAGCGAACATGTGTGTTGTGAAATAAAGTAGTAGTGCATAACTCATTAGCTTAAAAAGGGATTGTACATGTTAAAATCTTTGTAATAATACTGATTTTTATTTGAGATACTGTTTTGTGTGCAGTTTACTAGAATGGAAAATAAGTGAATGTAGGCAGTGAATAGAGAACATTCAAAGATCAGTCGAAGTTCAATATTTTATAATTGATTCCAGTAAGAAACATCTGTGTTTGATTTCCAATAAAACCACAGCTGTTCTCAAAGAATATAATTGATTCCAGTAAGAAACATCTGTGTTTGATTTCCAATAAAACCACAGCTGTTCTCAAAGAATATAATATTAAACGTCATTATGAAACAAAACATTTAAAAAATTACTGCAAATTCTAGAAGTTTGCAGACAGAAAATTTTGAAGATTTGTTGCATGAATTGAAATCACAGTAATCTATGTTTACGATTGCTCAATAGTTAACAAGAAGCTGCAATTTTTCGTGTGGCTCTTGAAATCGCAAAACATGAAAAACCAAACACCACTGGAGAAATGATTATTCCCTGAAATATCAAGAGCATAAAAAGAAGCAGCTACGTGTTATACTGTCTTGTAAGGCAAAGGATAAAGAATGGTAGATGAGTAAAGCAGGACTAAGAAAAGGGCAAATGTGCCAAGGTTATAGCAGTGTTGCTTCCCTGAAGTAGGTCCACTCATTATCAAGATCATAAAGAAGTAGCTGTTTGCTGCACAATCCTTGACCTCAAGTTTAAGTAATTTTTTTTTTTGTTTCGAGGTACCTTAAATCAAAAGAGGTAACACACACAAGCTTTTTACATAAGTAAATTTGAAAGATGCCATAAGCAAAGTAATTGGTTCTATATAAAACGAGATGTTGAAAAAATTATTTCACAACTTCACTGCGAGATTAGAAGAATGTATAGCAAGAAATTGACACCGTTTACACAATTTCGTATTCAAATCTTAAATTATTTAATTATGTTTTTATAATATTTTTCATTAATTGCCATTTATTATACTTACATTTAATTATTAAATTCGCAGAAACGTGATTATAAATATTGTGAGTGTGTTTATTTTAAATGGTCTTGTTATATTGCTGGTTCCTGTACTTCATAAAATGAAATAAAGTAGATACAAAAAAGTCCCTAATAATAAAAGGAGACTTTTATTTGAAAAAATTCAATAAGATAAAACAATTTTTTTCAATACTTATTTATAATTGACAGTTATGATCGTTTCGGTTTTTCACTAAAATCAAAATTAAACTGACTTGAAGGTAAATTAATTTCTTTTACTTCTACTGTTATCTTTGTACTCAATATACAACTGTTTTTACTCTACAAAACCAGTTACTATGAATTTTATAACATTACTAAGAAAATAAAAGAATCACTCAAAAAAATGATTTATATATCAGTGATAACTGCTGTGAATGCCTAAAATTTTAAAAATTAAAATTAAGTTATGGCAATAAAAAAGCTTGTTTTGTTTCAGCTACTGCTACATGCGTAATGTCATTAATAAGTGCAGTTTTACTAGGGATGTTACATTCTAAACCAAAAGAAGAAAATACGACAGATGAAACCGCTGAAGTTGTTCGTATAACTGACATCAAAGATTTCAACATCACTTTTTGGCTAATCACTATTATTTGCATAGCATATTATGTCGCTATATTCCCTTTAATTGCTTTGGGCAAGTACGTAGATAATTTCATTATTTCCAGTCTTGTACTTTATAAATAGATAGATTCAGAATAATGTAAAGTTGTAAGTTGTAGTTGTGTCGATTTAACTGAAAGGTATGAATAGATAATATAATTATATATTCTAATAGATGTTATGAAATTCTAGCATGTATTTCTAATATGAGTAAAAGTGTATATTATAAAGCATAACACATACTTTTAAAATTTCTCACATAAAAATATTCTTTTAGGAAATCCATCTTGGCTTACAGGCCCTAAATAAGTAGACATCTTTTTATCGATTAGTTGGATCAATGATTTTTCTTTATGTAAATACACACACAGGTATATATATATATATATATATATATATATATATATATATATATATATATATATATATATATATATATGTTTAGGTTAGTTTTGGTTGGTAAAGATTATTTAGATTTTTTGCACTAGGAGACTGACAGACTTACCTTGGTAAGAGTCCACTCTGTAGTCTTGAAATAGAAACACAAAAAGCACTTAACCAATGATATATTTCAACCACACAGTGGTCTTTGTCAATCAAAGAGAAAACACAAAAAGAAATATGAGAGAATGAAATAAAATAAATATGATATTTATTATATGATGTATATAAGATATATATATATATATATATATATATATATATATATATATATATATATATATATAGTAACATTTTGGAACAGCAAGTAAGAAAGGCACTATGTATAATATAATATAAATATGTAAGTAAATTCAAACCATAAAATAACCAATTATGAAAAAAGAGAAAAAATTTAAACATAACCTAAATTGGCAAAATCGTAACATTTAATCACAAGTTTAGAACAATAACACTATAAAAAAAACAATATAATAGAAACAATTTAAATGTGTAACAGTTTGAAAAGAGCACTAAAACAATGTAAATAAAAGTAAAAGCCTTTTAGTGTTAAGAAAGTGAAACCAGTTTTAGATTACAAAAATGAACCAAGACGCGCTGACTAACGTATTCAGTGAAGTGTGCGCGCTTTGTGAACAGAACAGCTGATAATTTAAACTTAGTCGGGAGATATAATATTTAAATGCAGTTACCTGCAATGAAATTAAAATCTAGTTATTAAGCACATGAAATGTACCAAAGGCAGTGAATACAGCATCCGTAAAGCTAGTAACAACAATTAAAAAAAGGAAATAGTTGGTTTAGCCATTTTTAAATACGTGGCTTAGCGTCGCTTCAGTTGCCCACACACCTACTCAAGCAAGACAGACGTACTTCAGAATTGGCCAATAATATTTAACGAATTTAAACTTAGTGCGGGAGTGTTAGTCTTGAATTCAATTAACAGTACAAAATACTTTCAAGAAAATTAATTGAAACTATTTATTTAGAAAGATTTTATTGAATATTTTGATAAAGGCCGAAAAGTGGAATCTGCAACCTAAAACACCTTAAGTATCTATGCTAGATCCATTACTACATTTTGAAATTTTGCAATCAGACATTTATAAAAGTAAAAGAAACCAGTGAATTTATTATAAAATTAAACTATAAAAGAAAACATTTAGAAAGAATATTAAGGAACAATTTTACTTAGAAATAAATTAATTTGTAACATAGTTTATAACATTTATAGCTTAGATTTTTTTGTTCTTGTACTTTAGAGTGCCAAATAAGATTTCATTATTCAAAATTTAAAACCCACCAGATAACCCGAGATTAAGAGAGCTTTTCTAAAACAAAATTAAAATCCAATTAGGCTAAATTAAATAAAAATTGTTGCTGCCCAAAAGAGAAATACAATTTAGAGTAATAAGACTTATTATAATAGAGGAAACTTATAGTAAATTTGTAAAACCTAAAAACAGAAAAAAAATTGTAATTTATTAATAGAACTTATAATTGCTAAGAAATTGTTTGAAATGATACATTAAACTTGTTATTAAAAAAGGAAAGCCCTAGAAAATTTATTTATCTTAAAATAAATTAGAAAAGCTACTAACCTACCTTGAACAAAATAATTGAGATATTTTATTAAAGACAAATTTTTAAAAAAATACATTTTAAATAATTATAATAAAAGAAACTATTACTATATATATATATATGAAGTTAATATATTACTATTGTAAGTAATTTTTACAATAGTAATATATTAACTTCATAAAGTCAGTGCAACGGAAAAACAATGGATAACGTAAAATATCAGGAATATATATATATAGTAGTTTTTGGTTTAGATAGGAGACTGACAGACCCAAATTTGGTTCAGACAACCTTTAAATTTGAAAAATATTTTAGTACATCCAAAATTATCAGATTTTCAGAATATATATATATATATATATATATATATATATATAAGAAGTTAATATATTACTATTGTAAGTAATTTTATCCACCATTAAGTGCAATGATTTTACCTTGAGTGATGAGGCGCCTTTCGGTCACTTGACCATTGTCGAATCACTAATTACTTTTTCTTAATTTTTCTGGTGTGTATGTTCGGTCCGTCGTGTTCGTAATTGTTGACGTCATACGTTTCCTCTTGAGTCTTGTGTATTATGTTTTTGAATAGTATGTCTTCTGTATATGTTGTTTGTAGATTCATTAAATTGTTGTGTATGTTTTTGTAAATGTGGTATTTTTCTAGTAAGTTTAGTTCTATTAGGTTATTATTTATTTCAAGTATGGTTAGGTTATTTTCGTAATTTGTTATTTCATGTTTATGTGATATTAGGTGTGCTGCAACATTTGATACTTTTGAATTTTTGTTTTTGAATGCTCTATAATGTTCTTCAAATCTTATTTTAAATAATCTGGTTGTTTTCCCTATGTAAAATGCGTTACAGTTGTTACATGTAATTTTGTAAATTCCTGATAGGTTATGTTTTTCTGAATTTGTTTTGTGGTTTGTGTTATTAAGATATTTTATTATTTTGTTGTGTGGTTTGTATGTTGGAGTGTAGTATTCTTTGTTGTATATATTTGTTATTTTTTCTATTTTGTTATCGGTGTATTTATTTTAGGTAGATTTTTTTATTATTTTTTTGTTCCGGTTGTAGTGTTGTGTTGAGGTTAGGTTTTTTTGTGAATTTATTGTATATATTTTTTATAAGGTGTTTGTTGTATCCATTTTCTGTTGCAATTTTTGTAATGTTATCTAATTCTTCATTTGATTTTTGTTTGTTATCCTGTGTGTATTTTATTGCTTTATTTATCATGTTACTGTAAGTGTTAATTTTGTGTGTCCAGGGGTGGTTAGATTTGTAGTGTATTGTGGTGTTGTTGGAAGTAGGTTTTCTGTGTACTGTAGTTTCTATTTTATTGTTAATTATATTTAAGTGATGTGAAGATAGTTAATTGTTGTATTTGTTTCTGTTTCGACAGTGAATTGTATGTTTTCGTTGTATATATTTAGTTTGTTTAGTATTATGATGCGTTCGTTGTGAATGGGGGGTTGGTGTATTACAAGTATATCGTCTACGTATCTTGTCCATAGTAAAATATTATATGTGTTTAGTATAGGTTTAATTATTATTTGTTCAAAGTGTTGTAGATATATTTCTGACATGACTGATGATATGGGTGATCCCATGGGGAGTCCAGTTGTTTGTTGATAGTATTTATTGTTAAATTGGAAGTAATTTTGGTTACATATGTGTTTGGTTAGCGTACTGATACTATCTATTGTGTTTCTTTTTTCGTTATTGTGTATTAGTTTGTTTTTTATTATTTCTATGGTTTCTTCTATTGGGATGCTAGGGTACATGTTAGTTATGTCATAACTTATTATTTTTGTGTTGCTGTTTGTTTTTATGGTTTTTATTTTATTAATTAATTCGTATCCATTTTTTATATTGTATGTGTTGTTGATATGTATTTTAGATCCTATTATTTTGTCTAGTATTTTTGCGATTATGTAAGATGGTGCTGTTGTGAAATTTGTTAGTGGTCTAAATGGTGTGTCGGGTTTGTGGAATTTAGGTATGCCTGATAATATTGGTGCTCATGGTTTGGATGGGTATAGTCTTGTGTGGTATTTTAATTTATTGTTATAGTTTAGGGTATTTCGGTGAGTGACTATTAACTTTTTTATTGTAATAAGGTATTTGCTAGTTGGGTCTGCGATTTGTCCGTATTTATTTTCTTTTATGTAGTTAGTCATTGAATCGATGTATTTGGTATTTTCTATTATTACTGGTGTATTTGTTTTATCGGATTTTAATATTAAGTAGTCGTTGTTTTCTAGTTTTTCTCTGAGTTTTATAATTTTTTTAAAATTTATATATTTTTCCGTTTTTTTGTTTTTTTCCGTTTTTGTTAGGTTAATTTTATTATTAATATTGTTTCTTATGTGTTCAGTATTTTGGTGGGTAGTTTTGTGGATGTTAGATTCTGTGTCAACTATTAGGTTTTTTATTATTTGTTTTTTGTTGAAATTAGGTAGGTTATATTTGTAGGAATTTGTTATTATTATTTTTTCTTTTTCAGTAAACTGAGTTTTAGTTAAGTTTATGAATTTATTGTTGTTAGAGGTGTGGATTGGTTCTAGGCTATTTTTTAGGTTATGTTGTTGTTTTGATATGTGGATTGGTTCTAGGCTATTTTTTAGGTTGTGTTGTTGTTTTGATAAATTTTCAATTTTTCTGTTTTGTCTGTTTATTGTGTTTGTTTTATGTTTTATTATAATTTATTGTGTTTTTTCGTGTATAATAGGTGTGAGAGGATCAAAAGTTTTCATTATTTCCAAATTGGTTGTGTATAGTTGGAAGTTGATTTGGCTTTTTTATAGTAGACAGATTTAATGTTTTGTTTAATTATGTGTAATTCGGCTATTTTTGTTACTTTATTGATAATAGTGTTGTCAATTTAAGGTAATGAAATACAATGATTAGAATGTGTTAAAGAATGACTTAAATATTTATTAATTAAGAAGTATGTTAATGTTTGTTAACCCAACGCATTTGTTAACCCTATGGAATTGTTTACAAAACACTATGTTGACGCAACACATTTGTTAACAAAACTGCATATGTTAACCCAACGTGTTTGTTAACCCAATGCGTTTGTTAATCTAACGCTTTTGTTAACCCAACGGGTTTCTTAACAAAATGTGTATTTTAACCCATCGCATTTGTTAACCCAACGTGTTTGTTAGCAAAACTGTGTATGTTAACCCAATGCATTTGTTAAACAAACGCATATGGTAACCCAACGTGTTTTTTAACCCAACGCATTTGTTAACTCAACGTGTTTGTTAACCCAACGTCTTTATTAACCCAACCGATTTGTTAATCCAATGAGTTTGTTAACCCAGCGTGTTTGTTAACCCAACGCGTTTGTTAACCCAAGGTGTGTGTTAACCCAACGTGTTTGTTAACCTAACGTGTTTGTTAACCCAACGCATCCAGACAACAGGTTCAATTATTTGTATATTAAATTTTTAATTCTAGTACTTCTCATAAATATAAATTTCTTCATGTCTTGTAAACTCCAGGAAAGAAATGAGGAAATCTTTATATCTTAATAAAATTGCCTAGACTAACATGATTGGTAGGGTAGAGTTATGATGCTGCGAGTATCAATAAATCCATTATAATGCATATACGTGTCGTCTTTCACTGTCAAGGTGCTTTAAAATTTAATTAATGTTCTTTTGCGATAGTTTGTTTGAAAATTACAATATAGTGATTATTATTGATTTGTATAAATCTGCCATGACCTTAAGGCCTTCAGGTAATATATTGGTTTAAAAAACTCACAGATTTAAAGAAGGTTACCATTATAACCTTATCAGAGCTAAGACTCATCTTGGTTTTTTCAGAGATAGAGAGTGTTCTGTTTTCCTTTGAGAACGTTATTGTGTCCATTCTGGATCATAGTGATACATTAGGCTTCATCTATAGCTATGATTCGATTCATTTCTTTGTTTCCATCCTCATCAAACTGAGATAATAGGTCTTGACACACTAAGACATGATCCTGGTGGCATCTTCAGCTAAATACTTGTAGCTTGACAGAATTATCATACATAATACAAAATGCACTTAAATGCAGTTATTTGAAATAACTAGATCATTCAGCTTCAATAGCAACACCAGTAGTTGTCTTCTGTGAGACATTGAAAGTCCCACCTATTGGTCACATGGCTCGTAACATCTTCACCATACACTTTAATTATTCCAATAATTCTAGAGTCTTTTTGTTTTTTCTAGAGTTTCACTACAAATTTTATTTTATAAGTTTGCCTTAATTCCATACTGGACATGGTAGGCGAATATTTAATACTTGCATCACATATACCCATTCACTGCACCAGTTAACTTGAAACTAATATTATTATTGGTCAAGTCAACCATATGGACATAATAGGGAACAATATGGTATTTAGTGTTGTCACCTTTCATAACACATTTTGTCTCAGGGTAATTATTATGATTACTTTTTGAACAAACTTTTACACTTTGTGCAAGTTGTGATGTAATAAAGTTTCTACATAAAAGAATATCATGGATAACAAATTTACAAGAATAAATTTATAATAATTGTAAAAAAGGAGGGTGAATGAGTAAAGGATTCCATTATGATGGACAGAAATATTAATCTGTTGCGGCTTAAATTATTTGTGTTCTGAGTGACCCAGTGGGTTCAAATTAATTCTTTGTGTCAATTGAGTTGTATTTTGCTACAAAAGTATTCTCTCTTATAAAGCACTAAATATTATATATTTTATACAGGGACAATTTTGTTCCATTAGTAAGTCAACTTAACTTAGTTTATTCTTTATTAATTAATTAATATTTGTAATCATAATAAGTAAGAACAAATTAAGTTCCAGTTTGAAGTTTGCATTAGATTATAGGTTTCTGCTATTGTTGTAACTTTGTATGTATGCAAAAGTACACTAGTTATAAAAAATATTTACATACATTTACACTGAGTAGTTTTTAAATTTAGAATCACTAAATTCTACAGACAACTGCAGATTTTCTATGTTCACACAGAACAAATATCTGAGTAACAATTCGTCTGAGCAAGGAAGTCCACTTGACATAAAAACTTATGACATGTCTAAAACCTCTGAATAAAGAACAACTTATGGACTATAAATATCCCTTAGGTAGCACAGACGTATAGTCTTGTACATAACATATCAAAAAATAAACGGTCTTGAAATGAACAATTTTGTATGATATCTACCACTAATTAGATTAATAGGTATCTTATTTGAAATGTAATACTTAAACATCTTTCAACTTTTGGTCTTATTCATTAAAATTTTAAAACAAAAATGAAATTTGCAAGAAAAATTGTTTTGGATTTAAGTATTTAAATATTGGTTTTCAACTTTTCAATTTCAGTAACTACAGCAACTCATAATGGCTCTTTGTTATTATTTGCTACATTGTAAAGTCGTGTTTTTGTTACAGAGTTTTTTTTGAACGGAAGTTCGGGCTTGAATCATTACAAGCAGGTTATGCAAACAGTGTACTATATGTTACTTCAGCTGCCTTTTCACCTGTTTCGGGATTCACGATTGATAAAACTGGGCGAAATATTTTTTGGGTGTTTTTGTCTATTCTGGTAACAATTATTGCACATGGAATGCTCGCTTTCACTTTTGTCAACCCATACATAACAATGGTAGGTATTTAAATTTAATGTAGAATTTTAGATGTATCAGTTCATTAGAAAAATTATTAAAATATTTTATTTTGTATTGACTTTTTATTTAAATCGTTTTTAAAAAAATAATATTTTTCAGTCCATTGTGTACATTTATATTAATTTTAACAAGTACTTACTTTTCGTTAAAAGTAGAAATTGCAGTTGTGTAATTTTTATAAATAAATACTTAAAGAATTATAAAGCACACTGTAAAATTTGCGTAACCTTTAGGAAATATTATAGTTGAAAAACATAGAAAGATTAGAATATAATAAAGCAAATTACACATTTTCGTTATAATATCTGAACATTTTATCCAATCAAACTTTTGTTTGATCATAAGTTTGTTTAATTAACACGTTCAGCACGGCTAGCGTTCCGGCACGCTCTGGGTTCCCTTACGAGGCACAGAAAGCGTGCCGATGTGCTCCCAGCTTATTTTCTTAGATACGGCGAGCTCACCGGCACGCTCACACCCAGGCTAATTGAAACTTTTCTAGTGACGATACGTGTTTGTATAATGGTTTGATTTTTACGTCAGTTCTTCAGAAGAGTTTAGAAAACATTGTGCCTGAGTCATTTTTAAATCCGACCCTTCCAAGTTAACTTTTGATGCTTCAACTGAAACAGTGTTTCAGGGAGTTTTATGAACAGATTTAATTTGGTTTAACTTTTATATTTTAATGTTTTTTTTTTTAGTTTGAACCATTTAACGCGGCAAAATATCCGGTAAAAACAACGATCATAAAAATTAACTAAGCTTTCTGAACTAACGCAAGAATAAACTATAACTGTCCTATTAGTGTGAATGAACGAACTCGAGGTGGGAACAGACTATTGTAAATATAAGTCATTGACAAATTCTTGGATGCCCAAAAACCTAATGTGTCAACATAAGACTGTAGTAAACAAAATGTCAGCTAATCTCGGCTATGAATAGTCTCGGACATGACATATGTATTATCTATGTCTCCGTTTACATTATCGATCTCTATGGCTTTGTGGAACACATGGCACAAACAGAAACAAACATTCCGAGTTAAACGTTGAGTGCTTATTTTAGTATGTATGTAGTATATTTTTGTAGTAGGGTCTTTAGTTTTGTATATAAATTATCTTTTTTCTCTGTTTTTTGTATTGCGTTTTATTATTTGTCATACAGTAATTTATCATTTGTATTTCTTTTTTTTGTGTGACCCGATAAATAAAACAATATTTTAGTGTCTTATATACTGTTCTGATGTCCCCAATAAACATGTATATGTTAGAAATAAAATTATTGAGATAAAAACAACGGGCTTGATAATTAGATGCTACAACAAGCTATGCAACCCGCATAGCATTCCACTGCCATCCAAGGTGGAAGTTAACGAAAAGCGGACAGTAGTTTGATGAGATCACCAATATCGCCGCCGTACTGAAAGTGTTAAACTCTCTACAAATGATGTGAAAATAGCAAGGCACTATCTTTTATACTAAAAATTGAAAATTATTCACAATTTTGTTCTGCATGTTTTTAAGTTTAACAACAGTATTTTCAATAACATTTACAGATTTTGTATTGACATTCCTTGATATATCATTTTAATACAATAGTGCAATTCTATATAATTACCCTAAAGTAAAATTTTTACCTTTAACATTTCTCTAACTTGACAGTAAGAAATACTTATCAAACCAGAGAATTGCTGCAGTTACAGATATTCAGTGCTCAACCAACTTCAGAAAAATTGAACATATACACAAGTAAAGCTTAAAATAATATTATAATATTATTTCTTAATATATTATGATTTAATTTTTTGCCTTGATGAATAAATGTTTTCAAAATGCATGCCTCGTCCCTTGTACTAGATTCTTATACAAATACATTGATAAAACTCAAGGTCCTAGTACTACATTCCAATATTTTCATCAGATTTTGAACTTGATATCTCAACACAACCTTAATAAAAAACAAGAATTTCTAGATGATCTGGTGTTATAGGTGGCAAGTTTCAACTGATTGAGATATTTGGAATTATAATAGATGTTGGTCTCTGTGTTATTGGGTTTATGAACCATGTAGAATTTATATATTTGTGTTTTGTTTCATATGATAGTTATATAGAATTTTAGGTTAGTTTCTATAAAAAAAAAACACTTAAAATTATATAAACAATGTAATGAATCAAAAGATATAAAACTGCATACAAGATAATATGTGCAGTACTTCATAAATTAGTAAATTATACTATTGTTTAATACTCAGTCTAAAAACCCATTCATAAACAGAATTAATTCTTAAGTAATTTATTTTTTGTTAAGAATAACTTTTTTAACTTTATTAAGTTATCTCTATTTTTTGTTAAGAGTTTATGACTAGAAATACCAGCTCTTCTCTTTATAACCCTGTTTATAGTTATAAGGTTATAACCTCGTGTACAATGGCACAAGTTGGTATCTGCTGACATATGATATTTGTTTCTATCGTTTTAGGATTGAAATGATTTTGTGGCATTAACATTCTAAAATTTATCCCAATAGATCAAACCTAATTTAAGTTTTAATTAAGTTTATATTGTAAAAAGCTGTGTAAATTTACCAGTATTTGTTAAAATTTAGCTAGAGATATATAAAGAACATATTATTTTTAATATTGAATGTTTATAAACAAAATGATATTTACTTCTTTAATATTTTAATAAATTATATTCTTATTCCATACATTATATATTTTTAAGCACTTGATCATATTTTTTAGGCTATAATTGGAGTATCCTACTCCATGCTTGCAGCGGCCTTATGGCCTCTCGTAGCTTACATCATTCCACAATACCAGTTGGGTACTGCTTATGGAGTGTAAGTTATATAAAGCATAAACATATAAACTTTACATTGCATTAAAATATAAGCATAGATTTTAAATCAATTAAAAAGAAATAATAATTTAATTAAATTTTTGTATTTAATATTGCTCAAAGTTTTATCTTTAGTTGAAAACCTTTTATTTAGAATAAATGGATATTTATTTTGTGTGTGTATATATATATATATATATATATATATATATATATATATATATATAAATATCGCAGTATGTTTTCTTGTGTATTAATAAAGAACAAAAGTCTAAATACAAATACAAGAATTATAATTGAATTTATATATATATTGAATATATATATATATTCTTGATATTTATGTTATCCATTGTTTTTCCGTTGCACTGACTTTATGAAGTTAATATATTACTATTGTAAGTAATTTTAAATTTAAAAATTACTTACAATAGTAATATATTAACTTCATATATATATATATATATATATATGAAGTTAATATATTACTATGTAAGTAATTTTATCCACCATTAAGTGCAATAATTTTACCTTGAGTGATGAGGCACCTTTCGGTCAATTGACCATTGTCGAATCACTGATGTTATTCTGTTGTAGATGTTCGGTCTGTGAAGTTGGTGTTTGTTGACGTTACGCGCACCAACTTCACAGACCGAACATCTACAACAGACTAACATCAGTGATTCGACAATGGTCAATTGACCGAAAGGTGCCTCATCACTCAAGGTAAAATTATTGCACTTAATGGTGGATAAAATTACTTACATAGTAATATATTAACTTCATAAAGTCAGTGCAACGGAAAAACAATGGATAACGTTAAATATCAAGAATATATATATATATATATATATATATATATATATATATATTTCAATGATAATTTCATTATTAAATAATAACAAAACCTACTTGAACTTGTAATATTTATATTTATCTCGAAATCGTTATTGTGACATTCATTTTATGGTAATATTCTAGGTTTCTGGTAGGTTGTATAATAATGTTTTGAGTCCAACAGATATCTCCCATTCCTAGCATTGTCATATTTAACCCTTTAATTAGCAAAATATAGATGCCCTGATAAATCCCCTAAAGCAACATATTTTTGAACGATTTTTGAATTTTTTTTTTTTTCTAAATTTTTTCTCTAATCTTTTAATTGTACTATTTTTAATATTTGTTATAAACATATTTATTATTTAAGAAAGTTATATATCTTGTTAACATTAGTAGCAGTCCACATTTTTAGATTTGAAAGGTGAGACACAGTAGTACTTTCACACACAAAGTCTAATGTTCTTTGGTTTCATAACAATTTTGTTAACCAAATCTCTATAAAAAAAATATTTTGAAAAAGTCTAATTCTTTAGGTTCTGATGGGGAAACAAATTAGTTAGAAATGCTAGATTTATTTGTATCAAAATCATACAACAATCTGTAAATATGTGAGACCAAAGATAGACTTTAAAAACAATCGAATGGTGACTATGTACTCTGTTATGCATTTATTGTCCAGATAATATCAAATATTGAATTTAGATTGCAGTACAATACACAGAAAACAAAATCGTAAACATATGGCAATGCTAATCTGAGAGAAATGACAGAACGTATATATACAGGAAATTTCTTTCTGGCCATAACATGATATCACGTACTGGTACGTGAATGCTAATAAAAGGGTTAAGTTATTGTCGAGAGTAAACACACACTTGAAGTAAAATAACACTATACTAAGAATACAAAATTAAATGAATTAATCCTGATATTGCAGTATAATAATTGCAATATAACATACTAGCGTTACCCGGCGCATGTTTCTGCGACCGAAATCATAATTTGTTCAATAAAAAAAGCATATCAAACATCTAAATAATTATATTTCATTTACTGCAATGCTATAGGATAGACAATGTTTTTCTTCATTTCATTAGGCGTATAAACATAAAAATTTTAGGTGTCCCCACCTAGTTAGTTGTGAGCACGCAACATATAATTGTCCTTGTGCGTTGTTTATGGTTATTGCGAATGCAAGTCGCAAAGGAAATTGTAGTTGTTTGAAATCAGTAGGTAGATCTTATGATATCATGGGTATTCATGGAATTAAGACCATCTCTCCTTTGAACTTTTCCCCTCTGATTTCTGCCCAGATCAAGTTGGGTGTCAGTTGTTTTGTGGTTACTCTGTTACCGTTGCACAGCTTTGGTTGTTTCAAATTTTGCAAAAATATTAACGGCAATCCTACTTTTAATATCAGTAAGTGTGATAGCAATAATTGTACATAGAATTTAGCAATTATAAACAGTTTAAAATAATTAATAATGTATTTTTTCTTACATAATATTTATATTTTTTAAAAATTAATTTTAGTAACACTAGTATAAATATACATTTTAACTTTAGACTTATAGAAGGCAGTATACTATACCATCCTAAGCATCTGGGATAGGTCAGTGTGGATGGATTTACACCAAAACTCACCCGAACCATCCTGGGAATATGTTAAACAATCCTTCCAAATTTTATTAACTTCTGTTCAGCGGTTTAAACGTTCACAAGACATTACATACACACACATATATACATACATCGGTTTTTGAACAATCCCAAGCCAGTAGGGTGCAAGCCTGTGGATGGATCTACACCAAACTTCACACGCACCATTATAAGAGTATGTTAAACAATCCCTTTAAATTTCATATCATCGTAAGATACATACATACTTACATTGGTTTTTGAACCATCCTAAGGCTCTGGGGTGGAGCAATGTTGATGGATCTACACCAGACTTCACATGAACCGTTCTGGGAATATGTCAAACAATTCCTCTAAGTTTCATAAACTTCTGTTCAGGGGTTTAGGCGTTCATAAGATACATACATCAAATTTTTAAACCACCTTAAACCTCTGGGGCGGAGCCCTGTTGATGGATCTGCACCAAACTTCACAGAAACCATCCTGGGAATATGTGAAACAAACCTTTCTAAATTTCATCAACTTCTGTTTAGGCGTCTATAACATACATACATACACACATACATACATACAAACATTAATTTTTATAGATATAGATTAACAAAAGTCTAATGAAAGATTTTATTTTTCGTTGAATATTTAATATAATGACAGTTAAATTATTATTTATGTAATACAACATTAAAGTAGAATCTCTGTATACATTAATTAAATATAATAAGAACCGAAGTTAAACAATTACTATGGTGCATTAGTAATTAATTTGGTTGGTTCCCCTGCATGGGATCATAATTTAATTAAGAAATAAAAACTTTTTCATAAGTCAGAGATGTATAATATTTAAGAGAGTTAAGAAACTTATATTATTCAATTACCTAATGAAACTGAGTCAGATTTTAAAAAATATTGACAGTTTATTTAAAGTACGCCTACCATAACCAAGAAATGTGCATCCATCATTCAGTTGTGTAAGATCAAATCTAATTAATAAATTTATCATCCTTACAAGAAATAAAATTTGTTATACAGTTAAAAAAGCTTTTTTAATGTTAGGAAAGGCAGTAGAGGTCACTTAAATGTAAAGGTCACCAATATTCCTTGCGGTAACAAAGATGATTATATTAAGAATAAACTTTATTAGTCTGTCAAATATTAAAGAGTCTTGGGTTTAATTTGAACCATTATGCATGAATATTTTTAAATAATTTATCTGATTTAGTAAAGGAACTTGTTAAATATTAATTATTAGGCAGTGACTGAGTGTACCTTAGTTTCTAAGGAGCATAGATTTGCAACAGACTAAAAGAATGTTAGTTGTAAGAATTATTTAATTTAAGAGTTTTGTTTGGTATGTTTGTTTAACAAGATGTTTTCAGCCAAGGCTTAGGATCCACACAATATTCTACAAATAACTTTGTTTATTACAATTTTAACCTGTAAGAGGCTCAGTATTATTATTAGAAACTCGGAGGAACCTTATAGGTGTAGAGCACTTAGCTACAGCCTTTGTACTCTCTTCCCATCCCTACCACAGGACTAGCTTAGTGGATACCTATCTCTTTGCAGAATCCAAGTAATCACCTAATGCTGACTCTTCTGATACTCTCTGGTGTACATACCTGCCAACCAAACCACTTTCTTGTTGCAGCTCCCAATGCAAGGCATTTACAGAGCACGTGGATTGGGCTTCCCTCTTGGTTCTCCTCGCACCTCTTGCACACAGGGGATCTAGATCTTCCAATTTTGTATTGGAACCCCCTCAGATTCCCATGACCTGTGACCATTTCTATAGCAACTCTGAATTGAGATCTACTTAAGGAGAGTAGTTCTTTGCCCCATAAGTTTCCCCACAGTACCTTGGATTTGTTGGACCTCAAAGTTGCATTTTATTCTTCCCTGCTCAACCTTTCTATTTGTGTCGTGATCCTCTTGCGCCCCTCCTGAGGCGACATGTCCAGCAATAATTCTTGAGTTATACACCCTTGTTTTGCTAAGGCATCCGCTCTCTCATTTCCTATCCAGCCAGAATATCATGGAATCCAGGTTAGGTTGAGCGAATTATACTTGTCCAGTTCTAGTAGAGAAGCCAGAGAGAAGCTCAGAGCTGGCACTAGCCTTACCTAAAGCCTTCAGAGCTGCCTAACTGCCCGAGCAAATCCAGATGGTCTTGCCAGACCCTATTATTTCCTCACTAAAGCCAACTCCCACTCTTTCCTTTATCTTGGAGCCATCCATGAACCACATATCACCATGTTTGGATCTACTCACCGCCCATGTCTCTCTTTCGGGTATATGGATTTTTGTAATTCCTTTTTCCTCTTAGAAGAGAGAATGTCTTATCCTGAAGTTATATCCAATGTTCCTTCAGTTTATCACCAAATAGATGTTTATGTTATTTGCTACTTATCTTCCAAAGCCCGGTACAACTTAGCCGGTATGCAGTTTTCATTGCCTCCATCCTAATTTGAAGACATAAGCATGGGAAACCCAGCATAACCCTCATGGCCGTACAGGGTGGGCTCCCCCTCGTGGCTGAGAGGCTCAGTAAATTCACCCAAATAGCTAATCTGTGTGGCATCTTGTATTATTTATCCTATGTATACTCTATGAAATTAAGTTATTTTACTTTATAGTTATACTGTATGAAATGACATTATTTTATAGCCTGTTGCATTGCAAAAGTCTTGTTTCTCCTGAAACCATTTTCTATTGTTAATTATTATCACAAACAATGTAGTTTTTTTCAAACGGTACACTGAAAAAATAAAAAATGGTCCTACACAATTTCGACAATTTAACTTTTTATCATTTAGAACAAAGAATTTTTTTTAATACATTGGAAATAATTAATAAATTTGTATAAATCATGGACTTACTGATTTAGTTAAGTTTGCCTAAATTTCAGTAAAAAACTATAATGTCTTGTGAACTAGCTCACAGAAACAGTCCATAAATTTAATTTTATTGCCTGTTTATACTTAGTATATTAGGTTGTAATCAAAACAAAGTATATCATTAATGAAATACGTAAAGTTTTAAAATAATAATTTTAGTAGATAGCACACAAAAAATAATGATCACACAACATATTTCACAGTTAAATAAACCATACAAGAGTTTTAACAGACTAACTGCTTCTAATTTAATGACTACATGGGAAAAGTAGAAGCAATGTGGCACATTCCCTGACTCTGAACTTCAATACATTTAAAGATAATTTCAGGTTAATAAAAACGTCCTAAAATGTAAATGAAAATAAAAGTATTTACTCTTAGGTTTTAATTAGTACAGGTCTCTGCATTTTGCAAACTCTGCAGTGTTACATTTTAATTTGTATTTGACAGTGTCACGTTGAGCTAAATAACCTGTATGCCAGATTCTTATAGAAAGCTTCATGCCAGAAATAGCGTTAAATCCTGTAGGTGGAGTCTTGTAAATAAATTAAAGCATATTTATATATCACAGTGTGTTACTGGAGATAAACCAATTGATTTTTTGTTGTACAATTTTGTTGTTTTTCAGATTGACCAAGATATTTATGGAATTTATTCATCATCATATAAATTATTACAAATCTAAATTACATCTGATGAATGTTTGATTGTATTTTTGTATCAAACTATTCACAAAGCGATTTATCTGCCTGAGTTTTTAGGAGTTTACGATATTCCTTTTTATAGTTGAATTTTAAAGTTAGTGTTAGTGCTGGATTATTACATGATGGAATAATTGTAAATATATATTATAATTTCTAACTAATTTTTAAAAATGTATGGTATACAGTGTAAAATGTATGACAATTAGTAAACCTTTTATAATTTGGCAGTTTTTTTTAATTGTAAGCTTATATGTAAGCTAAATGCAGATAAAATCCTGGCAAAAAGTAGGGTTACTGGAAAGTTGAAAAACTGTTGTACATGTAGTAAAAAATATGAAACTATTTTTCAGAGCTCAGGCCGTACAAAACTTGGGCTTAGCTGTCATCACCATGTATGCTGGCATGATTGTTGACAATGGTGGATATTTGATGTTGGAATTGTTCTTCATTTCGTGGCTTTGTTGTAAGTGTTTAACAAAAAAACCTCAAACCGCGATTGATTTTATTGGAAGACAGATATAAAAGATTATAACAAACTTACTGATTGAGCTGTTGCTATGATTTTAGTTCTAATGAACCTAATCTCATTGGTTGAGCTACAGATATGACTGTTTTTATTGTTCAAATTTTTAATGTTTTTTAACAGAAACAAATTTCAGTATTTTTCTATGGAACTGGTAGATAATAGGCAAGAATTGGTATGATTCAAGGAGTTTTTTAATTATAGAAAACTCGAGGAAATGTCGCTGAATTTTAATAAAAAGTTTTAACATATGTCTAAATCTTAGAATTTGATGCAGTAGTTGTAACCCCCCCCCCACCGGTTATTTCAACTGTGTATGTGCTCTAATTTTAGCAGCTTCACCTTCATATATTAATTATTCTTTATACTTTGGAAAGACTCACCAGGTCAATTGTTTTTCTTACCAATTGTATCTTAAGATTTGACTTAGGCAGACTTAGCTGTCTATTCAAATCGTTCTAAAGAAGACAGGTTACATTAAAGTTGTTGTTTGTATTTTCAAAAAAAAATTAAATTTTATAAATATTTAAAATATTACACTTTAAAACCTTGCTTCTTACAAATCTGACTACATTAAATTAAATACAAACTGTTCATATCTTTTACAATTTGTAAGAACGACGCTAGGTCAAATGCACACTGATTTTGTGTATATAATGATTTGAATCTATCAAAAAATATCTAAAACATACCTTAGCAATCACTTGAACTTACTTGGCTTGGCCGGCACATTTTAAAAATGCTACACGGCTTTACTCTTTTGACATACAGTATAACCTTGATAATTCATACTAACTGGGACCGGAGCCCATCCGAATTATCAAAAATCTGGATTAACCAGAGAATGCCTGTAAAACAGGGAAATAAGACATACTTACAGAAAATCACCTTTATGTAGTATGAATGATGTTGGGTGGATTCCAAAATTTTACCAATTCCGATACCGATGTCAATATAAAGAAATCGATTCTTGATACCAAATACTACAGTTACCAGCCCAATAAGTTGTTATAGTCGCACTGTTACAACCGATATTATGCACTAACGCGACATTATGTTAGAGCGTCGACAGATATTTTACCGCCCAATATGTAAATGCCAGAAGTACTGGAATCAAGGTGTTTGGAATCAAAAAGGATGTAATGCTGTGCTTTGTTAATTTTGTGTAGCGCTTGCAAGCTGCCCTATCACGCATCCGCTTCAACATTAGGAGTTTGGTTGAGGTTGTTTCCTCCTGACCTTAGGTCATCTAAGTGAGATACTGCTTCAGCGAGACTCAAAATGTTTGGTTGATGCCCTCTGTCATTGTCTGTACATAGACAGATGGCTGTCGCTCAACTCAATCGTCTCGATACTGTACTCTATTTCATTTTACTGTCGCATTACGCACTATGCTGTGAATAGCGGCTAGCCAAGATTACAGTATAAACATATAAGTACTTTTACGGTATGTACCTGACTGTAAGGCTTATAAACGTGCAGTATTATGTCCATAACTAATATTTTAATGTCAATAATTACAATTTTAACGTCAAAAACCATTTAAAAAAATCAAAATATACCACAAAAACCGGTCCGGATTATGCAGAGATCCGTAGTAATGAGGTTTGAAATACCATGGTTCTACTGTAGATGAATTTTGAAAATATAAATGAAATGAAACCAAACTATTTATTAAATATATTCATCTTGTTATTAAATTTTGAAATCTAATTTATTAAAAATATGAACAAGCTTCTAACACAATAAAATTAGCGATTTTGTTGTGTTTAACCCCATTGGCGATCTTTCCTCTATTGTGACTTGGGAAAGATAAATCAAGTTTTTTTCACGCTAAGTTATTGAATCCCCCACTAGGCCGATTTTTATTAGCTAAAATAACAAATATTTATGCAACATGCTGAATTATAACAAAAAATCATTTAGCATGTTAATAGTTTTCAAGAGCAGTAATAATATACTTAGGCCATCAGTTTAAAGTACACAACAATAAAATGTTGAGTTAATTAGGGAATTTAAAAACACTACAAGAGATGAATGTTAAAGAAAAGTTAGAAGATAGTGCCAAAAAAATCAAAAGGTAGCTCAAATAAAAAGAATCTTTAAATGAAAGTGCTTATACATAAATTGTTAATGTTACCTATTCTGTTTTATTTATATGTCATTAAGAAAAACCTACAATACACATTTTATTCTTCAATACCATGTGAATCAAAAAAGCAGATCTACTTTGTACCCAAAGCCTTTTCCTTTTATATAAAAAAGAGTATCATTAATTAAAGAGAAATCAATTCAATAAGCAAAAAAAAATAATTAGTAGCTATGATTTTTTTATAGAATTATATCAATCTTAAGAGTAATCACCAGTTATTAAGAATGAAAAGATACTTTTCTTAGACAGGATTAGCTTTCTCCTTTGTTATTCCATCTTTAAATTGTTGCTTCAATTAAATTAACTAATCACTTAGTCCATTGTAGTAATTTGGTAAAAAAAGAAACACTATACTGTTATGATATTCTGTTATATGTCCATGCCCTGTTGAATATAAGGTGTATATGTACAAACTATGTTATGTTGCATGTATAGATGCACTATAAAATTAGTAATATCATCCAAGTAATATTAAGTTGTAAGTTATAATTCTAAATTTTTGTTATATAAAAGAAATAAAGGTTGTGATGTGTCGCCCACAAAAAGTATAAATTATCTTGCATATATTATTAAGACCTTAAAACAGTTCGTTAACTCTCTATATTATAGTGAAAAGACGTGGTGTTGGAAGAGTGCAGTGGCTAAAATTTTAAGAACCTGTTGCTAGTATTTGAAAAGAAGAATTGTAAGTAAGATTTTCCTTGTATAGTACCTAGCCTAGTGAAACCATATCTTGTTTTTTATGTGTTGCTGAAGATCCCCGAATCTTATATCATAGGATTTGAATATTTTTCTACTGATTATGTATGATTTATATTTGTGTCTTTCTGACACAGTATTCTGTTTTAGATAATAGAATTATAATTCTGTCATTGGTCAGTAATAAATAAAATCATTGTTACAGTGGCTCTAACAGTGTCATTATTAATATGGTTCTATGATGCGACACATACTGGCATTCTGAATATGTCTCCTTCACAGCGTGAAGAATATGAGAAAAACAAACTGTAAGTTATAACTTGTTCAAGTGATATTTTATTTTTATGTAATCTACAGAATCTGCTATAGCTTCAAATTTTATTTTAAATTTGTAAAATATGAAGTTATCAGTGGTTATTACTAAAGTAGGCCTTATTTTGTGATTTATATTAGGATGGGCATGTAACAATAACTTTCTTATATCATTTGATATTCTAGCAGTAGATAAAAATGTTAATAATTATTTGGGGTTCAGTAGCTAAAATACAAATGAGAAGAAAATATTTTGTTGGACAATTATAGTATGTAATTTACATATAAACCAAAAAAACTAATTTTTTTGTAGTTAAAATGTCAAACTAAAGAGAACACCCAAAACATAACAAAATTCTCTCCATTTGACAGGACTTTGTTAACGAAATGATTTACCAATGCCAAATATTCCTTTGACTTCTATAAGTTTTATAAAGTCTTAATTATTTTATTTCTTCATTGAAGTGTATTTCTGAAAAAAACCAAGGCCCACATTTTCACACAGATGTGTTTCTTATTTTGATTTTAATATTTACTTGAATGTCAACACAGATACCAAATCAAAATCTAATAACAATTTTTCAATTACCCAATAACAAACTTAATAAATCCAATTTGTAATTTTTCAAACTCTTTTACAATTTTTTCTATTAGCTGACACTCTCTTTATATATATATATATATATATATATATATATATATATATATATATATATATATATATATATATAGATTTTTTGGACTAGGAGACTGACAGACTTACCTTGGTAAGAGTCCACTTTGTAGTCTTGAAATAGAAACACATAAAAGCACTTAAACAATGATATATTTCAACCACACAGTGGTCTTTGTCAATCGAAGAGATAACACAAAAAGAAATATGAGAGAATGAAATAAAATAATTATAAATGTGTTTCTATTTCAAGACTACAGAGTGGACTCTTACCAAGGTAAGTCTGTCAGTCTCCTAGTCCAAAAAATCTAAATAATCTTTACCAACCAAAACTAACCTAAAAAAAAAAAATATATATATATATATATATATATATATTGTAACATTTTGGAATAGCAAGTAAGAAAGGCACTATGTATAATATAATATAAATATGTAAGTAAATTCAAACCATAAAATAACCAATTATGAAAAAAGAGAAAAAATGTAAACATAACCTAAATTGACAAAATCGTAACATTTAATCACAAGTTTAGAACAATAACCACTATAAAAAAAACAATATAATAGAAACAATTTAATGTGTAACAGTTTGAATAGAACACTAAAACAATGTACATAAAAGTAAAAGCCTTTAAGTGTTAAGAAAGTGAAACCATTTTTGATTGCACAAGTAAACCAAAGCGGGATGGCTGGCGTATTCAGTGAGGTGCGCGCGCATTGTGAACAGAACAGCTGATAATTTAAACTTAGTCGGGAGAGATAATATTTAAATGCAGTTACCTGCAAAGAAATTAAAATGTAGTTATTAAGGACATGAAATGTACCAAAGGCAGTGAATACAGCATCCGTAAAACCGGTAACAACAATTAAAAAAAAGGACATAGTTTGTTTAGCCATTTTTAAATGCTTGGCTTAGCGTCGCTTCAGTTGTACACACCTACTCAAACAAGACAGACGTACTTCAGAATTGGCCAATAAAATTTAACGAATTTAAACTTAGTGCGGGAGTGTTAGTCTTGAATTCAATTAACAGTACAAAAATACTTTCAAGAAAATTAATTGAAACTATTTATTTAGAAAAATTTTATTAAATATTTTGATAAATGCCGAAAAGTGGAATCTACAATCTACAACACTTAAGTATCTAGGCTAGATCCATTAATATAATTTGGAAATTTTGCAATCAGACATTTATAAAAGAAAAAGAAACCAGTGAATTTATTATAAAATCAAACTATAAAAAACATTTAGAAAGAATATTAAGGGACAATTTTACCTAGAAATAAATTAATTTGTAACATAATTTATAACATTTATAGCTTAGATTTTTTTGCTCTTGTACTTTAGAGTGCCAAATAAGATTTCATTATTCAAAATTTAAAACCCACCTGATAACCCGAGATTAAGAGAGCTTGTGCT
>JBAIZL010000001.1:211951574-212059074 GCA_036971475.1 Prosapia bicincta
ACAGTACCAACATCATCAGGAATGAAAATTACATGATTGTAATTTTCATTCCTGATGATGTTGGTACTGTTTGCCAACGAAAAGCTTTGGATATAAAATAATAAATATTCTTGTATTTGAATAACCTGTGTTGTTTTTAAATTATTAAACAAGAAAACGTATTTTATATTTATATATATATATATATATATATATATATGAAGTTAATATATTACTATTGTAAGTAATTTTATCCACCATTAAGTGCAATGATTTTACCTTGTGTGATGAGGCATCGGTCACTTGACCATTGTCGAATCACTGATATTTTTCTGGTGTAGATGTTCGGTCCGTAATGTTGGTATTTGTTGATGTTACACGCAATTTCTCTTGATCTGCGTGTATGATGTTTTTATATAGTATGTCTTCTGTATATGTGGTCAGTAGATTCATTAAATTGTTGTGTGTGTTTTTATAAATGTTGTGTTTTTCTAGTGAGTTTAATTCTATTGGGTTATTATTTATTTCAAGTATGGTTAGGTTATTTTCGTAGTTTGTTATTTCATGTTTATGTGATATTAGGTGTGCTGCAACATTAGATACTTTTGTATTTTTATTTTTGAATGCTCTATAATGTTCTTCAAATCTTATTTTAAATGCCCTGGTCGTTTAATTTATTGTATATGTTTTTTATAAGGTTTTTGTTGTATCCATTTTCTATTCCGATGTTTGTAATGTTATCTAATTCTTCATTTAATTTTTGTTTGTTATCTTGTGTGTATTTTATTGCATTATTTATCATGTTACTGTAAGTGTTAATTTTGTGTATCCAGGGGTGGTTAGATTTGTAGTGTATTGTGGTGTTGTTGGAAGTAGGTTTTCTGTGTACTGTAGTTTCTATTTTATTGTAAATTATATTTAAGTAATGTGAAGATAGTTAATTATTGTATTTGTTTCTGTTTCGACAGTGAATTGTATGTTTTCGTTGTATGTATTTAGTTTGTTTAGTATTATGATGCGTTCGTTGTGAATGGTGGGTTGGTGTATTACAAGTATATCGTTTACGTATCTTGTCCATAGTAAAATATTATATGTGTTTAGTATAGGTTTAATTATTATTTGTTCAAAGTGTTGTAGATATATTTCTGACATGACTGATGATATGGGTGATCCCATGGGGAGTCCAGTTGTTTGTTGATAGTATTTATTGTTAAATTGGAAGTAATTTTGGTTACATATGTGTTTTGTTAGTGTTATGATACTATTTATTGCGTTTTCTTTTTCGTTATTGTGTATTAGTTTGTTTTTCATTATTTCTATGGTTTCTTCTATTGGGATACTAGGGTACATGTTAGTTATGTCATAACTTATTATTTTAGTGTTGTTGTTTGTTTCTGTTTTTTATTTTATTAATTAATTCATATCCATTTTTTATATTGTATGTGTTGTTGATTTGTATTTTAGATCTTATTATTTTGTCTAGTATTTTTGCGATTATGTAGGATGGTGCTGTTTTGAAATTTATTAGTGGTCTGAATGTTGTGTCGGGTTTGTGGATTTTTGGTATTCCTGTTAATATTGGTGCGCATGGTTTGAATGGGTATAGTCTTGTGTGGTATTTTAATTTATTGTTATAGTTTAGGGTATTTCGGTGTGTGACTATTAGGTTTTTTATTGTAATAAGGTATTTGCTAGTTGGGTCTGGGATTTGTTTGTATTTATTTTCTTTTATGTAGTCAGTCATTGAATCGTTGTATTTGGTATTTTCTATTATTACTGGTGTATTTGTTTTATCGGATTTTAATATTAAGTAGTCGTTGTTTTCTAGTTTTTCTCTGAGTTTTATAATTTCTTTTTTATTTATATATTGTTCCGTTTTTATGTTTTTTCCGTTTTTTTAGGTTAATTTTATTATTAATATTGTTTCTTATGTGTTCAGTATTTTGATGGGTAATTTTGTGGATGTTAGATTCTGTGTCAACTATTAGGTTTTTTATTATTTGTTTTTTGTTGAAATTAGGTAGGTTCTATTTGAAGGAGTTTGTTATTATTATTTTTCCTTTTTCAGTAAACTGTATTTTAGTTAATTTTATGAATTTTTTGTTGTTAGAGGTGTGGATTGGTTCTAGGCTATTTTTTAGGTTATGTTGTTGTTTTGATAAATTTTCGATTTTTCTGTTTTGTCTATTTGTTGTGTTTGTTTTATGTTTTATTATAATTTGTTGTTTTTTTGTGTATATTAGGTGTGAGAGTATGAAAAGTTTTCATTATTTCCAAATTGTTAGTGTAATATGTATATAGTATGTCTGCTGTATATGTGTTCTGTATTTTCATTAAATTGTTGTGTGTGTTTTTATAAATGTGGTATTTTTCTAGTGAGTTTAATTCTATTGGGTTATTATTTATTTCAAGTATGGTTAGGTTATTTTCGTAGTTTGTTATTTCACGTTTATATGATATTAGGTGTGCTGCAATATTTGATACTTTTGTATTTTTATTTTTGAATGCTCTGTAATAATCTTCAAATCTTATTTTAAATGATCTGGTCGTTTTCCTTATGTAAAATGTGTTGCAGTCGTTACATGTAATTTTGTAGATTCCTGATAGGTTATGTTTTTCTGTATTTGTTATCAACACAAACAACAAAACAAATCAAACATCATTCTAGTTTGTAACTTCTTGTTTGCTAGATTGTATTTTGTAATAAGACCCTCTGATGATGATGACATGGTCATCAAAATGTACATAAGGGTTTAATCTTAAGTAACTTGTTTTATTTGTTATTTTTGATTATTTTTATGGTATTGGGGTTCTTTCCAATATTTCCATTGTAATATAGTGGATGACATTTGATGTTAACTCACTATTTTCAAATATTTATTCAATAATTAAATTATAAAAATTTGAGGGCTCTAGGTAGGATTCGAACTGAGTATCTTCATGTTTAAAGTTTAGCGCTTTGGAAGTGAGCCAACTTTCTCATAGATGCAAGTATATTTCTCAAAAAAGTATATGAATGTTTCTTTTGCCACTATCTGGCTTTTGTCAAAATCTCCATTATACGACCTTAAATTGTTGCCATGGTTACCCCACAATATCATAAATAACGAACTAGGATTAAAAATGAATCAAAAGAATAAAATAAAAAACAAACTGCATTATCGGTTTCAAACCTTGCTTCACAAACAGGCAATTCAAAAGGAAAGCAAAAAAACTACAACACAATTCAAGCGACAAAAAAGCAAGCGAATAAATAGTAATAAACAAAAATAATTGTCCAACACCATACACAGAAAGGAAAATGGAAAATTGCAAGGAAATTCGCTTTATATTTTGCTACTTAATTTAAAATTTAGAGGTGATATTTCCTCTTTTTTTGAATTATGAAACAACTAATGCAGTATATATTGCTTTAAAATCCTATGTATACACTGATACAGTAAAGTTAAAAACCACAGTAAAGCCGTAGTAAATATGGCTTTTTTTACTTTGTGATTAATATAGTTGCAGAACACAAAGAAAGTACTGTGCAATGCCATTAAGGCGGCATCAGTGCGTAACCACTAAGAAGACAATTAGAACATGCTTGAATGCTTGCATAATTTTAATTCTGATAGATTTAGGATAATTTTTATATTTAAATCAAAGTTTTTAAATAATGATAATCTCCATTGTGTTTTTGAATTATTGCTTGAAAAGTAGAATTACAGTTTATTTTAGGACTAATAATTATTATAAGATTTGTGTACAAACTGTTAACCCACTAAACCTTTACGTGATTGAGTAATCATCTTTTAACGTGATTGGATTAAATTTCAAATAACACTAATGGTGTGAAAAGCTTCATGATCATTTAATAAGCAAGAGGTAAGGGCTTACTCCCTGCAGTCAGGTAGCACTCTGTATAAATACTATAGTTTAACTTCCAATGAACTCTATTATGAATGCAAACTGTCTAAGCAAATCCATTTCTAATTTTCAATCATTTATTATTGACAATATTAACCTTCTTTGGAAAAAACTACAATTTGTAAGAGATTAATTGTTTTGTAATCCTGTTAATCTAAATTGCAAGATGATTAAGTTCATATGATAAGGTCTGTCACATTTAACTTATAGCAAACAATGTCACTATTGATGTTACACCTTGAAGATTTTCATATGATTTTAATTCATGTATTAGAAATACTGAAGTATCAGATGGAGTATAAGGTAGGTATATAACAACTTGCTTTTATCTTTATTGTATTTTAAAATTTTTAGTTTTATTTTTAATCGTTTTAATCTTTTGTGTTTGAAATAATGTTTACATATTTTTAATTAAAATTTTATGCTACCTTTAAATTGTAGATTTTTATTATATTTAAATGATTTAATAGTTCAAAGTCAAATAATTTTATTTAGTTATGTATATTATGTATACTATCTATTATTTATTTTTAATTATATTTGTAGTGAATTAATTTTTAGGATTTCGATACCATTCGAAATGGTTCGGTTTTTTTTAACATTTGCAGCTATGTAATATTCTAAGTTATATAATATAAAATTGTGGTGGAGAGTTAAAAAGTAAAATTTTGTGCACAAGTGACAGATGATTGGAGGTCAGGATGGTTGTATAACTGCTTAGGACTTATTATTATTGTGCCATGTAGCAAGATACTTGTGCCATGTAGCAAGATACTTGCGCCATGTAGCAAGATACTTTTTAGTTAGCTATTGTTGAGTAGCTATGATTTTATTTAATTCTGTATTCCCCACCGATCTCTTTGTTATGCTACATTCTAAAATTTGTAGTTAAAATGAATGGCAAATATGAGTTGTTAAATTATCTACAAAAAAATTAGAAAATACTGTTTGGTCACTAAAAGAATAAATGAGGAGGTCTAAGATGTGTAGCATATTAAAGATAGAATTAACACTAATATTACCTTGTGTTACCTGTAATGTTAAATATTTGTTTGTACAGTGCTGCTGAAGCTTTGGAAAGAGAAAAGCTATTATCTGCTGGCTCAATGTCAGATATTACGCCACAAGATTTATTGCAACCACATTCAGACTTTCATATAAGAAACAGATATTTGTCACGCATTGGCGCTAGTGTAAGTTAGATACAATCATCCTCAAATACATCTGTGATTAACATTTGCTTTGTGTGACAATAACCAATAGCTGTAATAATATGTCAGCAAGTACAAATAATTGTTTGTACAGAATGAATAGCAAAACATATTCTTTTTCGTATGTTTTAATAATTTTATATTGCTCTTGATTAATCTTCTCTTACTATTCTTTCACTTTACTTGACTGCGAATTTAGCGATAATAACACCAACTCAACAGAATCGACCTTTGTCTCTCTTTTTGAAGGGCCTTGAGAATAAAATGATAAGTACGGCAATTACTAAACAAAATAAGATGTTTGCAGTACATAGAAAATAAGTCAACACAGAATCGCATTTGGAAAGAGAAATATTAAATTTTTTAAAAAATTATATCAGCCTAAATTACAACCGTAAGTTTTAAGAAAAAAATTACATAGAATAGTTACCTGAAAAAATTATTACAATAAAAAATATTGGGAATTATTTTTGGAATATTATTACAAATGGAACAAAGTTAATAGTTTAATTAACTTAAATGCAAAATAAAGGAGAATGTTTTTGTAGCAGATACTTATAATAATATCTAAATACAGAAAAACAGATTTAACAATGGAAAAATTACTAAAAGGAGAATAAAATTATTTCTTTATAATAATAGAGACTTTGAAAAATTATCACAACACGGAAAGAGAATTTTTTAATGTGCCTGGGAAATGGAACTTCTTATAAAATTACAATACTTGTAAATATTTACTTTACGTATTGAGTATTCTAATTTTAAAAGTGTATTACTTCTACTTAATGACATAAAATAACATGCTTTCTCTTATTTAAAATGTGTCTAAATTTTAAAAAGTCTTATTCCTTCCTTCTGCTTCCTCACCTGTAAGAAAGTTATCAGAGAACAAAATGAAGTGGCGTGACTGCTCCAACTTTAAACATGGGCAGAGGTGTAACATAACACAGCTGCAATCTGATTATAATGCAACTCAAGTTGTAATATAATAAGGAATTATTATAGTCAAGTATTTAGTAGGTTTTTCATTCAGTTGCATAACTAGTTTACAATTCATGTGCCAACCAATGATTGCCATCAAATTATACATTAATTAAAAATTTCCTCCAACTCCATTGGTTTGAATAAAACTGAAAAATTATTCTTAGACAGTTCAAAAACATTTTAAAATTAAATTTTACATACCACCTATAAATTGTTATAAACAGTACAATTTTATAATATTTTTACATTTAAAATATAAAAAAATGTTTCTTCTAATATAAGAATTTTTTACTTTTTTCCATTAAAAATTTTTTGTTTATGGAGATTTCAGTGTTTTAAAAAAGTTGGTGGAGGAATATAAAATTGTTTGCAAAACATTTTAAACCATATACGAAAGACAAATTTTTAAAATATAAATACATAAAATAGGTAAATTCATTCCTTTTTTGTTTCCTAAACTTAATTATTTCTACAGTAAAAAATATACAATTATCAAAAATAAAACATCAGGAACAATTGATAGTGTTTTAAAGAAATGCTCAAATACAAACATTGCACTTTTGAACTATGCCTTACCACTTGTTTATGAGTTTAATTGGTGGTTATTGTAAATAAAGCTCTACATCATAACTGAGTTGCAGGGTAAAAAATGTCTAAGAGACTAATATTTAAAATTATAAATTGTCTTGACTTGAAGTTATTTTGTTTTAGTTTACGTCTAAATATCTTCATATATTTTTATTTATATTTTAACAGTCCAAATAAAATTTTACATTATAAAAATAGACCAAGAAAATTCATTGTTTTTGCATAATTTTCGTGAAAGGAGCAAATCAAATATAACATGATTAGAATATTATTGAAAATATTTCAGAATGGATAAGTACATTATAAAGGGAATGTCCTTTAAAAAATTAAGAATTATACTTAGCAGAAGTTTAGGGCTCATTTTTATACATAACTTTAGATGTAGTTATAATTACAATAGGAATAAATAAGCTGTTTGATTAAAATTTTTTAAATATTAAATTTACTAAACAAAAGTAAACTGTATATAAACGCCAAAGTTTTGTCTTTTGCACAGAAAAATTTTAATCAATCAAGAATAACTACTTCTGCAAATACGTCAGATGCCAGGTAGGCCTTATTAGTATTTAATGTCATGTCTTGATTATATTTATGGGGTTGGAATAATATACTCATTTCCAGATTCAAATTATGAATTATCATTTCCAGATTCATTAAATTTATTAGTCTAGTCTATATAAGTAAAGAGCACTAAGAGGGATTTAAAGTTAATACTACAAAATCTAAGAACATATTCTGAAATTCCTTTCCAAGTCGAAGAATGCTTTTAAAATTACTTGTATTCAAAATTATTTTACCCGCTTTTAAAAGTTTCCAATTCTCTTTTCTACACTTCTGTAGTAAATATCAATCACAGAAATTTTATTTACAGTAATCTTTAATTTGAATATTGTTTCTACTTCCTATTAAATTACTTTACGTTTATTGTAAATAGTTGGGAAATGTCTTTATAAAAATGTGACAACTTATAATAGTCTTTCATTTTACTTTTGAAGGAAATTTATGCTTTAGAAAAACTCATAAAAATTAAGGTTTGGAATTAATGGAGTTAAGAACTGTATAATTCAGTTATTTATAATTCAGAAAATAATTTCAACATTTTTATTTTATTTTCAAATGCCCTTCTTAGAGAGCATGCACATGATATTTTTAAAAAATATCAACTTGCACAGTTGTTGCCTTAGTTTTGCATTTGGGTCACCTAGCTTAACTTTCTTCATTGCATTTTTTTATTTTTGAACTTTCATTAATAAGACTTTCTATTCCTGATCCAACCATCTATTCTTTCATTTTCATACTCTTTATTTTTATTACTCATGTTTTTCTGGATAAACATCAGACGTATTTCATTTTTTTTCTTTTCATTTTAGTCTCTTAGTTTGATATAATTCCCACCTTTTATCTTCCTTCTACTTCTTCGCACAGGTGTCCAGCTTCATGTGTAGACAATAGCCCGATGTCCATGGTAGATGATGGATGCAACAGTCCAGTAACGTTTTATCTTTTTTAAACTTTAAAAATATTATCAGTTGTTATTTCTTTTATGTTTACTAGTTATTTATTTCAACAGCATAAGAAAGTTGTTATATCTGGTGTCTCTAAACTGACTCTAGTTCTTTTTTTATATAGGACTAGTAAGAGAGGCTTGCCATACTTAATAAGAGGGATTTGTTATAAGATGATACTTCCAGTCAAAACAAATCGTTGCTGACAACTCCTGTTTCCCAACATACAATTATATTTACACCTGTACGTCGACACACACAAACATTAAAATTAATAGCAACACTCAGATACACACCAACAGGCATACTGAAATTATCGGAACTCTGTAAACTCTGATCTAAGATAATACTATGTGTTTTCTCTGTTGAAGACTTGAGCACAGCCAATGAATAAGCCACTATGGCATAAGTCAGCGAGTATTTACAGTGCGTAGGCAGTGGTCAACAGTGTTACACAAATTTACTGTTGACCATCCTCTTGAACAGAGGAGACTTTTGAAAGGGGTTTTTAGAAACCTGTCCTGATATGACATAATAGTGAATTTTAAAAGATAAAATACATGTACAGTGACATGTAATGAGAAGGAAACTCTGAATAAAGAGGGGTAAGGTTTTTTGTTTTGCTCAAGACTCTATTTGTATGGTTGGACCATATAGTAATCATGTTTGAACTGAGAAAATTTAGCAACTTTGCTCTCTTTTATCAATAGCTTTCAGGAAGGCTGTAGCTCTAACAATTTTATTTTGTTCTATTCACTATGTTAATTTTCACTATTAAAGTAAAAACAGGACATTTATGGTATTTTTCTAAAACTAACAGGCCGCCTTAAATGGTTTACAATTACAGGACAATTAAGTTCAAAATTGGACAGTTAGCTACCTTACCCTACAATCCTTAAATTACACAAATATCAAATATTTCACGAATTCTTATGTCGGTCAAGAAGCAGCTATCACTAGGTTTGTCATTCTCCTAAACATCTTAATTGCTCTGTACTAGTTTCCATAATCTAGACCTACATCATTAAGTTAAATGTCAGGGTGTCTTCACAAACATAATAAAATTTCTAGATTTTATTGTTTGTACTTTTTCTTACATAAATATGACATGCATATGAAATCCAAAAATCATTTCCAGGTTCATTGTGTCAAGAAACTTGTAGTTCAGTTATAAAACAAACGATTAGTTGTTTTGTAATTTTTAAAATTACTCTATAATGTGTTTTTTAGGTAAGTATATAGATGTGGTTTTTGTTTTCTTTCTTTTAGTAAATAATAATTTTATTGAAAGTAATTTGATCATGCAAGAATTTTTTCAACCCTAAGCTAAACTGTTCAAAAGTTACATTAAAGCCAAATTATCATAAAATTTACACCAGTTTAACTTGAATGAAATAAAAAATGTCATAACACAAATTTGAACATATTAATTAAAACAACCTCTCACCACAAATTCAACAAATTTTTATTTTAACCTTATGTACATTTCGACTACAAAGTAATCATCTTCAGAGGTATTTTTACAAATAAGTTTACCATAAGTTATTTGTAAAAATACCTCTGAAGATGATTACTTTGTAGTCGAAATGTACATAAGGTTAAAATAAAAATTTGTTGAATTTGTGGTGAGAGGTTGTTTTAATTAATATAAACATTTACGCCACAGTTGCTTTAAGTTGTTGACAAATTTGAACATTAATTAATACATTTAGTTCAAACATATCATTATAAACGTGTTTCTGTCAATTTTGAATATTTACAAGTCCTCAACACATGCCACACAGACTTTCTGCCATGTTCAGCATAGATTGACTTGTAGCAATAGAAATAAACTGTTATTATTCTTCTTTTGACAAATGGGCAAATCCCATAAATGGTAGGTTTTGAGGGAGAGCATGGGCCCTGCCGGGTACAGGAATGTAGATTGAAAATTTGCATGTCAAAGTTGAATTGAAGCCATGGCTGGGCTTGATAAAGCTATGGTGTATTTGCATGGTGTATAGCAAATGTCTTCCTTGAAACTGATTTATGGCTTTTTTTACGAGAATAGTGACATAAATGACAATGGATTCACAAGTTTATTGTTCAACTATTGATCTTGTGACTACATGAAATTTGATGATACATTGGTTCAAAGTGCCAACTGCCCTTTTCGTGGAATTGTAGTTCTTGATTATTTGAGATTCTTGGAGAATTGATTGATGACAGGCTTTTCGTGGCAAGTGATAGGCCTTGAATGGAACCAGAGTTTTTGTTCCATAAGAAACAAATACTGCTTGTCTACACTATGGCTCTGCCATTGCGATTTTTCATTTCTGGGGATTTTCTCGCATATTTTTTCAGGGTACCTGCAATTGTAGGATTGTATAGGTCTTCCAAAAGTGAAGTTGCCAATGAAACAGGTGAACTAATTGTCAAAAGTTGTGAAGTGATGACGTTGTTAACAGATTTTTCAGAAAAATGTTAGTTCAATGTACACCTTCTTTGTCCAATGTGATACCTGTTAGGGTATTTGGTCGTATTGTTACTAACTTGAGTCTGTATTTATTAGGCTTGCTCAGGATATAAATCCTAAGCCCTCCTACGATATCCAGAAAACAAGTAACTGCAAAGCTTATTAAAAATAATAATAACAATACATTTGTATTTTCAGCCATACTAAAAGTCTTAACTGTTAAGACGATTTCCTTTCCTTTTATCTATTTTTTTATCAATGTTTACTTATTAATTCACTGTGCTAAAAACTACTACTATTTTTTTAATTATGGACATTTATTTTAGTATAGTAGTTGGTTTTCAATTATTTAAGGTAAATTTGTACAATTACCATGTTGTTGGCTCTGTCTATTGCCTTGTATTTTAGTTCATTACTCCATTTTTTTTTAATACAAATATTTAATGTAGGTGACAATAAACGTCTTTGTTGAAATAATATTTTTTGTTTACAAATGTTTTTCTTTTAATATTATTTTAGAAAAATAGGCAACTTTAACTCTCAGTATGATATGCTATAGATTTTTTTACTTATATTATTTTATTATTTTAGTCTAAACTATTTTCTTTATTCTACAAAAAAATTTCTTATTGGCAAAATATGTGATAAATATTTGTATAACACAAAATATATTTATAAAAATGTAGTTATTTGTAGAATTGTATCAATTACAATAATTTCTGACAGTAGTTGATATATTAAAGGTTATTTGCAGATGAAACGTTTGCTGGTTTTGTGATAAGAGTGTGAGATGAAATAGTCAAAATCTTAATCTTAGTGTTATTTCTTGAACTGTTGAGGCGTTTAATTCATCTTACTATTTATTGTTTTAAAAAATTAAACAATGCATTCAAGATATTATTAAACAAATAACAAGAAAAGTATATATTAATACATTGTATAAATGAGATTGTGTCAATACGATGTATCAATCTTTTATGGGAAGAACATATGAATTTGTCTTAATCCATAGTCCTATGATGAACATTACCTTCAGCATATAGGGATTTATTTGTTTCATGTAACTGTCATTTTTCACTACCTATATTTTTGCGAATTATTTGAGCAATTTTATCCTTGTTTATTATTTGATTATAGTTATTTTTGTACTTTCATAATTTTAGTTTTTTTTTTGTTTTGTTTCCAAAGGCAAAACAATATGAGTTATATTAACTTGCTCGGCTTTCTTGTATAAACCTGGACTTTGTTCTTAAAAGTGTCTTGACACTTACCACAAAAGCGTGTGATATATCACCAGTGAGTGAGTTTATAAATATTTTGTTTTTAGAATTAAAGTGTAAATATATTCTCTCTCTCTCTCTCTCTCTCTCTCTCTCTCTCTCTCTCTCTCTCTGATACAACCATATTTTTAGTGTAAATAGACTTTCCAGGGTTGTGATACCTTGTTTCATATATATGATGACTAGGGCCAGATGCTAAATTCAATTACTTGGAGTAGAACATGTTCAATCCATACCACTTACAACATATTGAATCAATTGTGTTTTATATGAAATTACCAGTGGTATACATTTTTAAGATCACTCACAGTTTAAAACATACACATTTTTTTATGAAGGGACAGCATGATTTTTAATAGTATCCTGAATAGACACTTTCATATACATGACTGTTGTGGGCTTTCAGTCAGTATTGCATGAAGCTCTATTGTATGAATACGTCTATGCTCTTATTCACACAGGCACACAATGTTTAACTGAATGTATCCATTCTAGGATTGGTTGATTCTCTGTTGCTGGTAATCTTTGATGGTTTTTAAATTTGTATTCAGACATTAACTGTTTTACTCCTCTATAAATGCTTTACCTTGGAAATTTGATTTTTCCAGTTGCCAACGCACATGGCTACAAGCAAAAGATTCTCTTATCGACCACTTAGATGAGAAAAGTTTAACACATATGAACAGGAACTGCTATTACATGGATGGAATGAAGACAGTGACGAAGAAGAAATCCAACTATATCCTTTTAATGCTCAAGTATGCTAAAGTGAAATTGCTCAACACTGTGATAATAAGTTTTTAAAAATATTGCAAGCTTTATATATCTTGGGCTATAAGTAGATTCTGTTTTATTTTTTATAATATAATTATATTCGGTCCCTTTCACTTCTGTTCCTCTGACTATTAAAAAGAAATCTCATTTAAATCTATATTGCTAAAATAAGTATTTTTATTCTTTTAATATAAATATTTTATCTGTGATATTGTGGAATTGATAATGTTTTTAAACTGGATTATACAAACAAAACCATTGGTTTTAATTTGAAAATAAATATTTCTAAATATTTCATACATTTATATGTTTTATATAATTTAATGAATAGTTAAAATTATTTGTTATCTGATGTAAGGAGAAACAGCACCTGAAAAACAAACTCGTGATTTGTAAATTTGTTTTGTTTTCAGCTAATAGTTCATTTAAATTTTACTTCTATTATAATTGTAATTATTTTATACAATTTTCTACGTTACATAGATTTTATAAACAATTCACTTAAACTTTTTAAGAAAGTGTAATTTTTAATCGCTTATCAACATTTTATAATATCTTAGTAATAAACCTGTATACAACATGGGTATATGTGATATTACAGTTCCAAGTGTCTTCATGTGTGTTACCTTCAATTGTTGAAATAAGACTGAAATAGACAGTGTCAAATTGTTTGTAATATCAAACTCTTGCCTGTAATTACTGTAAACTCATCAACTAGAAATCTAAGGTGTCGGTATTGTACATAATGTTTTTGTTCAAATTTTAGACGTGTATATGTGTAATTATAAACAAGTACTAATAACATTTTTGTAAGAGTACAGTTGGCCTAATACTACAAATTTTACTTGTAAAATTGCTTTTTTCACTTAAATTACTGTACATAGGTAAATATACCACTATAGTATTAAAATAATTTAGTTTTCTAGTCTTTATTTTGGAATACTTTTTTTTTGATTGTTGTAAATTTTTCAATCCACTCTAAATAAATATAATGTTTGTATTTGTTGATTCCATTTTCACACGAGCTACTAGTTTTCACTAAAAACACTTGTAAATATGTTACAACTTGGCCTATAGTAGCAGTTACTTATATTTGTTGAGGGCGACTGTTTCGGGAAATGTGTCCCATTTTCAACTCAGATTGTAACTATGTTGAGTGTTTTTTAGTGAAATATAATGTCTTTATTGTTAGTTCTGAAGGAATAATACTGTTTTAAAATTGTTTTAGATGCAGAAAATAGGATGTCTATTTTAAATGAAAATATTCAACTTTTAAAAAGTGGCAAGATTCATTTCATACTGAAAAGATCAAAATTTTGGTAATCATAGTGGGGCAATGAGTGTTTTAAAGTTTTTTTGTAAATAATTGTTTTGTTAAGAATAGATATCAGTGACCATGGATAAGAGTAAATTCCAGAATAAATTCAAAGTCCATTGACATGACCGTTTCCTCTTAAATTGGGTTAATAATCTCCATCCAGGAAGTTTATTTAATGAGAAGTGTTGCATATTCTAGGCTAAAGTTCAGGGCTAATAGCATGGCAGGAGCCATTACCCTCAGTATTTGAGCTTTGTAATGAATATGTTTATGCTTAAAGTCTTGTTGATAAATGAGAAAAATCATTTTTAAAAAATTACCAAAACCTACTCTAGTGCCCAAATATTACAGTTCAATTGCCCAAAAGAAAAAATTCTCCTTGATTATTATTTCAGGGAATATTCAGCCTTATTCTAAATGTTACTGTTAGGTGTTGAACCGAAATTATAAATACCCTTGTAAGTGTCACTGATCTGACTGTATCTTTGCCATCTATATTCTAACGGAACAACGTTATTAGTTTCAAACTGATATTTTTTAACAAATACAGTACTTACATGCATTTTTAATTAAGCCATTTTACATTTAACAAATACAGTACTTACATGCATTTATAATTAAGCCATTTTACATTTAACAAAGACAGTCTTTAATAAAGCTCTCTAGATGAAAAATGTACCCAATATCAGAAAAATGTTTTAAAGTTAAAAACATTTTTTAATATGTATTTTCATAAGCATCCTCCCTCTCACTGTTGAACCAAGAATGCCAGAACTTGTTTCTTGTTCATCGTCACTTATATTGAAGGTAAATTTATACAAAAAAAGTAACACAGAGACTAATTTAACAAAAGGAGGATAAACAGCAGCAGGGTGCTTTCGTTAAATCATGTCTAGATTGTATGTAGTTTGCAGTAAATGAGTTAAGTACTAGGTAAACAGTTATGTATACATGGCCACCATTGAAATGAAGTTGCAGCGTTGCATCAACATTGAATTATTAATTTTTTTGCAGTTTTATCACCAAATGTTTCATGCAGAATATTGTATTAAATATATGTTAAATAGAATGACATAATATATTAACTAAAAACAAAGTTTAATCATGTTACAGAGACCTATTTGTTATAAGATGTCTGGGGCTTATTTGCTTTAACCACCCTCAACGAAGCAGCTAAAATGTTGCTCATACATATATTTTTATAACTAATTGAATGACAGGTGAGGCTAGTAGTGTGTAAATAATAACAACCTCCTTAATCCTAAATTCATAATGTATGTTTCTTGGTTACACTAATCATAATCATTCGTCTGTGAGAGAGACTACCTGGTAAAAAAATATATTATTCAAAATTATTCGATTCAATGTGATATTATCATAGTTATAAGTAGTTAGACGGTTGAAATTTACATTTTTTCATCTATGAACAGTCTGTATACATTTTTGGTTGATTTTCAAGACATTAAAACTTTTTGCAGCTGAAGCAGGAGAATCTAGCCATCCTCCTTTTTTAGATGCACAAAATCCACATATTTTCCTTCCAGGATGTTCTTGAGGTTCACGGTCACTGGGTAATGTCTCTTTTACAAAAATCTCTTGTATTTTAACCTTTAGATTGATCTGTAGTGTTGGTATTTGAACTTTTTTCTTCTGTTGGTAGCTGTTTACACACTTGTTTGGCGAATTTCCTTTGGCAGATGATAGTTTTCCTTTTCTTTACCATAGTGTTAACATATATCATGTAGGAATTCACTAATGTACTGTTTATCATACCGTAAAAATTGCAAAGAGGTCATCTCTGTGTCTTTCAGCTACATGAAATATTAGAAGATATCTCGTCAAAAGCATCAACTGCCCCTTTAGTTGAGTTACAGAAGCCTGCTTTTTCATTGTTCTGCACAAGTTCTGCTATTGTGCCACATGAGTAGTGGAGACCAGGTATACCATCTTGACTTTAATATAAGTTCATTGCCATAGGAGAACAATACTGAATCAAACGTCCTTGTTTTTAGTTCCTTCACTTCTGGAGGGATTCGTAGAGTACCTGCAGCTGTTAATTGATTGTTTCAACAAGCCTTTTGTTAAAGGGATAGATATAAACCCATTATCCATGGTTACATTTCTATTGTAAAATAGGCAGGCCAGATGTGTTGCCCAAGTATGGCATACCGTCAATCAGATACTTTGCTTTACCTCACATAACTACTTTTAGTCTGTATTTACATGGTTTAGAGGGTAAATACATCCTAAATGGGCATCGACCTCTGGTAAAAACACACTCCCGCTATTAATAAACACTGGTCTCTCAGACGACTGCACACAAAAACGTAACGTAACCTCGAAACAAATAACTCTTACACGTTGCCTGCATGGGACTGACAGTAAAACAAGAAGGTTGATGGGAGAAAAAGACACCCCTCTCACTCCCCTCATATTGAAGTACAAATTCCTGGAATCTTGTGTCATCTGACAGATGAATTTTTATAAATCTAGGGTTAAAATGTACTGTAATTAGGCAGATTCACAATCTACCCATGAATACTTTTGGTGTAGTTAAAGTTACAAGTTTTTCATTTGCTTAATCTTTGAATTCAGAATTAGAATTGAATTCAGAATTTAAAATAAAATATGAAGTTAGAGAATCAGATCTTTATTATTGGGATAATTCTTGAAGAAGGTTGCTGGAAATTCACAAATGCAAAAAAGTGCAATGATAGTAACTTTTTTTTATAATTTTGTCCTTGAAATATGATATTCCCAAATTATTTTACCATGAATAATAATTTTCCTAACTGTAAATGCCCTGTTTCAAATAAAAGAGTAAAAACGTGTTGTTGGAGATGTTAAAGTAAAATGTAACCCCACCCTTTGAACTTTTCATTTCCAGTGGGTGCATGATTTTCCTATTGTCTGATTCTGTACTTGTTTGTAATAGAAATTAATAGACTAGTACTTAGTTAATAGTGTAAAATATTCAGTGCTGTTCTGCTTTGTGTATTTTTTTTAATTTCATTGCTTTATCACAATTTTTCAACCAGAAAAAGATTTCTCATTGTTATAAATTGTTTTTGTTCTTACCTAAGTATTTGAGATTTTTTCACTAGATCAACTGTAATGTCAAATAGTCTAGATAAATAAGGTTTTACTAATAATTGGTACATAAACTATTTTATAAAAGTACATAAAACATACTACTCATAACAGTATGTATATGTTTTTGCTCACAAACCTGTTTCAGAAACATTTTAAGTTGCCTTCTTCAGTTGTTTTAACACAATACATTTTGTTACATAATTTATTATACATTATTAAGTAAAGTGTTACTATTAATTTTTTTTAAAACAGTTAAAAGATATATAACTATTCTTTGAGCTTACCTTGTGAGATTATGTTAATACAAATAAAAGACACAAAACGCAGAAATTCATCATTTAATAAATTAGGCATGTTTTAATTACAAAGTCATCATCAGTGAGTGTTGCTACTACAAACTCTAACTTACAACTAACTCAGTTAATAAAGGATTAATTTGTTGGTTTTGTGTACATCTTCTATTTGTAGTTAATAGATGTATTAAATTTTATTTCAATAAATTATAATTGTTTAAATAAGTGTACCTCTTTACTCTTTTGGATTGAAATTCAGTTGTGAGATCAGTTTCACAATATTGCGTTTTCAGATCTGTTCAACATTTTAGAGGAACAACTGTAGTTCATTGCAGACTCAGTTGTCTGTTCATTTTAAAGACACAGTTTTGTTTACCTTATGCAAACATAAAACTACAATTAAAATAAAAACTAAAAGTAAGCATGTGTCTAATTCTGGTTGGCTAATGGGACTCGAGTAAGTGGGTCTCAATTGTCCCATTAGCTGACTTATATACTTCAGCCACCAGCTTACTTTTGTATCTGGCAAACAATTTATTGTAATTTTATATATACTGTATTATGAAACATTAAATATTGTAAACAATATTTGTGTGGAAATATGAATGAGATAAAAAAATTAATCATGTTTTGTTTTTATAAAATTAATTACAGCCTTTAAGCATAAATTTTTACAGCGCTTATATACTGTGATTCAAAATACAGCACACAGTATGTATAAAAAAAAAATTTTCTCAAAAATTTGTTTTGCAAAATCACTTATTTGTGTTTGACTTAGTTCATACCATTGAATTTGAATATTAATTTTTAATTTAATAAAAAAAATATGTTCTTGGTATGTAAATTTCTGTGTATGTATGTATGTATTTGATCCATTTTTTTGTAATTAAATGTCATATATTTTTAATGTTGATTTTTGCAAAAAAACAAACCAAAAATGTTTTAAAAAACAGTAAGCTATTTTAGTATAGAACTTTTTAAAAATAGTAGTATGAAAAACATATAATCCTCCTAGTATAGAATTAATTTTAATTGTTATATTTTATAATCTCTCTCTCTCTCTCTCTCTCTCTCTATATATATATATATATATATATATATATATATATATATATATATATATATATTATAATATTTTTTTAAAAAGGATAATTATTTCTTGAATGAATAAATAATTTAAATTCTTTTAAATTTAAAAAACAACTCAGGAATAATTTAAATTCTTTTAATTTTAACAATTTTTTAATTTACACAATAAACAGAACAAAAAATAAAACTTAACAAGTTTTAATACAATAGACTAAACTCAATCCTTAATATTTTAGTTACAAGATTTTATACCCTAGGCTATTTTCTAAGATCTCTTAATATCTCAGGGTTTTATGCATGGGCTATATTTTTTACTCTTTGGTTAATTAAATAAATTTTAATAATCAAGATTAATTTTAGAAAATAGTTTTAATAATTAGCTTCCTGATGTAAAATCTTAAATTTGGAATAAGAAAAAGGTCCTTAACCTTTTTGAACTGGATTAGGTTTCTTACTACTAAACTATTATTTCATTTCAAGATATTCTAATAATTTACGATTTTGGAATTTCTTATAATTTTTAAAAGTTCACTAAAGGCTAGTTTTATGTACTTATCAATTTTCGGAGTTTTGCTGGTTGTTCATATAGGATTCAGTTCTCTTTAAATTTTATGTTTCACACACAATTAAATTCTTTTTGGTTACTTGAATTATAATAATACTGTATTATAGATTTTAAATTCACTTATTCTCGTTTTAATTTGGCCAAGTTTCTTCACAAATTCGTATAATTTTGATGAGATGCTTCAAACGGGATTTTGGCTTCTAAGAATGGCTTCGCTTCGTTCGGCTGCCCACGCTAGACTAACGCGTCGTTTTTTTTTTTTAAATGTTTAAAACATGGCGCCGATTCCTTCTCCAAACTCCATATTAATTTCCCATAAACCTTTGCTTTCATATAATGAAGTTCCATTTTTTCCACTAGAGTCGACTGTAACACTGACTTACTTTCTTGACATTACTTTTGATTAACTAACGAAATTGTTTTCAACCGTTTTAATTTGGTTAACATACTGCTTCACCTTTCCTATCCTCAACAAACCTTCCAGTGTTTATTTACTTAATATTATTTGTGTGTGCAGTGTCTTTGCTTTTTACTTTTGTAATAATTCCGAAATGTGTGTGTTTGGCATGGATTAATACAAACATAACCTCTATGTTAACAAAGTTTACAATTTTTTTAAATTTTATTATTATTAGATTATCTTGTTCTAATTTTATTTGTTAGGTTATTTGATCCCACAAGTTTCCTAATGCATTCTTCCCGTTCAGAATCTTTTTTATATGTTAAAACCTTTTCTAGGCTTTTACCTAAAATTAGTTTAAATTTAATCTAACCAATCTCTTAATGAATTTCTCCGATTTCACATTTTGTGTGAGTTATTTCTAATCTATTCTTCCAATTTTTAAACAACATTATATAGCCCATTCTATATATATATATATATATATATATATATATATATATATATATATATATATATATATTCTTGATATTTAACATTATCCATTGTTTTTCCGTTGCACTTCATATATATATATATAGATTTTTTGGACTAGGAGACTGACAGACTTACCTTGGTAAGAGTCCACTCTGTAGTCTTGAAATAAAAACACATAAAAGCACTTAAACAATGATATATTTCAACCACACAGTGGTCTTTGTCAATCGAAGAGAAAACACAAAAAGAAATATGAGAGAATGAAATAAAATAAATATAAGTTGTAAAAAAAAAAAAATATATAAACATATATATATATATATATATATATATATATATATATATATATATATGAAGTTAATATATTACTATTGTAGTAATGTTATCCACTATTAAATGCAATGATTTTACCTTGTGTGATGAGGCACCTTACGGTCAGGTTCAGTGTATGTGAACAATCCAACATACAAACCAAACAACAAAATAATAAAATATCTTAATAACACAAACCACAAAACAAATACAGAAAAACATGACCTATCAGGAGTTTACAAAATTACATGTAACAACTGCAATGCATTTTACATAAGGAAATCGACCAGATCATTTAAAATAAGATTTGAAGAACATTACAGAGCATTCAAAAATAAAAATACAAAAGTATCAAATGTTGCAGCACACCTAATATCACATAAACATGAAATAACAAACTTCGAAAATAACCTAACCATACTTGAAATAAATAATAACCCAATAGAATTAAACTCACTAGATAAATACCACATTTATAAAAACACACAACAATTTAATGAACGAGACCACATATACAGAAGACATACTATATAAAAACATCATACACACAGATCAAGAGAATATGTGTGTAACGTCAACAAATACCAACATCACAGACCGAACATCGACACCAGAAAAATATCAGTGATTCGACAATGGTCTAGTGACCGAAAGGTGCCTCATCACACGAGGTAAAATCATTACACTTAATGGTGAATAAAATTACTACAATAGTAATATATTAACTTCATAAAGTCAGTGGAACGGAAAAACAATGGATAACGTAAAATATCAAGAATATATATATATATATATATATATATATATATATATGAAGTTAATATATTACTATTGTAAGTAATTTTATCCACCATTAACAATGGTCAAGTGACCGAAATTCGCCTCATCACTCAAGGTAAAATCATTGCACTTAATGGTGGATAAAATTACTTACAATAGTAATATATTAACTTCATAAAGTCAGTGCAACGCAAAAACAATGGATAACATAAAAAAAATATATATATATTACAAAACATATATTTATGTAACAAGAAAATTACAAAATGTGCATTTAAATATCTATATTTTTTATTAACTGTTTTAACAACCAAAGTTATTTATAAAAGATGTATTTATGTATTTTATGTTTCAAATAAAAAGACATTATTTTCTATAAATGATGCTTTTGTAGTGCATTACAGTAAGCTTTATTTCTTTCCATTTTGAATTTGACCAATTAAATTTCACATATAAATTACATTCCTGACTTTTTTGTGACTTTGATTTATGATACAGCACTTACTTATCATATATATGAGAGTAATATATTATTAATACCATTTCAGAAGATGTTTCATTTTTTGGCGGTTGAAAAGAGGTCATATCTCTTAAAACATACTTTTTCATATTTATTTAGGCATTCGTATAAAGTTTTTTTTTATGAAGGAAAACATGATTAATAACGTCAATGAATATTTATTTTAATTACAGCATTGTTTCTGGCAACATAACTATTCCTCTTATCAAGTCTGAAACTAGATCACAAAATGTATTTAAATTATGTCATAGAAAACTAGTACACTCAACTACAGTAAACAAAATTATATCTTTAGAATTAGCCAGAAAATAATAATACAATAAACCCACAAAAATATTGAAAATCAGGGAAAATATATAAAAAATAATAATATTTAAAATAACAAACAATTTATTCATAAAAAACAACAAAAATGACAAAATAAATCAAGCAAAAAGGTTTAAAATATACATATAAACAATAGATTATAATATCAAATTAATAAAATACCAAAATAATTTTTTGGTGGATTTTAACTTACACATCAGTGGTTTACCAACTGATAGTATTACACTGATATTATTGATTATCAATTGATAGTATTATCAAAATCACTTTTAATGTTAATACCATTTTGTGTAAGTTAATATGTACAATTTTGAAATAATGTGTCTCTCTCCAGTTTGACTTATTATGAAGTATTATAAATATTTAAAATCAAATCTATGCCCCAATTTTTTAGTATGCTCAATGAAACCCCAAAAGGTAGAGTGTTTATCCTTATTACTATTGTATTTTTGTTCTCATATACAAACCGAACCTGCTTCTTAGTCTCACTCGCAAAGACAGGAACTTGAATTTATCCACAAAATTATCCAAACCTAATCTATCAATTCTCTCTTTTCGTCTTTTAATAAGATTATATAAATTTTATAAAAAATCATAAAATTATGAGAAATTTTAGTAACGATTTTTATATTGAATTTTCTAAATTTTTTTGGAATGATTTTGAAACTACCATTTTTATGAAGTAGACATAAAAAATTATTATGTTTGCAACTATTTGCAGGAGCATTACTAGAATTAATACTATTATTATATTTAGAAATATTCAACTTGAGTTTATAATAAATACGCTTTTTAACCCTTTGCAAATGATATTATTGACTTTTCGAGCTAACTACCGGGTACAAATTAATTTCGAACTTGGTGGTCATGACAACTGTGTTGTGTTGAAAACAAACTTTAATAATTTTATGTAAGTATTAATATAAATAATTTTATTGTAAGTTATTACTAAGTTTTAATTACTTAATTAAATCAGGTAATTATTACTTAACAATAATATTGAAATAAAAAATAAATGTAATTGATTATTTGCAATCATTATTAGTAAAAAAATGATTATTTATTAAAAATATTCATTATTTATATTTAAAATAATAAATAAAGTATATAAAATATTACTACTGGCCTGAAGCTTGGCAGGTAATTGTAGGTTTCTCTTTATGCTCACACAATTAACTGTTCACTTTATAATTGTAAAAAAACTAAAATAATTTTAAACACATGTATGTTAATAATATTTTTAAAAAACTAAGTGGACACAATTGCAAGTGACCGTCATTGTACCATTGCACTGCACACTATCGAGTGACAATTTCGATAGGCAAAACTGTTGGCAACTCGTGAGAAATGGGTTGCAGTGCTTATCTGAAGCACGGAAACAATAAGGAGTCAAGCAGACAAAAAATTCTACGACTGGCTATCGATGACGCATATATCTTTACATCATACCATCTGCAGCAAATAATTGAAAACGCTTAAGATGAGCCACCAATCTGCAGTGGGTTATATACATTAGAAATTCCAAAGAATAATCATTATATAACAAATTAGTGTACATAAAATAAATATTTGTTTTTAAATTCCTTCTATTAGATCACACTCTTCTTATATATATTTTATACAAATTTTCAAATCGTTAATAAAATATGTTTTTATTCATCCAATCAAATTCAATTCAAATAAATTTTGTTAAACCTGCCTTGGACAATTGATATTAATACAGTTTTCTGAAATATTAATTCATTAATTTAAATTTAAAAATTTGATATCCCATTCTGTTCAAACTGTGGATCTACATGTTTGAAAACCAGCACTGAGTTAACTTTCCCAGAGCTAAAAGATGTAATATATGAAATTATAAGGAAAAGGTTCTTTGCAATAGTGAAGGATTAGAAGAGGTGGATAGAATGAGAAGTTATAGACCACCATCAGCTTCTTAAATTAGCAAGGAAAAAAGGAAATAAATAGTAACAAACAAAAATCATAGTCCAACACCATATATTGTGTAAAGATGAACATGGAAAATTGCAAGGAAATTCTCTCTATATTTTCCCACTTAATATTGTGGCAAATACACACATATATTTATATTAAATGTGATTATAAAATGAAAAGTAACTAAAATAAAATTTTGTTTTGACAACCTTAGTATAAATTGACTTTTAAAATTGTTTTTCTATATATTACTTGTTATAAAAAGGGGACAAGAGAAGGACTTTATCAGCTAAATAATATACCATACCTACTTTATAAAAGCAAGGATGGTCAGATCTGAAATTTATAAAGTACCCAGAATAAGTAGGTTTCTTTAGTACAATCTGTAATAGCACTTCCATTGTCTCTAATAATTCACAAATCCAAAAAACAATGAATTATCAATCTATACACTAAAATTCAATCTATCTTTATATGTTCATTAGAAAAGTCCACACCTTATTTTTCGGTATGTTTACACATCAACTACATACCTCCTACACAATAATGGTTTAAAACTCAATTTACTTAAACGATCTAGGTAAAACGATCATCCATTATGAAATCTGAAATAATGGAGTAACAGGGACTCCATTGGAGTGGGCTTTATATCTTCAGTAACATTCCCTTTGTCTGCAAAAGTAAAAAAACCTCTAGTTTTATCACATAAGAATTCTTTAGCTTTATTTACTTTCTCAAAAAAAATTGTCACCATAACTAATATGAATTTTATGATCCCTTGATCTCTAATGTTCTTTTCATATTAATACTAAAAAAAGATTTAAGTTTGGTTTGTATACTTGAACATGAAAACAATAGTAATTAGGATAAACTCTCTTCATGAGTACACTCAGAAATTGGAGCATAAATTTGATTTTTAAAATGTTTACCTTATAATGAGTCCAAGTGGAGGAAGATGTATTATTAAAAAACCAAACATATTAATTCAAAACAAAATCTATTAACATTAAAAATGACTACTTTTGCTATCAATTGGCAGAAAGCCATACTTACTGATATTTTTCAGCAGAAGCATTTCACACTAGGCCACTGCTGTGAGTCACTGACAAGCAATGCCTCCTGTCCATGACTCAGCATTGAACAATACACTGACCTAGTGTGAAACGCATCTGTAGAAAAATATCAGTAAGTAGTGGTTTTTTGGCCAAGTGATACAAAAAGCAGTAATTTAAATAAAAAAACCTCAAAATGTACAAAAGAAAAACGAAGTTTTAAAAATAACTTTGGTAAATATGTTTGTGTTTTTAGTGAAAAACTAGTAACTTATTTAAGTAGAATCAAATAATATTGATTCTTGTAAGTTGTGTAACAAGTATATACCTTTGAGATATTTTTTAAATCATTAAAAAAAATGATATATATATGTGTGTGTGTGTGTGTGTGTGTGATAATGTGAGAGATTGATACGATTTTTTCACTTGGTCTGCAACTCCCCAAATTTTTCTTTGCAGGCAACCATGATTTCACGAATACTTTGTGGGTGACTGGAACCATCTGTTCAGCCTCATTAAGGAAATTGTCGTCGAATGGGAAAAAATTAATTTCATAATCCTCCAACTGAAAATCTTTTCTTATGATATCATCAGGAACCCACAAGATTCTTGATTGTTTAACTTTTTTATCGCAAGATGAAACTACACGTGACATTAGGTTTTTTACTGTATTACGAAAGCATACAAGAGTTTTCCGATTACCCATGCTACTGAAAATTATACGTTCACCATATTTTTGTCCCACTTTGGCGTTAATAGTAGCTAGCGTTGGTTTATCACCTGAAATGAGTTCCATCAATTCCTTTAAGAATAATGGCACTCGTCTTTTGTGTCCAAGTACTTATAAATCTCTTCCATTGCTTTTGAAACTGATTAATTCTCAGGAAGACTCTTTGTCCCTTCAGTTGGTGTCGTAAGTATTATAACAAACTTGTATGACATTCCTCGTAGTATATTGCATCAGCTACATGAAATTCACCTAAAATATTTATACTTATTTTAACTACGCTACCAAATTAATTATTTCTTTTTCTTGCTTTTCTCAAAACTAGTTAAATTCAACTTATTGGACTGAGAATACTTCTCAGTTTTTTCTGTCGCTGACAGGATGTTATCGGTCGCTTATAAAATTCTTGATCAATAGTTTTAATGCAAAACAGACACTTTTAAATTCAAATTTAATTTGAGAAAATCTTAAATGGGGGGGGTGTAGAGACTGAACTTTTTTCAAATCACTTGATACTGTTTGAGGATTTGTTTAATGTTTTCTGCAAATACTATGAACTACAATGTTTTTCTTACCTCTAAAACAGCAGTCTTTACCATCTTTTCTTGAGATAATACCACTTAGTAACGTCTTTATCACTGATAAGATACTTATTACTAACTACATCTTTTTCAGAAATGCAACTTATCAGGCATTTCACAAACTGCTTATAATTGTACTACGGAGTAGAAGTAGAACTGAACTATTTGATGAATAGATTTTCATTTGTTAATTTTATTTTGAAGGGAGATAGAATTGGACGAAATCTAGAGAACTAGGGCAGTGGGATGATAACCTATTCAAGTTGGTACCTTTTTAATTTTGTAAACCATTAATCCTACAGAAAACGTTATACAATCAATTTTGTAGCAAATTTTAAGTACTTAAATCTAGTATAGTAACATTGTTTTGCTACAACTAATATTTTTTTAGATATTTGACAAAAACTGAAAAAATTGGCGTAAAAACTGCCCTTTTCCTAACATTTATCTCCGACCGCCGCGCCGGGGACCTTTGGTATATTGTTTAGGGAAGTTTCCAACACAACTGTACCAACTTTGAGAACTAGACCATTGTTTTTAGCAAACGGCATATTTTGACTAAACAATTATATTTATTTATATACTCGTATAATATATATATATATATATATATATATATATATATATATATATATATATATATATATATATATATAAGTTATATGAACGATTTATGTGAACATTTCATAATTAAATGCGTGCTAGGAAAATTCATGCTTACGCAGCTTTGGTATTATATAGATGGTGAGAATGGATCCCCGACAGTGTTCAAGCGGCCACTGTATCGTACAGACGTTTCTCACTCCAATTGAGTGTACTTCAATTGTTAATGTTTTTTGTTAAGCAAAAATTAGTGTAACAGTCAAAATTATTGTTTCTTGATTTTTTAAGGTTTGTAAAAAAATAAACATTTTTTAAAAACCTTTCGTTCTTAATATAACACGTAACTTATATATATATATATATATATATATATATATATAAATATTTATAATTGTTTAGTGGATACTTTTAGCTCATGTGAAGATGGAATCAACAAATATAGTCATTTTTTGGTCTTCGTTGCCTGGACTCTATGTTTGACATCAAACACGATTTTACACTGCGGAAGCAGACAAGCAGACTCTAGTACAGCGGAATGTGTTTTTTTATATATGTGTGATTATTTTGTTAAACTGCAAGATTATCAAAGTATTAGAATTTTGCCATAAATTTTACTTAGTAAATAGAATTTTATAGTTACCTTAAAAAATCTTAAATATACTATTTCATCGAAAGTACAACTTTTTGTTTAAAAATGGATAGAATTTGTGAGTTACAACTCTATTATATATAACCTATAAAGGGAGTTCAACTGAAATGGAGCAAAGAAGTCCATTAAAGTCAAAGATGGGGCTTGGATTAGCAGTAAAAAGAAGTTCTAACCTACCAGTTTCTAATGACAATGCTAAAAGGTTATATGGTCCAATAGATTCTAGAATAACATTAGACAAACGTATCCTTTCTCAAAGGCAGGTGTTACCTGTGTACAAAACTAGGAGAAGGTAAATACTATAATTTACAATTATTTAACTTCTTCTATGTGAGCTACTAGTTTAAATTAAAAATTTGTTTCACTTTTGTTTTCATATATGTTACTTATATGTACATTATAAACAATAAATAAGTGATTTTTAGTGGTAGAAAATATAAGTAGTGCTTAAAATTTGAAAAAATTGGAACAATTTTAAGTATCAACCTTGACAAAAATGTATTAACCCAGGAATGAGGTGGCTCCTGCCATTAGGGTAAATCTAACATTTGTAATTATAGTTACTAAATTATTTTAAATTATAAATTTCAATTGTATGGATTAAAATAAGCTTTAAACTTGGTCATTGATGTAAAAACATTTTATTCTTCATGTTTTATTTCTTCTTCTTTTAGTTCTGTCATTTGTAGGCCAATGTTAGAAATGGTTGAAATTTATTACGGCGGCCCCACACGATATTTTGGATTATTGTTCAAAAGCACGAAAAGGTACGATATTCACAAAAAAAAAAATTTTTTTTGCTTTGAGCAAAGTTACTTTTTTGGAGTTTAAAGTAGGGGAAATTTTTTTTGGCGGAAGCACAAGTGAATAGGTGCGGAGTGATACAAAGGTCTCTGACGTCACGGTACACACTATTTAGACCTATCTTAGGGCTCCGAACCACTAGCAAGTTCAAATACATTTTGAGGGATTTTGCGAGTTACTACATCAAAAAAATAAAGCTAAAACGTATTTGTAACATTTTAGGTGTGCTATGAAGAGGGAGGAAGGAACTGCTATTTTCCAAAATTTTGAATTGTTTGGATGTGAGTGAAAGATTTTATAATTTATTTTTAATTCCTAATGACTTTCTGCATCGCCCTATATAAATTTGTAGATTAAAATCGATTACGTGGGAACGGGAAATAAACACCAAAAATTTCCTATGGATATAGCTTGAGGACTAGTTTTTCATTGATTTTATTTACATTGCGTTAAGAGTACCTAATCCAAGTATTTACTTTATTTCATAATACAACAAAATAAAGGGGTTTTTATAACATACGTACAAAGTTGTAAGTTAGAGTTTGTAGTAGTAACACTCACTGATGATGATGACTAGATCATTGAAACGCGTATGAGTAAATAAATGATTAATTTGTGAGTTTTGTGTATGTTTTTATTTGTTTTTAACATAACCTCACAAGCTAAGCTCAAACAATATTTGTTTAACATACCTACAAGTTATATAGTTAAAATGGTTTGGTTTAAAAAAAAAATAAATTTACTTGAGTAAACATGAATGAGATTGGCAGCGATATTACACAGTAATACCCCGATTAGAGTTGGAGATGGGTTTCGTGGTCATACAGTGCTAAACAAAATACCTCAGGTGATAACTGGAATTTGGTGTAAATACTCAGTTGAAGTTGTATATTTGTAGGAGTGTCACCGATAATTATTAAATAAGCCATTAAAATACGTATGACATTAAAGTATATTGTTTTGTTAGTTTGTGTGCAGTTATTTATTTGTTTATAATCTTAACTCACAAGTCAGCTCAATTATTACCTGTGAATTTGGTAGTAATGTCATACTCCTTTTTATATTTGGGTTTAACTATAAATTAAACCTTTTCTAGCCGTCTTAAAACCTATAATTTCATATCTGAACTGATAGTCTTCTTTAGTTTCAATGTATAAAGTTATTTTATTTGGTGTGTTCAAAAAATAATATGACTTCAAATTTTGCGGGAAACATACATTTGATTTTCAATTTCTTTATTTTATGTTGGTATACATGACCTGAATATATGTTTACATTTGAACAATATAACGTACTTTGTTTGTTTTTGACAGATACAAAGGCTAGATGTGTTTTGGTGTGCTTGTGTATTTTCTGGAATAGGAACCGCTGGTCTTTGATTTTGACCTCATAACCATATGCCTATGATTTATCATAAGTTATGACCAATTTGAGTAATTCAGGATTATCATTGACACCATTGGTGCTCATGAGAGGGTTCTGATCAAAATTAAGCCGATTTGATCTTAAACTTGCTACAAGAACAACTAAATAACTTAATTAGGATAGTAACTCAGTAGGAATCTCATACCCATTATAGAAAACATTGGTGGGTACCTAGGCAGTGTGTACTCTGATAGCAAAATATTTGTGTTTTTAATAAGAACCCATTGGTATCCTATTTGCATGAAAGTAGTCAGTTATATTGCAAATAACATATTTTTTTGAAAAAAACAAGGGGAACATATTGTAGGGTTTTCAAAAGCTGTTTTTGGTGTTTTTTATTAAACTTGAATATGTATCAAATACACTCATGTGACATATCAAATTAAAGATCAATTCCAGTGTAAAAGAATGGCTCAAATTTCAGCTCTTTATATGCTATAGTTTTTTAGTTATGCAATTTTAAAGGTTTTGAAACACGCCCCAAATAACCTTAACTTTTGGATTTTAAAAATCTTGTAATTCAAAAACCAAAAATCAGAAAAATCTAAAATTATACATTTTAGCTAGTCTAGGTTTGTACAACTTAAGAAGTCAAGGTTCAGACCAATGTTAGATTTGGCATGGAATTACCCTTATACCTTTTCTTTTTTCTTTTCAAATCTCCTCCAATTTAATGAATTAAATAAGTACATTTTCCCTTACAATATAAAAAAATATTTTCTAAATAAACCTAATAGCCTAATTTAAATTATTTTTTTATTTACAACTTTTTTTAAAAAATGTTTTAACTTGCCTATAGTAGCACTTACTTTTTTTTTTTTTTTTTTGTTGAGGACGGCCGTTTTGGGAGATGTGTCCCTTTGTCAACTAAGACCGTAAGTTGCTACTATAGGCAAGTTAAAACATTTTTTAAAAAAAGTTGTAAGTGATTACTAGTAGCTCACGCGAAGATGGAATCAACAAATGTTATTTTTTTATTATTTTAAGGTATATTTCATTGTTTGTTTTTAAGGAAACTTTTGATACGATATATCTTGAATTTTAAAGGTTACTTGAAGAAATAGACAGGTGTTCAACTTTGATAATCATTGGAGAAACAGGAAGTGGAAAAACAACACAAATACCACAGTTTATCCATGATTTAAATATGGAAAAATGTAAAATGATTGCCATAACACAGGTAAAACACATATGCTACAATTAATTGTTATTATCAATTTTAAATTACTTGTAATCATCTTGAATTCACTGGTTAAACTATAAGTAATTATTGTGTAACTAAGTGAATACTTTAGAGCTTACTTGCTGATGCTTTTCAAAATAATCAAGAACAGTGATCGAGTGTTTGGCCAAAAAAATCACGAGTTCTGAGTACTGAGTGAGCTGGAGCGTTGTCGTGATGGAAAAACCAGTTATCACTTCTCCACAGTTCTGGCCTTTAGCGTCGGACGGCGTCCCTCAGACGTTTCAGTACTTCAATGTAAGTAATCTGGTTGACTGTAGAGCCTTCAGGGAGGTACTCGTTGTGAATAACACCCTTAGCATAAAAAAAAACTGTCAGCATCACCTTGACATTCGACCGAACTTGGCGAGTTTTTTTGGGTCTTGGGGACGTTTGACTCACCCATTAGGATGATTAGACCTTCGTTTTAATGTCGTAACCATACACCCATGATTCATCACCGGTTATAATTCTTGACAAAAAGTTCTCATCTTCATTTGAACGATCAAGCAGTTCCCGACAAACCCGGACGCGATTGGCTTTTTGGTCGTCGGTCATCAGGCATGGCACAAATTTCGCAGTGACACGGTGCATCTTCAATTTTTCAGTCAAAATCTCGTAACAAGATCCAACTGATATCCCACACTCTTTGGAAAGCTCCCTAATGGTCAGACGTCGATTTTCACGCACCTGGGTGTTGATTTTGTCAACGTGTGGGTCGTCAGTTGACGTTGTAGGACGTCCAGGGCGCTCATCGTCATCAATCGACTGTCGGCCACCCTTGCAACGTTCATGCCACTTGAAACATGCAGTACGCTTCATGGCAACATCGCCGTAGGCCGTGTTAAGCATGGCAAATGTTTCTGTTGCAGATTTCCCTAGTTTTACACAAAATTTCACAGCAATTCGTTGCTCCTTCAGGCTGTCCATTTTACAATCCGACAAACGAAAAAACACTTTACTAAGCTGTGTGTAACTCATCAACAAATGAAGTTATCTGCGACTGAAATACCGCGTTTTAATCAGCTGATATATACGAACCTAGTGACACCAAGCGGATTCTCTTAACTTGAGCCGTGAAATTCAAACAGTCCGCGTATTTTTTGAACAGACCTCGTAAACTAAAATTGAAAGTAAGGTTATTATCAGATGATATTTGGTTTTTGACTAGTTGTAGAAGATAGAATTTATACCCAATTTTCATGAAAGTAAACATCCTTAAAAGTAATTTTTGAACAAGACAAGTGGAAAATGCAGCTAAGTATTGGTTTAATTTAGAAATTAAATCGTATTCTAAGCAAGTGATGATGACTTTGTCATTGTATCGCCTATGAGTCAATAAATGAGTAATTTGTGAGTTTGGTATATGTCTTTTATTTGTTTTAATATAACCTCACAAGCTAAGTTCAAAGAATAGTTCTATAAAATCTTTGTAAAAAACATATTACAATAAGAAATTATGAAAAAAATTGAGCGAAACTCCATTATTGCAAATATTTGTTCAGCTGTTAAGGAGTTAAATAAATACAAGTGCTATAGTTAATGACTTCCTTTTTTAAATTTTTTTTCTATATTTCTTAATAAGTAGTAAAATTATTGGATTTTTGTTAGTAATTTTAGGACAAGCTGAAAAGTTTTTGCTTTTTGAGCAAATTCTTCTGATTTTTGAAGAACTAATAATTTGTTAATTATCTTAGAAAATATTAAGTCGTATAATTTTATAAAGTTTTTTTGATAATTGTTCAGCCTCGTCGAGTTGCAGCTATCACAGTTGCTCAAAGAGTTGCAGTTGAAACAAATACAAAATTAGGTTCTTTGGTGGGCTACTGCGTTCGTTTTGAAGATGTAACATCAGATAGTACAAAACTTAAATACTTAACAGATGGAATGCTGCTGCGAGAAGCTATGTTAGGTAATTTTAACTCACATAGTTTAAAAAAATGTTCTATTTATTACCATTTTAAATTACATAAAAAGTTTTACTTATTTTCTAACATTTCCAACAATTTTTTCAATTTCTGACATTTAACAATAAATAAAAAAAGAGTAGGTCTTTAAAAGAGTAGAACTTTAAAGTTGTCTTTAAAAAAGTAGGTTTGTAAATGAAATTCAGTTGTAATTTGGAATTGAATTAATATATGTTATTACCACGTTTCATAACCTGGTCATAACATGGTTTTTTTAGTCAGAAAAATCACAACTTGTCAGTAATAAAGCTAATGCAGGCATTTATTACAGAAGTAAATTTGTAACATCACTAGTGTGTGCTTATACATTCTTCAATCAATCAATCAGACTAACAGCTGGTAGTCCAGACTAGCCCCACCTTCCCTTTACAGTACTTCCAATTAATAATGCTCATATTAAAGATAGTCCTATAAGACACATGAAGCAACACAATTTAATATATTTGTTGTAAGGTTAGTAAGTATATATATTTTTTAAAAAATTTCCAGATGACAAGCTGCTGGCATACAGTGTGATCATTTTAGATGAAGCTCATGAAAGGACTGTACAGACAGATGTTTTGTTTGGTATTGTAAAAAAGGCTCAGGCCTTTAGGAAAGAGAGAAATATGTATCCTCTAAAGGTAATTTCAGTTGTAATAATTTGTATATCATTGTGTAAATGTTTATCCTTAGTTGTTGATAAACTTTCATTTTTATATGATTCTAAAAATCTTTGGATTATCTTGTGAAAGATCATGGCTCATGGGTCAAAGTAATTATTTATTAAATAAAAGCAACACAAACTCATAGTAAATACATTTATTAACCAAGCCATAATTGTGTGTGATTGACTCAAAATTTCACAAATTATGTGTTAAATTACTTTTTAAATAGTGTATTTTCAGCCTCTGAGGTCATTGGGATGTTTTGGTTTAATATATAAATGTCAGTTTTATTATTAAACAATTTATGAATTTTGTAGTCCATTACATTTGGTGAATCTTAACTAATCACTTTAACAATAGTTTATGACTATCCGAACTTTAAATTTTGTAAATTTGTGAAAACTTACTGAAACAGAACGTTTTTGTTCGCTATGTGGGTGATCTTCATCAGTATCTTCTGCTAGGAGAAGTCGGGTCAAGCGGTGACGCTTTTAAAGGCAGGTTTTTGATAGTATCAAAGAGTATGTGTGATTTGTATTGCGTTTGTTTGTTTAAAATGTTTGTACTTAGTGTTTTTGTGTGTCTGTAAATTTCATATTGTTCTAGTGTGTTGAGACTTGGTTCTTTTTTGTTGATGTGTAGGATTTCTAGGTTATGGTAAATGTCTGTGTATTAAATAATAATGTCTGTGTATAAATAAATAATTTAAATTTTGTTTCCATATAAACAAAAGTTACAAAAAGAGTTGACCTGCCCAAGCTTTTTTTAAAGCTATTTTACTTATATTTAAACTTTTTGTGAGCAGTATTCATTGTAGAGTATAATTTAACATAGCTAAGTTGAGTACAAATAAAAAAAAAGTATTCCAAACTGTAAAGCAAAATTTTGTCTCCACCCTTTCTTATCCTTCATCTTACAAGGGGCTACAATAAGTAGTCACCTATTTATGACTTCTACTGCAAGTACATAACCCTGTACATGATATCCTTTAGCCCTTACCTACTTACTCTCAGCCCTAACTATATTTACATTCCTATCTTGAAACTTTAAAAGATTAAGATTTTATAGTCTTAAAACTATAAAAAAAATTATTTAACATGATATATTCTAATGTGTTTATCATAGCATCATCAACAGGGGTTACAATAGATGTCACAAATAATCCTTGGATTAATACTTACTCCTTAGGAATAGGTTTGTTACTAATTCCTAGTGCGAACAGTAATAGAGTTTGTAAAAGTTTAAAAACAAATAAGGTAGGACTTTTCTGTCTATTGTCAAAATTCACCCTATTATTTTTCATGTCTTATATCTGTAGGTTGCAAAGTGTTAAGGATGGTTAATCTTATAATATGTTATGTATAAACCCTGTGTGTTAATTTAACAAAACCTTTCATGGATCAGTGCTATCAAAATAATCTCAAAGATTATGTATTTTTATTATATTCCCCATTGTCTATTTCTCTAACTGTAATTGCATAAATTGGAAGATTTACTTTGTTTAGGTGTTATTGGCTTCAGTATATTTTTAATATTGGTACATAAAACACTGGTATGTGTCTACATATGTATCTTCTTGCTGAAATGTTAATTGCTTTTCCATCTCTTGAATCTATTTGGTAGGTAATGCCTAGAAATTTTGTTTCTATCTAAATAGATATTACAACTATCTTTTTTCATGTTTCTCTTTTGAGAATATATATATATATATATATATATATATATATATATATATATATATATATATATATTCATGATATTTTACGTTATCCATTGTTTTTCCGTTGCACTGATTTTATGAAGTTAATATATTACTATTGTAAGTAATTTTATCCACCATTAAGTGCAATGATTTTACCTTGAGTGATGAGGCGCCTTTCGGTCACTTGACCATTGTCGAATCACTGATTACTTTTTCTCAATTTTTCTGGTGTGGATGTTCGATCTGCCGAGTTGGTACTTGTTGATGTCATATACGTTTCCCTTGAGTCTTGTGTATTATGTTTTTGAATAGTATGTCTTCTGTATATGTTGTTTGTAGATTCATTAAATTGTTGTGTATGTTTTTATAAATGTGGTATTTTTCTAGTGAGTTTAGTTCTATTGGGTTATTATTTATTTCAAGTATGGTTAGGTCATTTACGTAATTTGTTATTTCATGTTTATGTAATATTAGGTGTGCTGCAACATTTGATACTTTTGAATTTTTATTTTTGAATGCTCTGTAATGTTCTTCAAATCTTATTTTAAATGATCTGGCCGTTTTCCCTATGTAAAATGCATTGCAGTCATTATATGTAATTTTGTAAACTCCTGATAGGTTATGTTTTTCTCTATTTGTTTTGTGGTTTGTGTTATTAAGATATTTAATTATTTTGTTGTTTGGTTTGCATGTTGGAGTGTAGTATTCTTTGTTGTATATATTTGTTAGTTTTTCTATTTGGTTATTGGTGTATTTATATTTTAGGTAGATTTTATTATTTTTGTGTTCAGGTTGTAGTGTTGTGTTGAGGTTAGGTTTTTTTGTAAATTTATTGTATATGTTTTTTATAAGGTGTTTGTTGTATCCATTTTCTATTGCTATTTTTGTAATGTTATCTAATTCTTCATTTAATTTTTGTTTGTTATCTTGTGTGTATTTTATTGCTTTATTTATCATGTTACTGTAAGTGTTAATTTTGTATGTCCAGGGGTGGTTAGATTTGTAGTGTATTGTGGTGTTGTTGGAAGTAGGTTTTCTGTGTACTGCTGTTTCTATTTTATTGTTATTTATATTTAAAGTGATGTGAAGATAGTTAATTGTTCTGTTTGTTTCTGTTTCGACAGTGAATTGTATGTTTTCGTTGTATATATTTAGTTTGTTTAGTATTATGATGTGTTCTTTGTGAATGGTGGGTTGGTATATTACAAGTATATCGTCTACGTATCTTGTCCATAGTAAAATATTATGTGTGTTTAGTATAGGTTTAATTATTATTTGTTCAAAGTGTTGCTGATATATTTCTGACATGACAGATGATATGGGTGATCCCATGGGGAGTCCAGTTGTTTGTTTATAGTATTTATTGTTAAATTGGAAGTAATTTTGGTTACATATGTGTTTGGTTAGCGTAATGATACTATCTATTGTGTTTCTTTTTTCGTTATTGTGTATTAGTTTGTTTTTTATTATTTCTATGGTTACTTCTATGGGGATGCTAGGGTACATGTTAGTTATGTCATACAAAACAAAAAATAAAAAACATAAAAACGAACAGCAACACAAAAATAATAAGTTATGACATAACTAACATGTACCCTAGCATCCCAATAGAAGAAACCATAGAAATAATAAAAAACAAACGTTAATAGTAAAGTATCAAATGTTGCTGCACACCTAATATCACATAAACATGAAATAACAAATTACGTAAATAACCTAACCATACTTGAAATAAATAATAACCCAATAGAACTAAACTCACTAGAAAAATACCACATTTATAAAAACATACACAACAATTTAATGAATCTACAAACAACATATACAGAAGATATACTATTCAAAAACATAATACACAAGACTCAAGAGGAAACGCATATGACGTCAACAAGTACCAACACGGCAGATCGAACATCAACACCAGAAAAATTGAAAAAAGTAATCAGTGATTCGACAATGGTCAAGTGACCGAAAGGCGCCTCATCACTCAAGGTAAAATCATTGCACTTAATGGTGGATAAAATTACTTACAATAGTAATATATTATCTTCATATATATATATATATATATATATATATATATATATATATATATATATATTTAGGTTAGTTTTGGTTGGTAAAGATTATTTAGATTTTTTGGACTAGGAGACTGACAGACTTACCTTGGTAAAAGTCCCCTCTGTAGTCTTGAAATAGAAACACATAAAAGCACTTAAACAATGATATATTTCAACCACACAGTGGTCTTTGTCAATCGAAGAGAAAACACAAAAAGAAATATGAGAGAATGAAATAAAATAATTCTTTTATGTGTTTCTATTTCAAGACTACAGAGTGGACTCTTACCAAGGTAAGTCTGTCAGTCTCCTAGTCCAAAAAATCTATCTATATATATATATATATATATATATATATATATATATACACATATACAACTTTTAGGTAAATAAGTAATACATTAAGATACTCATGTTACAGGTAATTCTAATGTCGGCCACCATGAATGTAGATCATTTCAGCAAATACTTTAACAACTCTAAAGTTGTCTACTTAGAAGGCAGACAGTTCCCTGTCAAGATATACCAGGCAGTGTCCCACCAAGAAGATTATGCATTTAGTTGTCTTGTCACTATTTTCCAAATACATAAAGAATCACCACCAAAGTAAGTAAATGCTTGATTATGAGTGTTCAGCTAGGGTCCTGATGTTGCTTGTAATTTTACAGAATGAAGGATTGACTAACGTACATTTCAGTTAGGCCTTTATATTTTTGCAATTACTTCTATTAGCTTATACTCTCCTTATATATTTCTGACATGATTGATGATATATGGGTGATCCCATGGGGAGTCCATTTGTTTATTGATAGTATTTATTGTTAAATTGGAAGTAATTTTGGTTATATATGTGTTTTGTTGGTGTTACTGATCATTCTAGTTTGTAACTTCTTGTGTGCTAGATTGTGTTTTGTAACAAGACCCTCTGATGATGATGACATGGTCATCGAAATGTACATAAGGGTTTAATCTTAAGTAACTTGTTTTATTTGTTATTTTTGATTATTTTTGTGGTATTGGGGTTCTTTTCAATATTTTTATTGTAAAAAGATCTTTGTCAATCAAAAAAAGAGAAAAAGGAAAGACTTAAATGATCCACAGATGTGTATAGATTTCCAAATGTCAGAGATTTATAGTTTATGATAAATCTGTGAATCTGTGACATTTGGATATTTATACACATCTGTGGTTCACTTCAGTGTTTTCTTTTTCTTCTTTTTAGATTGACAAAGATCTTTTAGATCGAAATATTTCAATAGTGTGATAAGATTCTCCTATCTAGTCCAAAAATTCCCATATATATACACATCTTGTACAAATTTTCAATTGTTAATAAAATACGTTTTTTTTCATCAAATCAAGTTTAAATACATTTTTTTAAATCTACAGTGGATGACAATTGATGTTAATTAATGCAGATTTCCAAATATTAATTCAATATTAAAATTTCTAAAGTTTGGGGGTCTAGGTCGGATGCTGAGTGTCTTCATGTTCGAAGTTGACCACTATTTGGCACTGAGCCAACTTTCCATAGCTAGAAATGAACTTCTCAAAGATCTGTATGAAAAACCTCCATTGTACAACCTTAAATTGTTGCCATGATTATTACACAATATCATAAATAATGATCTAGGATCATTTGTAAACATACAAACTGGATTATTGTTATGGAGCATTGCTTCACAAATGGACAATGTGAAAGGAAAGCGAAAAGTAACTACAACACAATGCAAGCAACAAAAAAAAGAAAGTGTATAAATAGTAACAAATAAAAAATAATAGTCCAACACCATACATAGGAAAAAAATGGAAAGTTGTAGGGAAATTCACTTTATATTTTACCACTTAATATTCTTATTTCGATATATGTATATACACACATATATTAATTGTAATTATAAAATAAACAGAAACTGAACAAAAACTTTTCTTTGTTAATTTAAGTAGAAATTGACTAAAATTTTTTGTATATTACTCGTTTTATCATGAAAGCTTCAGGTCTTGTATGTATTATATTTTCTTATGTTCTCAGAGAATGAAGGTTCAATTGAAACTTTTTTTTTGTAGTGTTTCCTACTCCTAGTACTCATTAAGCCCTTTCTTTACTCCTACTTAATTCTACCTACCTACCCTTATTATTTTTTTAGAGCGTGATGGAAACAAGTAGACACCTTTTTTATGATTTCAATAAAAAGTATTCAAGGTGTGTGATCCTTCACATACAATGCCATGATCTCCCCTATATCTTTACCAGTGAATTTTTTATTCCTACCTTAATCCTACTTACAAGTCTTTCCTACCCTTTGTATGCAATAAAAGTGATACTGTCTCATCATCTGAAAACTAGAAACAAATCTCATTGGGTTTAATTTTTAGCGTAATATTTTTTTCCTGATTGGTTGTCAGTCTTAGTAGTAATTGGTAGAATTTAGAACTCATGAACACTTGAGCCATTTTTTGTTCAGGAAGTGGTTGACAAGTATAAATAGATATGACTAGCTGTGCAAGCTATATCTAATTTTTTAAGTCTATCTGGGCGCAGTTTAGTGATTGACAAATAAAAAGAAATTTGTAGGATTTGTTGCATGATGTAAAAATTAAGAAGCTCCATTGAAAATAGAAATGTTTATTGATATTGATCTAAATAGTTATGAACATGACTAGAGTAGCAACTCACAATGTATTTCAAATTTGTGTAAGTGAAAAAGTATACATTTTTCTAAAATGGAAAGAAATGTCTATTGTGAGCAACACAGTGGTTCATCCTAACACTCTCTACTCCCTTTATTTAGTTATATGCTTTTGAAAATTGCAAGCTTTCACTTTGTGGAAATTTCGTAACAGAATTAAACTAGATATTCCTACAGGAGCATCAGACTCACTGAGAAGTGTTAGATGTCCCTTTGTGATTTACAAAAAGAGAAAAATTTTTAGAAAAGCTGTTTCGATTTTAATGAAATAAAATGAATAGGCTATGTTACTAAACTAAGTATTGGCTTTTGTGATTGATCCCCCATCCGATTCTAGTATCTGGAATCGGTGTAATCAATTTTTGGAATAAAAAATTGATCCATTCCTAATATATGCATTTGTTTAAATTCCTTGTATTAGCTCACACTCTCCTGATATATATATATCGTGTACAAATTTTCAATTGTTAATAAAATACGTTTTTATTCATCCAATCAAGTTGAAATACACTTTTTTAAACCTATAGTGGATGACAATTGATGTTAGCACAGTTTTTTCAAATCTTTATTCAATAATGAAATTATAAAACTTGTGGGGTCCAGCCGGATTCGAACTGAGAATCTTCATGTTCAAAGTCTAGCGCGCCTTGCCAATACCTAGAAATATATTTCTCAAAGATGTATATGAATATTTTTCCCCATCTGGTTGTCGTCGAAACCTCCATTGTACAACCTTAAACTGTTGCCATGGTTACCACACAATATCATAAATAATGCTCTAGGGTAACAAATAAAATTTTTCTCTGTTAACCTCAGTAGGAATTTACTTAAATTTTTTTTATATAACTTGTTTTTTAAATTTTACTTTCAACTAAATGACAGGTACAATAAGCCACAATTATCAGAGTTATCCAATTAACTGAAATTCTCTGAACCTATATTTTCTTTAAAATTACGTTTGAGGAAAACAGTCAATTAACAAATACCCTTAATTGGATCTTCCAATGCTGAAATATAAATTCGCCTAAAAGAATCTTACCTTTATTTGTTCCAAAAACAATGCTTGTTATTTTGCTGTGGTTGAGAAAGTGAATTTGTTGCTGCATTTTTTGATGCTATAAAATTTACTGTTTCTATAATCTTTCATGTAGAGGAACATTTAAATTCTACAAAGGCATAGAAATTATAGCATATGCACCAAACAGAATAAAATTATTTAACAATTACTCTTATGTACATTTCTTTGTACATATAAGCAATTTCAGAATTGCTAAGATATAAGCAAAAAAGAAAAACTAAACAAATCTCTCTTGTTTACATACATGATAAAATTCATATGCACATTCATAATGTTTTTCTGTACTATATTTTAATCCTAAATTATAAATCCTACAAGTTGACCTTTCTTCGGTGTTTTTGCTGTTGTGAAAAAATGTTTTGTTTGTTCTGCTCATTATCATTGCAATTTTTTATTTATTAACACATTCATTGCCAAGCTGGAAATTGGAATTTTGTGTGGTGGCCGAAATTTTGTTTTTGTTTTATTTAGTTATGTAGAGCTCAAAATAAGTAAATATAATATTTACAAACTTTTATTAATATGTACTTAGGAATTATGATCTCTAATATCCATCACGCGATATAGCATGATTGGCTATACATAATTTGATTTTTGCCTATATGGCAAAAAAAAACGCGATATCGCGTGATATATAATAGGGTACATAGTTTAGGATACAAATAGGGTACATAGTTTACAAATAAAAGCCATTTAAAAGTATTAATTGTAATTACTTTAATTAGCTGACATTTATAATCAAGCAAAATTTGAAAAACTCACTCCAGATTGTAATTCACTTATTCATTCAAAATTTACAAAATGGTTTCAAATTATAAAACTATTAAGCATTGCAATCATGCAATTAAAAAAAAACAGTCAAAACATAATGGTGGAGCACTTGGACAGTTTTTACACTCAGTTGTGGTGTTTATCCTCTTTTTATTTTTGTAGCAATTTCTGCAATCCTTTCTAGAAATTGCATTTAGTGTTTTGCCGGTGCTGAGACATTGCAGTTTGGCTTTTTCAATATTAGTTAGCTTGTGTTTGACTAGGTCTCCTCGTGTCTTCTATGTTGTTTGTGCGTTAGATGTGGGTCAGAATCTAGTAATAACTCTTCACCTGTGTAGTTTAAAAAATGTTTTTTTGGGCGATCCGGCATTTCACTGAGCCTTTTCGAGGGTCCTGGTCGGTTACTCATAATTAAAAAATCAAAATCAACACTCAAATAAATAAAAATCGAACTTCAATACGGTCATTCGATGAATAACTAAACAAAATTATTAGGATATTACCTTATCTGAATGCTACCATTGTGTGCACTGGCTGATAAGAACAAAACAAAATGGCTGGTGGCCATCCCCACTACAAAAAGGTTGATCCCTTCCCTAGTGGTCAATATAAGTATTACGCCCAATTTCGCTGTGGCCACTATAATAATTCACTTAGAATTTGGATAGCAACGGCCATACGATAATGCGTCATCGGCCATCCAGTAAGAACTGACATCACACAATATCCTGTGATTGGCAATGAACGTGTTAAATTTGTTTATAAATGCAATTTTGATATAATTTTTATATTTTTTGGTAATAATAACAATTATTTTGGATCTGATGTAAGCTATAAATTGAGATTTATTTATTTATCGATTCTTTTCACATTGTTTTTCGAATTTAATTTTTCCATTAGATTTTATTACTTTAATTTTAAATTTGCACTATACCCATACAATATTGTTGTTACATTAGTGCTATGGTTTTCAGCCAAGATATATTGGTGTTTATGACAGGTCAAGAGGAAATTGAAGCAACGGTAGCAAATATTCGTTCTATAGCTAAGGTAAGTACTGGTTAAAAATTATTTATATTTTTTAATTTGAAAAATTAACAAAATTATTTTCCATTATTTGCTTTTATTTTAAATTTCAACTACTAGTATTTACTTATGCACTGGTTTATTGTTAAAAAAATTTGCATTTTAAAAATATGCATAAAAAAAATTATCTACAAAATTCTTAGATCAACTGCAGCTAACAGTCCCGTATGTGAGGAAATAACGAATACCTCATGGTTTAACCCTGTGCACCACTTGAAAGAAAGTTTCTCATCCTAACAAAATGTTGTTAGCAGCAATAAAGACGAGGGTTTCTCGACATTAATTTTCATCATTAATCCAAAGAACTATGTAATTTTTTATTGTTGAATAATTAGTCCGCTTGACTCTTGTTAACACATTGAGTGCGGTGGCGCCTATGGTGGTAGGCATTCATGTACGCCCCACGTCCTCTCTCAATCATTGGTTCAGTGTGAGGTTAGCCATTGCCGGGAAACATTGTATCGCTTATCGGTTGTTGTGCCAGTCTTTGTAAACATTTCGGTGTGTTTAGTTTTTTTTTCCATTGTTGCTGTCGGGTTGGGGACTGTGTTATCGTATTAGTGTTATTTGAAGTGTGTTATAGTTGTGTTTAATATATTTTGTACAATGAATATGGCTAATGAGGTTGAATTAATAAAGAATGTTTACTCTGACAACGAAAATGCTCCAAGGATAGGTCTGACAGCTCCGACGATGACGATGAGGCGTCTTCAACATGGCCACAATATTGTCATTTTCCCGGAGAATTGCTAAAATATTTGAAGCCTGTTTTTGAATAATATGTTCTTATTTGTTGTTCCCCTACCATATCTAAGTACGAAAATACATTTCTTGTCATAATATATATATACCAATTGGCCGGACATAGTTTTTTTATAGCGTAAATGACACCTACATAAACTCCGTCAGGCCAATTGGTCTGACATTGTTTTTGAGGTATTTATATTTTCTTATCTCTGCAACATGCATAATATTTTTTGTTTTGTGTGTAAACAATAAAACAACAAAACCACATTTTCGTGTTCCATTTACGCACATAATAAGCTGACTGGTGAGTAAAGTGTTTTGGCACGAAGAGACGTAAAAGTGTCACTTGTGATCGATTTGTGAGTTTATAAATATTTTGTATATAGAACGCAAGTGTAAACATATTCTCTGTCTAATAAGTAATGCTTCAGATCCAAGGAATACTACACAAGATTTCATAACAAGCAAACGTTTTAAAATTTAATTTACTGCTTAAGGAATTGACGGTATAGTTAACTTTTTAGTAAGGATGAATTTATCTAAGGTGAGTATTAAAAAGGTGGGGGTGGGGTTGTATATAGTATTTATTTTGTTATTTTTTAGAAATTATTATAAACACTTGGTTAGAACTATTTAGATATGAATTACTTATTGACATTGTGTGTAAACTTATTGTTATCATTGAAAAACATTGTAAATGGCGGCAGGAAGGGTTGTAGGTACTTAAATTTTGTCGTGCTACTTTTTCTATAACTATAACTAAGTGTTGTGACTGGATAAAAGGTTTGTCAGTATCCAGGAACAATTGGGAGAGAAACCCAACAGTTGGACAGTCAACAAACATCACCTGAGATACGAGAACAGGCACCACCGGTACATGAACGTACCAGAAATGATGTCACCAAAACTGACGAAAATGAATGCCTACCCAACTTCAGATGACATATTGGGTCCATCAACAATATTTTCAATGCAAGTAATCAATAATATCTTTTCAGCAATTTTGATGCGCAACTATAAAACATTGCTGCATTCAACGTGTTAATGTGTTTTGTCTCCATGTTTCAAATAAGTATGTGCAGCATATTTCTCATGTTCAAGCAATTGTTTTTGCCTTTCGAAGCTGTTCACCACAATGAAAGATATTTACGTCTGTCCTAATGTGTTCTCAGAATGACAGAACACACAAAGTAGGATTTTTATTGCTTTCCTAATATTTATAACTAACTTGTCATTTGGCCATTTAGGTAAATTTCTTCCTCTAGTTTTTTACCACTTTATCATTTAATTGTGGGTTAGAGGCTGCAGTGTGTTCTTAGAACAGTGGCACTAGATCTGTAGCACTTTCCTTTACATGTTGTTATTTAAACAATATATTGTTGTAATGATAGTTAAAACATATGGTGTTAATATGTGTGAGTATTTAATAAAATGTTTTAGTTATAAAAGTTTGTTTTACAAATGTGAAAAGTGAAGTAATTATTCGCATGAATGTTAGAGGAACCAAATAGGGTTTAAACTGTAAGTAGCATTTCATTTTTTTCATATTTAGTATCAATATTTATTATTTTACTTATAATCATTCGCTTTTGATAATAATGATTACAAATAATCAATTAAATGGATTAAAGCAACACAATTCAGTCGGTATGATCACTGAATTCAGAATTATTTAAATTCCGTTGAACACTAATAATTTAATCCATAATAAGTTAAGGAAATAGGTTTTTATTTAAACACTTTCAGAATATAGTAAGTGCAAGCTTTATTTCCTTTTAAAGCAACAAAACACAGTTGATGTAGTAATACCTGCACACAGTAATACTGACTAACACTTTGTGTTTTGTTTTAACTACTGAGTTCGTTTCTGCAGATAAAAATAATTATGTTAGTTAAGTATAACATTGGGTTTGAGTTGAAATCGTTGTTGTGATGTATTTAATTAATTTTTCATTTTTTCCTTATGTTAATTAAAATTTGTTTTATAGGATTCTCAGTGTAGCTCACTCCCTCCTCTTAAAGTGTATGCTCTCTATGCATCTTTGTCCACTTCTAAGCAACTTGACGTGTTTCGACCAACACCTCTTGGTTCTAGAAAAGTAATATTAAGTACAAATATTGCAGAGACTTCGGTCACGATTAGTGGAATCAAATACGTAATAGATAGCGGTATGGTCAAATCAAGGTAATATTTTTACTATTCGTATCACCTTAAAAATACTTCGTAGGTCACCCTCTCTAAAGAGAACATACCTTGTATTTACAGATTATAGTTATACCCTCTGTTGTTGGGGCCTGGGTCGTTAAATGTACAAAAGGATTTTTTCCTACATAAATTAGTTACTATTTGATATTATTTTAAATTTGTAGTCTTGGGTTTATTATATTAATTGTAATTGATAATATTTAAAATCAAACGCAACTAAATATGTTCATTTTCCAGGTATTATTGGTTTTCAATAGAAGATAAAATTAGTTGAAAAGATTGTTTAAAGATCATGTTGAAATAACATTAAAGGTCAGATGATTCACTTGTGACATTTATAGCATCTTATGGTGAAGTTGTTACTTAGAAAGATATAGCATGAATTGGGACTAGCAATCTGATGAGGAATTGGGGATTTACAGTGAGGATTTTTTTGTTTTGTTTTTAGAAGATTTATTGGTACTATTAGAAACATTTGTTGTAAACTAGAGAATTTGCAAAGATATCTATCTTGCTTCAGTTTCAAAAATAAATAAGGTAATAAAGTCTAAGATTTTTATATTTAATAAACCTGGAGTGTTGATTAGTGTCGAATATCAAGATTTACATTGATCAATATATGGATTTCGAGGTGGTGTGGCCCATTAATGTTACCTTTAATCAGAAAATAAACAAAAACTTTTTTATTTCTGGAAATGTATCCTCAGGTATAAATGTTGAAATACTTTACATTTAATACTGCACTACTGACTAGCTGGATACAAAGAATCAGTTTTGTATGTTGACATAATGTATGCATTTCCTTTAGTTAAAAGAGGTTACACACAGAAATTACAAAATTGAAAACAAAAGAGATCAAAATTATTAAGTTCCTTATAAAATACTAATAGATAAGCTAGGTTTATGATTGGTATACAGAAATATCTTGCTTGACACTTCCCTGTTTAGCATTGATTCGCAATAGTGCTTCTATGATTTGCCTTAAAGGTCATGGTAGATATGTATAGACATGCTTATCACCTCTAGGCAATTAGAATATGGCAGCCACCCTCCCAGCTACTGTCCCATATAAATGAACATACTGTCTCGTTAATATGACAATTATTTAGGCTACATAGCCTACTTATTTATGTTACTTTATTATCTGTAATCATGTTAACAAGTCATTCGGTCTCAGTTATGTTGAACGAGCCACTGTGAGAATATAGCATGTCTATTTCTTTTAACTTACTAAATGTCAGTTTCTAAAAGTTCAAGAACTTTGTTAAAACTAACATAGCGTATCAATTCAAGTTATGAAATTACAACTTCTAAGGTAGTTGGAAGCAGATTTAAACCTAATTACAAAAAAGGAAAAGAAAAACAAATAAATATATTACAATATTAATGAAGTTACATTATCACAGGATATGATGATGCAGTCAAAGGTAAATATTTAAAAAAATGTACTCATCTCACTAAACACTAATTTATTATTAGAAATGAGTTTCGGCAACAATATCGCCTTCATCAGTGTTAGGTTAATACAAACATATTTTGTTAAACAACATCAATACAAATTAATGATATATCTCGTTTCATACAATTCATCTAGAAAACAAATAATATAAAACATTTAAAAGTCAAAGAACAAAGTAAATCTACACTATAAAAACCTTTTGCTCAGAAGAGTTATCTATTTTACATTATTATTTATCCTGTAAATGAATTAACAAGCCTAAAACAGTTTTACAAAAACCTTTTTATAAATGGGCTCTATAAATTATTCACCAAAAAATAAAATAAATAGCATTACACCACACAAACTCATAATCTCAATCACAAATAAGATAGAAAAAAGTTATCATATACAAAATTATAAAAAATATTAAAAAATAGTTATAAAATTACACAATGTCCTTAAATTAATAATTTTTAAAATTTACATTTTGTCTAAATTTTGACTAGTGGTAACAATTTGTAACACTTAAGAAGTTTTAATCTGAAACCAAAACACTTAATTTATCTCAAACAATACAAAAACAACACAAAAAGACCAGAAGATAACATAACTATATATGTTTAACAAAACAACACCGAGTTTGGATGAATCTTGAACAAAACCTGATTCATTGTTGACTGTGAAATCTCAAAAATCGTTTATGGTCCAGGCCTCCCAAGCATTAAGAGTGTTTTAACTCGTTGAGTTACATTGACTTTAAGAAATGCTGACTGTCCAGGCAGTATATGGCTATGGCAGTATTCAGGTCTGTTGGTTCTAAAATGAACAATATGTTCCTTAATTCTTGTTTTTATACTCCTATGGGTTTGAACAATATATACTCTAATCACATACTTTTACATTTTATGTTGCAAACTCTCAATTTTGGTGTATAATTTTAATCTTCTTTTTTCAAACAGCGTTGTTTCATTAAACATTTATAGTTTTATTAGTGTTATACATTTTTATTTTATCTTCTGTTCTGTTCGTGTCATTATTTTAGGGTTTTAGTTGAATTGAGCACTTCGGTTTCTATTTAAGCTTAATAAGTGTTATAAATTGCTACCACTAGGCAAAATGCTTTAGACAATGTGTCTAAAAGTTTTAATGATTTTAAATTTTTGTATTTCTAGTATTTTGATTTTGTATTTTATAATAGCTTTTAATAATTTTTTAGATATTGAAATCTTGTTGCTGCTCATGATGAGCTGGTTGTTAATTACTTATTACACCTTTGCTATTACTTGCGACCAGACTTTTTGTTAACTAAAGGTCTGGTCGCAAGTAATAGCAAAAGTGTAATAAGTAATCTTTTAGATGGCAACAGTTTTCTATTATAGTTGTGATTGTGATTGTGTGCTTTCGTAATATAATTTATTATATGTATATGAATAGTTTATAGACCCTATTTATAAAAATGTTTAAAAAACTGTTTTAAGCTTGTTGAAACATTGTCAAATTAGATGATCCAGGAAAAAATAATGTAAATAGGTAATAGATAATTTTACACTATCTAGATAATTTTACATTATCTATTAAATTAGATAATTTTTCTGTGTAAATAGTTCAGTTGTGTCGATAAGTTTACTTTGTTGTTTTACTTTTAAATGTTTTATTGTATTTATACTCTAGATGAATTGTACGAGACAAGCTCAATTGTTATTTGTACTGATGTTTTTTAATAAAGTATATTAGTCTTAGCTTATCACAGCACTTTTGTTTAGTAATGAATGGCCATGAAATGCATCTTTAGCGATAAATGGGATTATTATTGTACTAGATTGTTATAGGTTTGTAAGTGCATCACAAGCTGAAATACATTTATTGTATTGTTAATTAAATATCTGATAAAAACAGAAAATAGGTAAGTATCTGCTAAACAGATATAATTGTTCACTTTAGGAAGTCATTCAAGTTATACAGTTAAAATACATTTATTAATAGCTTGATAATATAAGATTCCTTAAAAGCTAGCATACAGATCCTAGCTATTGTGTAAATACGGAGAGTTGCATGGGAAGCAGGAGGTTGGTACTTACTTAAGTCTTGTAATGTCATGATTGAAATATTCTTGTGCTTTTACTTGATCTTTCTATAGTTAAAATCGATTATATACAACATATCATTCATTAGAGTAATATTAAACAAAAAGCATTAACATCCAGTGTTGTGATAGATGATATTTAAAGCAACATGTAAGGAATAGTAGGGCTGTAAAGTAGTTAGAATTCTTGAAAATATACAAATTTCTATTGTGTGTGTGTGTGTGTGTGTGTGTGTGCGCGCACACGTTTTCCAGTTTGCTGTCACAGCATTGTTGCCATGCAATGGGAAACCTCACTCAGCTGGGTAGATTCCAATCATCTGCCCAGCCTAAGTTTATTGGGGGTGCCTTTGTAACCAACTTACTGCTTTTTCAAAACTAAGATTGTTGGAAAATAAACAAAAATTAAAGAAACCTAGTAATTAATACAATAAAGTATATAGTAATAATACTATAGTGATACTATATTATATAGTAGGAGTAATACTACATATAATAATAGTATAAAATATATAAAGTACTATAAAACATATCAAATAATATATAGTAATATAGTAAAATTAAAGGGACAATAATACAAGAAATGACAATAAATTGCCGTTGGTCATGCGTTGATAGAGGTCTTTACGTAAATATATACTTTGGTCATGGGTTGGTAACAGATTTTATGTAGCTATTGTTAAGTGGTAGCCGTCTTTAAGGAGTTATTAAGATTTCTGTTGGGAAAGCATTTTGAAGAGGATAAAAGTAATATAGCTAAAATTGTCTAAAATAAGGTTTTCATATTCCCATATTTACTAGGCAGAACTTGTATTTGTGTAATTAAGTATGGAAATTATTTATAACCTATTCATGATTAAATCTTTTCTCATCTATTACATATCCTGTTAAAGTAGTATTTTATGTAGACCCTTGAAAACCACAATAAAGGGAATTCACTAAATGTATTTTAATATCTTCTAACAATTGGATAGTAATACTTCTTTTAATGTATTCTCTTTTTAATTTGTGAAGTAGTGAATGAAAAGATCTGTTATGTGATTTGATTGGTATTAAAATTGTATAAAAATAATAATTTTAGTTGAAAATGCTTAAAAGAAAATAGAATAGTTAAATTAATGAACTCAATTTGTATGGTAAAAAAAAAACATTAATGGGGTCAATTTATGATGGTAGGGTGAAAAATTCTTGGTCTAACAATGAAAGATCGGGATTTTCAGTTTAAAAGATTTTATTTTTCTACATAATCTCCCTTGACTTCAACACACTTGGTCCAGCGTTCCTCCAACATCAGTATTCCTTCCCGGAAGTGAGAGTCTGAAAGACTGTTTAATTATTCATTGATGGCCCTCTCAACTTCTTCATTGGAGGCAAAACGGTTTTCAGAAATAAATTTCTTAAGGTTTGGGAAGGGATGAAATTCACAGGTTGCCAAATGAGGAGAGTAGAGGGGATGACCGATTAAATCGTACCCCAAATCTCGCAAGTTTCCTATTACAAACACACTTTTGTGAACAGGTACGCAGTCTTGATGAAAGATGATTTTCCTTTTTTTTCAAGCCAGGCCTCTTCTCACGAATTTTGCCATTCAGGTGGTCAAGAAGGTAAGAATAATATTCACGTTTAATTGTTCTGACTTTTTCAAGGTAATCAATTAACAAGATCCTTTTGGCATCCCAAAATATACTGGCCATGACCTTTCCAGCAGATGCAATCGACTTCATTTTATTGGAGCTGAAGCACCAGCTTCCACCCTCTATTTTGAGTGTTGTTTAGTTTCAAAGATGCAGTGGTGGGCCCATGTCCTTGATTTCATCCAAACATTGCTGTGAATGTCATTTGCGTATTTGCTTTTGATCCGCATTTTGTAAATGTGGGATCCACCTTCCGCAGAGCTTTCGCATTGCTAATTCTTCGAGCAAGTTGTTTCACACCCTTTCTTCTGATATCCCCTCAGCCTCAGCTATCTCATGCTCCTTTACTCTCATATCCAACACGATATCGTGCACCTTTTCCATAGTTTCCAGTGTGGTTGCTGTTTTTGGCCTTCCTTCACTGTGGGTTATCTTCCAGCAGTGTGCAACCATGTTTAAATTCAGGTATCCACTTTTTAACTGTTGACATTGAAGGAGCAGAATTCCCGTACACTTTTGTCAAGAAATTTTTTAGGGATTAATCCATCTGGAACAAAAAATTTCATCACCCCACCATATTCAAGTTTAAATATGGTTTTAATTTCCACAAAAAAATATGCTAGACGTCTAGTACAAAAAATTCTTGTACACAAACTACTTGAGCGAACAAGTTAAAGCTTATCATACGAACTAATGACATGTGCGCACAGGCAGGAAAGATAAATTTTAACTGATTGGAATCCCATCTCTGGGTCAGGCCAAGAACTTTTCACTTTACCTTGTTACCATGGTTAACTCCAAGTTTCAGTACAAGGCAGAATGTATGAGATAATTGTGTGTATTTAGTTTAAAACATTAACAATATAAAACTAAGCCATGTTCAGTTTATTTTAAATTACTTTGATCCTATTTAAATGCACAATTCTGAGTAGTTTCATCAGATTATTTTCAAACATTTTTGGATTATTGATGCTATATGGCATTTAATCCTCTTATTTTCTGTAGGTAGGTTTTTGCCGCTTGAAAGCCTAATAATTTATTTTACTGATTGCTTACATATCCTTCAGTATTGAACCATTACTAGGTTGAACTTTGTTCATAAGATGTATGGATTGTTTTAAATGGAAAACCACCACTGAGTTTGAAAATATGCATCTTTATATGAATGTGGCTTCAGAGTATTAGATAAAATCTCACGGAATTAGTGTTGAATGTTTTCCTGTTAATATATTGTAGACAATAAAATTAATATGAAACATAAACTAAATTCTATATTATTTTTTTTAAGAACTTTGTGTAGTAAGTTATTCTTAAACTATACATTTTTATTTCTAATACCATGTTGAGAAAAAGAACAGCAAAACGACCATAGCATGATATTTTGTGGTTAACATTATCACATATCCATAATTATTTATGTTCAATGATACAAATATGACAATTAAGCATTTTTCAATTTTATTTTTTGTGTTTAAAGTCAAATTTTTAATAACAGACATTAAATAAAGTTTGAGTGATTTTATTTTTATAATCCAGACATTCAACTTACTTATATTTTTCATTAAACTTAAATCTTATATGATAACATAAAATTATACTGACAACTATTTGTTTGTTTTCTAGAACCCATCATGCTGGAACTGGTCTAGATATTTTGAAAGTACAAAGGATTTCCCAAGCTCAGGCATGGCAGAGAGCAGGAAGAGCCGGAAGAGAAGCTGCAGGAATTTGCCACAGGGTTTATACAAAAACAGTAAGATTCAGAAATTTTCTCAAAAAATTATTTTACAATGAGATTAGTATTCTTATTTATTTATTCACAGTTTTATACTGAAAAGAAGATTTTTCACTATCATATATGTCTTTTTCTATTTTCTACTTGCAGCATATAGTCATGTGGCGTGGTACCGTTTATATGAATTTGTGACCACTTGGGAGGCTCTTGGTAACTTGGTTTGAGCCTACAGCCAAATTTTATATACGAGGTGCGTTCAAAAAATACCCGGAATGTTTAAATTTTGCAAGTTCGGAGAGTCCGATTGTCAAAAATATTTTTTTATTGTGTTGGTATACATGCCCCTGAAGTATGACCCAATTTTCCCTCCACAAGACGTGGTAAGAGTGTAACGTTCAAGCCCTTTTTACCTCAGGTAAGTTTTTACTTTATTAAAAAAATGTGTGTTGATTACTAATTAACAAATTAATTAACCTTACTTACCAGGGCTTCTAGTTCTCCGTCATAGCTCAGGCAGATACTGTCTGTCTATGGCGGTCTTCTTATCTTGAAGGTAGAACTAGGTTACTTGACATGATAATTTAAAGCTTTAAAATAGAAAGTTTTACAATTTATTAATCAATGACTAATTACAAAACAACAAATGACACCAATGTGTCTAGTAATTTACTTTTAATTACTGCTAACTATTCCATACATTTTAATTACTTATTAACCTTTAAAATTTATATATATCAAGAAGGTAGTAACTTAAGTTTTTTCCAATTTAATTTTTAGGAATGAATATTCAAAGGACAATTTCTACCGTTCATGTGTTAATCGTTTATCATTTAAAATTCAAGTTAATTAACATTAAAATACATTTCCTTTATTATTACCTAAAACGTACCTGGTTGTGCACATTACTCGTAAAACACTATAACACATATAATTAATTATTGCACATCGATTTTTGCGCTTTAATCACTACACACAGCTCTTGCAATTAGCGCTCTTAAAAAAAAAAAAAAAATACAAATTTTTACTCATTTGAAACACATAAATAATCGCTTCTGACTTCTTCTTTAGTTGCGTTTATAAAATTTGGTACCGGCCTTGACATCTTAAATTTTGAATACTGGAAGCTTACAATCTCTAGGTTACGTCCGAAAGTGCCATCACGTCCGTCTTGTTCAAAGACTTTTTGAGAAGTGGGGTCGTTGCAAGGATACGCTAACTGAATTTCCCACCCTTACTTATCATTTTGAATTTTTTGATTGGTGCTTCGGATCAGGCGATATCAGACCATGTTTATGTCACATGGCGTGATGTGCTTATTTACCTCAAGTTACTAACTCGTACGATATTTTTCTATTTCGCCCGCTAGGAACGCTCACCACCTACGCTAGTTTCACAATGTGCACCAATAAAACAAAAATTTTCTTTTATATTGGGACGATATAATTATTAAATAAAAATTAAATATATAAATGAATTTATATGTAACACCTAATTTTTAAGAGTGTTACAAGAGGGAGGACTGGGAAGTGGCAAGGAGGATAGTAACTCCACAAAGGGTAAGATGGGCTATAGGCACATTTAAACCCTACAAATCTCCAGGTCCATATGGGATCTATCCTGTGCTGCTGCAGCAGGAAATGGATATGCTAGTGCTGGTGCTTACTAAATTATACAGGCTAAGCATTGCTCTAGGGCATGTGCCGGCAGCCTGGAAATCTAGTAAGATGGTCTTTATACCTAAGCCCACCGGTAACCAATCGGAAGGGAAAGGATACAGACCTATTACTCTCATGTCCTTTATTCTTAAGGGACTTGAAAAACTGGTTGATAGGCATATTAGGGGGGGGGGGGTGCTTTGGCCATAAAACCACTGCATTGGAACCAGTATGCTTATCAACCGGGGAAATCCTGCAAGGGAGCTCTCCATCAAGTGGTTGGTAGGATAGAGCAAATGATCGCTAAGAAAGGTTGTGCCATTGGTGCCTTCCTCGACATTGAAGGGGCTTTCAATAACCCCTCAGTGGAGACGATGGTAAATGGTGCAAGACTTCATGGAGTGGATGCGACCACTTGTGGCTGGATAAGTTCCATGTTAACAAACAGAAGCATTTCTGTAGAGGTGGCAGGGGAGGTCAGAAGGGCGGAGACAAGTCTGGGCTGTGCACAGGGGGGGGGGGTTCTCTCTCCTCTGTTGTGGTGCCTAGTGGTTGACAACCTTATTGAACTTCTGAATGAACAGGGGTACTTCTGTCTGGGATATGCGGACGACATAGTTGTTCTGATCCTGGGCAGATTCCCTGATACAGTCCTTGAGGTAATCAGAAATCCTCTAAGACTGATTGAAGAGTGGTGTAATAAGGAGAACCTTAGGGTAAATCCGAAAAAGACTGCTCTTATTAACTTCACCAGACAGCGAAGAGATCTGACGACCAGGATGATTTGCTTGTTTGGTGAATACCTTGAGTTTGTGGGGGAGGTGAAGTACCTGGGAGTTATTCTGGACAGGAAACTCACCTGGAACCCACATCTTGAGAGAACAGTTAACAGGGCCAAAAGGGCCCTGATGACAATGAGAAGAATGGTGAGTAAGAAATGGGGACTGAAGCCATCAATGATGCACTGGATGTATCTGAGGGTGATAAGACCTATGATTACCTATGGAGCTCTGGTGTGGTGGCCAAAGGCCAACCAGGCACAGACAAGAGCTCAACTGAGCTCTATCCAGAGATTGGCCTGTCTGTGCACACTGGGAGCGATGTCAACTACACCTGGTCAAGCAATGGAAGTAATGCTTAACCTCCCTTCCCTTGAGCTTGTCCTTAGGTGAGAGGCGAGGCTGGCGGCATGGAGATTGCGTAACTCGAACAACTGGGCTAATCCCCAGATGTTTCGGGACATATGAGTATCGAGTGCGTGGTCAAAGAACCCGTCTTGGAAATGGGCAGTGACCACATTACTCGGACGTTTGCACCTGCCAAGCCCACCAAACTATGATGGAATGGTCAGGGTCAGTAACATCGGGAGCTCAGATATGGTACACAGATGGCTCCAAGATGGACTTCAGCTCTGGAGCGGGGGTGTATTGTAAAAACCCAAGGGTAAAACTAGTTTTTTCCTTGGGGAGGCATACCTCTGTCTTTCAGGCCGAAATATATGCTATAAATGTCTGTCTGGGAGAGATAGCAAGAAGGGGAATACATGGGACCTGGATTGCTATTTTTTCTGACTGTCAGGCAGCAATTAAGGCACTAAACGGACATGTGGTCACCTCAGCCATAGTCAGGGAGTGCCTAAATATCCTAGAAGCCCTGGCAAGTTACAATCAATTCAAGATAGGTTGGGTGCCAGAGCATAGGGGAATATTTGGAAATGAAGCCGCAGATGCGCTGGCCAGAGAGGGGTCTTCGACTCCCCTGATTGGACCGGAGCCGGCAGTAGGTATTTCCAAATCCATGGTCAAGATTGCAGTGCGAAGGTGGATGGCTGAAAGACACTGTGAGCACTGGACCAGGGCTGAAGGGATGAGACACAGTAAGCTAACCCTTAGGAAACCTTCCTTGGGGCTGCAGTAGAGTCTCATCTATCTGTCTAGGCAGGAATTGAGGATAGCCACACGTCTACTCACGGGACACTGTGGACTAAGGAAACATCTGCATAAAATGGGTATCTACAAAGATGAACCAGTGTGCAGATTATGCGGGCAAGAACTGGAGACTGCCGCACACATCATTTATAGGTGTGAAGCACTTGTCGAGAGGCGCTTCAACCTCTATGGTGATAGTACAGCTCTGGTGGATGCTGAAGATAAAACACTAGTCAGGAAACTCCTAAACCTGGTAAGAGGGAAGGGGCTATTTGACTAGATCAGGGAGGTAAGTACAATATACCTTGCGGCGCTTCGGGCAGTTAAAAAAAAAAAAAAAAAAAAAACCCAATTTTTAGCTGTATTTATTGTTTACTTTATCTGTGGCAGCCGCTAAGGTTAGAATTGTTTTCATGAGCTCGGCGATTTTTGATTGTTAAAAAAAATGGATCAAAGAATTTGTATTAAGTTTTGCGTAAAAAATGAAACAAAGTGTAACAGAGTGTGCGAAATGTTAACAAAGACCTATGATGAGTCTTCTATGAAAAAAACAAGTATTTATGAGTGGCCGCGAAGACATTGATGATGACGAACGCCCCGGACACCCCAGCACATCAACAACCGATGAAAACGTGGAAGCAATGGTTATGAATGGTCGCCAAATCACAATTATAGAAGTCGCTGATGATGTTGGCATATCGATTGGGTCATGCCATGACATTTTTACAAACATTTTGGGTATGAAATGCGTGGCAGCAAAATTTGTCCCAAAATTGTTGAATTTTGAACAAAAACAGCAGCGATTGGAAGTTGCTCAGAAATCACTAAATGAAGTCAGCGACGATGCTGAATCACTAAAACGTATTATAACACGTGATGACACATGGGTTTACGGATATGAAGCCACTGCGTGAAGCAGTGCGAAGAAAACGTCTGGATTTGTGGCAAAACAATTCATGAATTATCGTTTTGAGTCACGCTTTTGCGTCACGATAATGCACCGGCTCCCGGCTCACACATCGTCGCTTGTTCATGATTTTTTGGCGACAAATAACACTGTAATGATGTCCCAACCTCCATATTCGCCCGACATGGCCCCTTGTGACTTTTTGCTTTTTCCAAAACTAAAAAAAACCTTAAAGGGTCGTCGTTTCACAAGCATAGATGACATTAAAAGTGAATTGCTGAAAGAGCTCAAAGCTATCCCAAAGATCGAGTTCCAGAAGTGTTTTGAGAATTGGAAAAAGCGTTGGCCTAAGTGCATAATATCTAGTGGGGACTACTTTGAACGAGACAATATCAATGTAGATGAATAAATAAATATTTTTTTCAAAAAACTAAAATTCGGTGAAAAAACGGTGTTTTTTGAACAGTGGTAAGTAGTTGGGGATTAAGTTTGTGGTTCATAATAAAATCATTGAATTTTGATAAGCATTTTTCTAAGAAGAAAACTTGTGAATATGTAAGAATAGAGAAGCTCTTTTGAAAACTTCACCAATTTTCTAGCTACATTCTGGTTATAATGATTATTTTAAGTTATATAATACAATGCACCCTTGTTTCAAATATTATCATTACTATATGAAATGAAAGTGTATAATGAGATGACTGGAAAATAATATTTTTATTCTAGGAGTATGAATCCATGTTGAAAGACACTATCCCCGAGATACAAAGATGTAACTTGGCTAGCGTAGTACTTCAGCTTTTGGCTATTGATGTTAACGCTCTAACTTTTGATTTTATGGACAAACCACCAAAGGAGGTAAATTTTGATCCTTAACAAATATATTAAAAATACAGCCATTCTTATATTTATGTTCATAATTTGTTGCAAAAAATTTAGACACATCACAAATAGAAGTTATTTGGTTTTACTTCTAATTGCATAACAACTGTAGATTGTAACACATAGACACCTTCATTACCTTGTTAGAGGGTAGGCACATGAGCCATGCCATCATCCCCCTTTATTCCTACCTTTACTATCCTATCCTTTGTAGGAAATAATAGTTATAGTTGCTAATTACCTTGTTAGAGGGTGGGCACATGAGCCATGCCATCATCCCCCTTTATTCCTACCTTCACTATCCTATCCTTTGTAGGAAATAATAGTTATAGTGGCTAATTACCTTGTTAGAGGGTGGGCACATGAGCAATGCCATCATCCTCCTTTATTCCTACCTTCACTATCCTATCCTTTGTAGGAAATAATAGTTATAGTGGCTAATTACCTTGTTAGAGGGTGGGCACATGAGCCATGCCATCATCCCCCTTTATTCCTACCTTCACTATCCTATCCTTTGTAGGAAATAATAGTTATAGTGGCTAATTACCTTGTTAGAGGGTAGGCACATGAGCCATGCCATCATCCCCCTTTATTCCTACCTTCACTATCCTATCCTTTGTAGGAAATAATAGTTATAGTGGCTAATTACCTTGTTAGAGGGTGGGCACATGAGCCATGCCATCATCCCCCTTTATTCCTACCTTCACTATCCTATCCTTTGTAGGAAATAATAGTTATAGTGGCTAATTACCTTGTTAGAGGGTAGGCACATGAGCCATGCCATCATCGCCCTTTATTCCTACCTTCACTATCCTATCCTTTGTAGGAAATAATAGTTATAGTGGCTAATTACCTTGTTAGAGGGTAGGCACATGAGCCATGCCATCATCCCCCTTTATTCCTACCTTCACTATCCTATCCTTTGTAGGAAATAATAGTTATAGTGGCTAATTACCTTGTTAGAGGGTGGGCACATGAGCCATGCCATCATCCCCCTTTATTCCTACCTTCACTATCCTATCCTTTGTAGGAAATAATAGTTATAGTGGCTAATTACCTTGTTAGAGGGTAGGCACATGAGCCATGCCATCATCGCCCTTTATTCCTACCTTCACTATCCTATCCTTTGTAGGAAATAATAGTTATAGTGGCTAATTACCTTGTTAGAGGGTGGGCACATGAGCAATGCCATCATCCCCCTTTATTCCTACCTTCACTATCCTATCCTTTGTAGGAAATAATAGTTATAGTGGCTAATTACCTTGTTAGAGGGTAGGCACATGAGCCATGCCATCATCGCCCTTTATTCCTACCTTCACTATCCTATCCTTTGTAGGAAATAATAGTTATAGTGGCTAATTACCTTGTTAGAGGGTGGGCACATGAGCCATGCCATCATCCCCCTTTATTCCTACCTTCACTATCCTATCCTTTGTAGGAAATAATAGTTATAGTGGCTAATTACCTTGTTAGAGGGTGGGCACATGAGCCATGCCATCATCCCCCTTTATTCCTACCTTCACTATCCTATCCTTTGTAGGAAATAATAGTTATAGTGGCTAATTACCTTGTTAGAGGGTGGGCACATGAGCCATGCCATCATCCCCCTTTATTCCTACCTTCACTATCCTATCCTTTGTAGGAAATAATAGTTATAGTGGCTAATTACCTTGTTAGAGGGTAGGCACATGAGCCATGCCATCATCGCCCTTTATTCCTACCTTCACTATCCTATCCTTTGTAGGAAATAATAGTTATAGTGGCTAATTACCTTGTTAGAGGGTGGGCACATGAGCCATGCCATCATCCCCCTTTATTCCTACCTTCACTATCCTATACTTTGTAGGAAATAATAGTTATAGTGGCTAATTACCTTGTTAGAGGGTGGGCACATGAGCCATGCCATCATCCCCCTTTATTCCTACCTTCACTATCCTATCCTTTGTAGGAAATAATAGTTATAGTGGCTAATTACCTTATTAGAGAGTGGGCACGTGAGCCATGCCATCATCGCCCTTTATTCCTACCTTCACTATCCTATCCTTTGTAGGAAATAATAGTTATAGTGGCTAATTACCTTGTTAGAGGGTGGGCACATGAGCCATGCCATCATCCCCCTTTATTCCTACCTTCACTATCCTATCCTTGTAGGAAATAATAGTTATAGTGGCTAATTACCTTGTTAGAGGGTGGGCACATGAGCCATGCCATCATCCCCCTTTATTCCTACCTTCACTATCCTATCCTTTGTAGGAAATAATAGTTATAGTTGCTAATTACCGGTGAGAAAGGTAGTAATTAAGGTGAAAGTTGAATAGACATCTATACTGAAGTCCAACATTCTACTGCAAAACTAGAAGACTTATGTTCTTCGTGTTTGGTTAACTTTAACAAGAAATGTAGAATATCAGGTCCAAAGTCATTAATTTGAAATAAATTAGGGAAATGTAATAAAATTTGAATCGCTTGAATTTGAAAGCACGGAGATCAAAAGCATCAATCAAAAAGTAAGGTTTAATTAATAAATACTTGTAAATATTTATAAACTTGCCTGTAGTAGCACTTACTTATGTTTGTTGAGGATGGCCGTTTCGGGAGATGTGTCCCATTGTCAACTCAGACCGTAACGGTCTGAGCTATGTCTGAGTTGACCGTACGGTCTGAGCTTAGTTACGGTCTGAGTTGACAATGGGACACATCTCCTGAAATGGTTGTCCTTAACAAACATAAGTAAGTGCTACTAAAGGCAAGTTTATAAATATTTAAAAATATTTAGTGAAAACTAGTAGCTCACGTGAAGATGGAATCAACAAATAAGGTTTAATTATTTTTATGGTATAACAGTTATTGAAGGACATGATGTGACTAGTTTCACTCATCAATTTCTTCAAGTTTATTCAAACAATATACCTTTTAAACTATACACCTGTGCATATATGACATTTGAATATCTGTACTTTTATACACGTCTGTGACTCAATTTAGTTTCTTTCTTTGATTGACAAATGCGACAGTGTCCGAAATATATCTTTATTTTAACGTTTTAGTCTTCCTGTGTATCTATTTTAGGTTTACAGGCAGGACTTTTACCAAGGTAAGTCTGTCAGTGTCTTATCTAGTGAAAACTTTTCTTGTTAGATATACGAGGGTGGTCCACAAAGTAACCTCCGTTTTGAAATAAAAAATAAACCAGTTGAGATACAAAAATTTTATTATATACATGTTAAAACTACAGCTTTCTTTACTTTTCTACATATTCACCATACAAGTTCAAGCACTTATCATATCTTTTAACAGTTTTTGAAATTCTTAAAAAAATCTGCCGCCGGAGAACGTAGCCAGCCTGTCACAGCTTTTGAAGATCTTCATCACTCGCAAACCTCTGAGATGCAAGCCACCGCTTCATGTACGGCAAAAGATGGAAATCACTGGGAGCCAAGTCCAGGCTGTAGGGGGGGGGGTGGTCAAAAACGTCCCATTTAAACTTTTCCAAAAGTTCAGTTGTTTTTTGAGCTGTGTGAGGGCGGGTATTGTCATGGACAAACACAACGCCAGATGTCAGAAGACCACGACGCTGGATTTGAATCGCTCGTCGTAGCCGTTTTAAGGTTTCACAATAAGCTGCACCTGTAATGGTCGTACCACGCTCCATAAGTTCAACGAGCAAGATGCCCTTAGCATCCCAGAAAACTGTAGCCATCAATTTTCTCGCTGAAAAGGATTGGCGAGCTTTCTTTGGCTTGCTTGGCGAAGTGGTATGACCCCATTGCATTGACTTGTTGTTTTGTTTCAGCATTCACATAGGCGACCCAAGTCTCATCTCCTGTAACGATCCTGTTCAAAAATGTTTCTCCTTCAACATCATACCGAGTAAGAAAGTCTATGGCAGAACTCATTCTTTTCATTTTGTGATCATCGGTGAGCACTTTTAGAATCCAACGAACACAAAACTTGTGATAGCCTAGTTTTTCTGTCACTATCTCATGCACAAGACTTCGAGAAATTTCAGGAAAATGATCTGAAAGTTCCGAGATTGTGAAGTGACGGTTCTCGCGAATTTTCTCATCCACTTTGTTCACCAAGTCATCACTGATGAGAGATGGTCTACCACTCCGGTCTTCATCGTGAACGTTCGTTCTTCCATTTTTAAAAAAACGGACCCATTGACGGACTACACCTTCGCTCATAATGTTTGGGCCATACACCGCACTCAATTCTTGATGAATTTCAGCTGCTGTATAACTTTTCGACCACAGAAATCTTATTACACCTCGCACTTCACACTTGGCGGGATTTTCTATTGGGGCGCTCATGTTTTTACGTTATAACAAAAGAACGCGCGATCGTACGATACTCTCCCTTGCACAGCTAGAAGCATACTGAACGGCTGCGCACACCGATGTGAGCATGGCGGCGCTACCCCCACTTATCGCGCCACGCCCAAACTTTGTGGCGGTTACTTTGTGGACCACCCTCGTAGTAAGACCACCCGCGTAGCTCTCACTGAGAGTATAGGGGTAGTGTCTTTAGCAACATTCAAATATTTGGATCTTCATTTTTCTCCCTTTTGATATTTTCTTCCACTCTTTCCATGAAACTCACTGTGATTTTCTAAGATGTAAAATTTTTACCTAACCATATTCCAGGACACTTCCAAAATAGTTTTTGTTAAATTAGTCGTGATTAATAAAACTACATTTCTGGATTTAAAGTTATGAAATGTAGCTCTTGTTTCAACTACACTTTTGTCTTCTTTAGGACTTAGTTGTTGCCCTTGTTATATTGATGCTCTTTGTCATAAAATATAGGTTTTAGCACTGCACTTCATATGGAAACATCAATTCTTTTCACAATGCATTACAAAAATAATATACAATTTTTTAATATAGTTTGGACTATATCTGTATCAATTCCATTTTTCAAAAAATCATATTCTTTGTCTAATTTTGTATTAGTTTCCTCTTGTAGTGTTTATGGATATTACAGTAAACTCCCGATTATCCGTGGAATAGGGTGGCCCGGCAACGCCAGATAACCGAATTCCCCGGATAATCCGCTATCAACAAAGAATACGCAAAACTATCAATAATCGATTATTATACCATAAGTTACAGAAATAATGACCCCGGTTAATGCAATTCACAAATAATCTTCAGAGGACAAAATAAATACAGAAAATAATTTAAAATGTCAATGTATTTGACGGATTATAACATATACATTTACTAACTAACTATTTATGTCTAACTATTTACAATACGTACATAAGTATATTTCAAAAGTAAGTATGTATGTACATATGTAATTTCCTTTACACATAATACTTTCACTTTTTAACAAAACAATCGGTCACTTTCGTCTGTTTTTTTGTGAGCATTGATTTTGCTTTAATGTGTGATCCATGTTTCTTGAGAACCATTTTGTCGCACAGTGTCTACTTGTGTCACAAAGCCATAAAGATCGATAATGTATATGACAGACATGGATTATGCATATGTCACATCCTACACTATTTATAGCCGAGATTAGCTGACATTTGTTTATAATCTTATGATGCACATTAGGTTTTCGGGGGTCCAAGCATTTTGTCATTGTCTCTTATATACAGTAGTCTGCTCGCCCGTTTATTTCGCTGACCCGCTTCGGGATGCTTCCCTTTTAATGTAAAAATTAGTACGTACATATTTACATATCTATTCCCTTCATCTTAACTGTATTTACGTCGTAATTCACCGTTTGGAAATTTAAATACATGAATCTGGAATAAAAATAGGATATTTATAAAACAATGGCAGACCACGGATAATCGGGAGTTTACTGTACTTAGTTCCATTTGGTGTACAATCTTCTCTTTTCCTGTTAACAGTGACATATAGGCAATTCACACTTTGTTCTTCTTCCTCTTACTGCCATCATTTCAATGTTTTGCCTAAAATCTCACAACTAGATACTAAAAAGGGAGAGCCACTAAATAAATAAGGAACCCTTTCTATTTGTTTAAATTTTTCTCTTATGCTTATTTTGACTATTTATTTTGTTCTAAGACTTTTCCTTATCTGTCTCTAATTACCTTTCATTTATTATTTACTGCATTCTAGTTGTTCTATTTTTTGATTTAACTTCATAATACAGCCTATATCTGATACCATATCTGATTTCGGTAAAATAATTACAATTAACTTATAAAATAAGAAGTTAAAGAAAAGCAATCTCGGCAATCGGAACTAATTGCTGCAGGGGGTTGTTCGGATTACAGAAAGTACCAACATGTGTATTAGGAAAAAATGCTGAAAAAAGGTTCAACAATATGAATGTGCATAACTTTTTATTTGCTTTTTTAAATATATTTTTATTTTTAATTATATAACAATGTATTTTAAAATTTGATTGACAGTTTAAAAAAGTTGTTCAGTTACAAATAAATTATCTATTCAAATCAGTTTAAAATTATTGCATGGTTTTTTTTTAAATCAGCGATTGTTATTTTAACAACATTAAACTCATGTGCCAGATTGGAAGAAGCTGCTCCTTCGTCAAAGTATAATAAGATAGTGCACTTGTCACTCAGACAGTGCTTTATGTTTCCTTTATCAGTCATTTTACCACGCTATTGAACACTTTTGGAAAGAAAAAATAAGACTGACTAAATTCACTGTTAGGTATCCCATTCTACTTGTTGAATGGAGAAGGATTCATCTGAAAGAGAACAACAGAAAACAATTCCAGGAAATCCAATTGCACAGCTGTACATTTTTTCATAAAACTTCTTCCTCTCTCTTTCTCTTTCTATTAATAGAACTCCTTTCCCCTCTCTGTCTTTCCACTAACCTCTGGCACTAAGGTTCTTACATAAAATAGTTTTTTTTTTCACGTGATTGGATTTTCTGGAGTGTTCGGAGTATTGAAGTTCAGATTGTTGAGATTGCAATGTATTACTTTTCTGGGAATTGAAAAGCATTCAATTTACCTTCATGTTTTTATTTTTACAGTTAGTCGTAGAAGCTTTACACCAACTAGTGCAGCTTGGGGCCGTTGATAGTGTGGAAAACCCCAAATTGACCTCTTTAGGATGTCAGATGGTACAGTTTCCGCTTGATCCTAGGTTTAGCAAAATCATTTTGTCAGCAAAAGATTTTAATTGTTTGTAAGTATTCTGTTTTATTATTTGGTAATACTTTATTATGGTTATTATTATTATTATTATTAAATTGAGGTTATAAAATCTGTTCAAGAAGCTCTTTTGTTATTTATGGCTAGCCTGGAACGTATTGTATATATGAAATTTCCCTGGAGATTTATAACATATTTTGAGAGTCTAATGTGTTTTTATCCTGATGCACAAGGGATGGTCTCTAGTTATCCTTAAACCGATTTTCATAGCACAAGGATTGTTTTCTGTACAGTAAACCTCTTTTCCTCATGATTTAGTATAATTTCGAAAGACAGTTTCAGAATAACCTGCTACTAACTGAATTTATCTAATTTTTGTCTGAAGGAAAACAACATATGAGGTGTGTTAAAAAATACCCGGAATTTTTAAATTTCGCGCGTTTGGAGAGTCCGATTGTCAAAATTTTACATGCCCCTGAAGTATGACACAATTTTCAGCTGTATTCATTGTTTACTTTATCTGTGGCAGCCGCTAAGGTTAGACGTGTTTTCATGAGCTCGGCGATTTTCGATTGTAAAAAAAAATGGATCAAATAATTTGTATTAAGTTTTGCGGAAAAAGGAAAAAGTCACAAGGGGCCATGTCTGGGGAATATGGAGGTTGGGGCATCATTACAGTGTTATTTTTCGCCAAAAAATCACGAACAAGCGACGATGTGTGAGGCGGTGCATTATCGTGATGCAAAAGCCATGAATTGTTTTGCCACAAATCCAGACGTTTTCTTTGCACTGCTTCACGCAAACAGCGTTGAACTTGTAGATAGTACACTTTATTGATAGTTTGACCTTGTGGCAAGAATTCATGATGCACTATGCCATTAAAATCAAATAACACAGTAAACATAACCTTGACGTTCGACCGCACTTGCCGAGCCTTTTCTGTCTTGGAGAGCCAGAATGCTTCCACTGGGACGATTGAGCCTTCGTTTCGATATCATATCTGTAAACCCATGTTTCGTCGCGTGTTATAATAAGTTTTAGTAATTCAGCATCGTCCCTGACTTCATTTAGTGATTCCTGACCAACTTCCAATCGCCGCTGTTTTTGTTCAAAATTCAACAATTTTGGGACAAATTTTGCTGCCACACATTTCATACCCAAAATGTTTGCAAAAATGTCATGGCATGAGCCAATCGATATGCCAACATCATCAGCGACTTCTCTGATTGTGATTCGGCGATCATTCATAACCATTGCTTCCTATTCATCAGTTGTTGATCACTATTTCATCAGTTGTTGATGTGCTGGGGCGTCCGAGGCGTTCATCATCGTCAACGTCTTTGCGGCCATCTTGGAAACGCTTATACCACTCGTAAATACTTTTTTTTTCATAGTAGACTCACAATAGGCCTTTGTTAACATTTCACACAATTTGTTACACTTTATTTCATTTTTTACGCAAAACTTAATACAAATTCTTTGATCCATTTTTATCATTGGTATTATTGGTATTTTTTCTAAAAGTGCTTGTCAGTAACAAGCCGACTGAGTGATAGGCCATATGACCTCAGTCGGGGATGCATCCCTAGGCAGGATTCCTGCCTAGGCAGGAATGTTTTTTCAAAATGGGTATGCAAGGTTTCTAATAAAGGCTGTACATTATGAAGAGCATCTTATCTCTGTTCTCCCCTCTGTTTACAAGTCGATTGTCATTATGTTGCTCATGATCAACATAAATCTATCATAACCATCACTCGATTATGTCATCTTTGTAAACAGCTGGCAATAAGTCAATGCATGTCATCTAGTGGTGAAATGTGCTATTAATATTCAGAAAAACATCACAGAGTGCGCTAAACTCTTAAAAATACAGCCACATCATAATTTAATGATGAATTACAAAAATTTACGTGATCTGCGTTCAACAGTTTGGCAACCCGTAAAAATATGTGATCCTCCTTGAAAGTGTTAAGGGCTTGCATTAGTTTGGGTTAATTCCTAATTAAATTTTTATTAGTACTTTAAAAAAAATTTTAATTTTACAGAGAAGAAGCTCTAAGTATTGTTGCCATACTGTCTGCAGAAACGGTATTTGTTACTCCTTCTGCAAAGAAGGAAGAAGCTAATGAAGTCAGAGCAAAGTTCTTATCTTCCGCTGGAGATCATATTACACTTCTAAATATTTTCCGATGTTATAACAACACCAAATCAAAAAATGTAAGATATGAATTTATATTTTTTAAAATTTGTTCAGTCATTCAGTTTAATTAATATATAATATAATCAGGCATTCAAAATAATTGAATTATTTAATTTTTGGAATTAATTATAGTCATGCAGTTGTGACTACATACATTTCTGTTTTATTAAAATTTATTATTTTTTTTGTGTTTTTAATACCTAGAGGGTGTTATATAATATTACATTGTAGTGAAAGTATATTTCTTTTTTTAGCCATGGTGTTTCGAAAACTATTTGAACCCACGCAATCTTGAGTATTCGGCAGAAGTCAGAGCACAACTAACAGACTTGTGCAGAAAGTGTGGTATTGTGCAATCAAGCTGTGGCCAGAACTTAGATACTGTACGTAAATGTCTTTTGACGGGTTTATTCCATAACTTGGCTGAGTTGCAAAGGGACAAACAGTATATAACTGTGAGTGCATTAAATCTTGTATTCTAAATGTAAAACTATTTTTTTTTATTTAATAAAGAAATTTTGCAAATTTGTATTGGTAACTCGAATGACCCTGGCACTTGAAGTAATGGTACATTGATGCTTTATTTGCATATACTGTCATCTCCGGATAATTCATGCAAGAATTACTCTATTCTAATTATTAAATTCACAAATTGTTGGCAAGAATTGTTTGATTAAATTTACATCCAGAAAGATGCCCTATTATGTCTTTTATGAGTTTACTGAAATAAGTTATCTACAAAATGAAATGTAAACAAATTACCATATATTTATAAATAATTTTTTGCTGTTTTACAAAAGTTTTAGTTTTAACTATAAAATTGTCATTTTTATTGTGTCTGTTCTAATTTTTAATTTTTTCTTATAATATTTTGAAAGTATTTCGTAGTTTTTAGAAGAAAATTTATTTTAATTTTCAAAATATGATAAAAATGTGGTAATTGTTGATATATAAGGTATAAGGGCTGATGCCCCTTATATTGGCATATTTTTTTGACAAGTAGATCGAGTTTGGTAATTGAATGCATGTTTAACACGTTCAGCATGGCTAGTGAACCGGCACGCTCTGGGTTCCTTTGCCGGTGCGCTCACTCCCAGCATAGTTAAAAGTTCTCTAGTTTCGATAAGTATTTTGAAAAAGATTTGATTTTTACGTCAGTGCTTCAAACAGTTTGGAAAACATTGTGCCTTAGTCGATTTGAAATCCAACCATCCCAAGTTAACTTTTTGAGATTCGTATAATGGTCCCTTTCTTCTAGTCGACCTCTCAAGAGACTCCAACAGACATACGTAACTGAACATTTTCCTGGCCCCTGAAGGATCGAATAGGAAAACTTGGAAGAGGTGCAATTGAAAAACAAAGAACTGAAACATCTTTTTATTTCTATGCTTGCCCTGAGGAGCTTCCCCTTGGCAACCAACAATGCTTCAGGGAGTTTCATGAACAGATTTAATTTGGTTTTATTTCTATGCTTGCCCTGAGGAGCTTCCCCTTGGCAACCAACAATGCTTCAGGGAGTTTCATGAACAGATTTAATTTGGTTTTATTTCTATGCTTGCCCTGAGGAGCTTCCCCTTAGCAGTCAACAATGCTTCAGGGAGTTTCATGAAGAGATTTAATTTGGTTTTATTTCTATGCTTGCCCTGAGGAGCTTCCCCTTGGCAATCAACAATGCTTCAGGGAGTTTCATGAAGAGATTTAATTTGGTTTTATTTCTATGCTTGCCCTGAGGAGCTTCCCCTTGGCAATCAACAATGCTTCAGGGAGTTTCATGAACAGATTTAATTTGGTTTTATTTCTATGCTTGCCCTGAGGAGCTTCCCCTTGGCAATCAACAATGCTTCAGGGAGTTTCATGAACAGATTTAATTTGGTTTTATTTCTATGCTTGCCCTGAGGAGCTTCCCCTTGGCAACCAACAATGCTTCAGGGAGTTTCATGAAGAGATTTAATTTGGTTTTATTTCTATGCTTGCTCTGAGGAGCTTCCCCTTGGCAACCAACAATGCTTCAGGGAGTTTCATGAACAGATTTAATTTGGTTTTATTTCTATGCTTGCCCTGAGGAGCTTCCCCTTGGCAACCAACAATTCTTCAGGGAGTTTCATAAACAGATTTAATTTGGTTTTATTTCTATGCTTGCCCTGAGGAGCTTCCCCTTGGCAATCAACAATGCTTCAGGGAGTTTCATGAAGAGATTTAATTTGGTTTTATTTCTATGCTTGCTCTGAGGTGCTTCCCCTTGGCAACCAACAATGCTTCAGGGAGTTTCATGAAGAGATTTAATTTGGTTTTATTTCTATGCTTGCCCTGAGGAGCTTCCCCTTGGCAACCAACAATGCTTCAGGGAGTTTCATGAACAGATTTAATTTGGTTTTATTTCTATGCTTGCCCTGAGGAGCTTCCCCTTGGCAACCAACAATGCTTCAGGGAGTTTCATGAAGAGATTTAATTTGGTTTTATTTCTATGCTTGCCCTGAGGAGCTTCCCCTTGGCAACCAACAATGCTTCAGGGAGTTTCATGAAGAGATTTAATTTGGTTTTATTTCTATGCTTGCCCTGAGGAGCTTCCCCTTGGCAACCAACAATGCTTCAGGGAGTTTCATGAACAGATTTAATTTGGTTTTATTTCTATGCTTGCCCTGAGGAGCTTCCCCTTGGCAACCAACAATGCTTCAGGGAGTTTCATGAACAGATTTAATTTGGTTTTATTTCTATGCTTGCCCTGAGGAGCTTCCGCTTGGCAACCAACAATGCTTCAGGGAGTTTCATGAACAGATTTAATTTGGTTTTATTTCTATGCTTGCCCTGAGGAGCTTCCCCTTGGCAACCAACAATGCTTCAGGGAGTTTCATGAAGAGATTTAATTTGGTTTTATTTCTATGCTTGCCCTGAGGAGCTTCCCCTTGGCAACCAACAATACTTCAGGGAGTTTCATGAACAGATTTAATTTGGTTTTATTTCTATGCTTGCCCTGAGGAGCTTCCCCTTGGCAACCAACAATGCTTCAGGGAGTTTCATGAAGAGATTTAATTTGGTTTTATTTCTATGCTTGCTCTGAGGAGCTTCCCCTTGGCAACCAACAATGCTTCAGGAAGTTTCATGAACAGATTTAATTTGGTTTTATTTTTATGTTCTAATGTTTGTTCAGTTTCAAACACTAAACGTTTCACAATATCCGGTAAAAACAACAATCATAAAAATAAACTAAGCTTTCTGAGCTAAAGCAAGGATAAAAGATAACTGTCTATTAGAGTGAATGAACTCACTGGAGGTGGGAATAGACTACTGTAAATAAGAGACAGTGACAAAATGCTTCGACACCTGAAAACCTAATGTGTCATCATAAGATTGTAGTAAACAAGTGTCAGCTAATCTCAGCTATAAATAGTCTAGGACATGACAAGCATTATCTATGCCTGAGTTTACATTATCAATATCTATCGCTTTGTGAAACACATGACACAAGCAGAAACAAACATTCAGAGTTAAATGTTGAGTGGTTAATTTTAGTATGTAGTATATTTTAGTAGTAGGTACTTTAGATTTGTATGTAAATTATCATTTTTTCTCTGTCTTTTTTATTGAGTTTTAATATTTGTCATATAGTATTTTATCATTTGTATTAGTAAATTTGTATGTAAATTTCCTTTCTTTTTAATTGTGACTTGAAAAACAAAACCATGTTTTATGTTGAAGACACTGTTTTGATGTCCCTAATAATTGTATATATGGTAGAGATAAAATTATTGAGTTGAAAACAACGGGCACGATCAGTAGATGCAACCCACATAGCATTTCAATAATTCCACTGCCAGGAACGGCAAGTGCACAGGCACGCTCCCTATTTTTACAATTAAATAGAATGTTTAGATTTTTTTTATTATTCTTATCGTTTATAACTAAGCATTTAAGTATAGATTTTGATAAGACAATGCCACCAAATGAGGAAGTTAATGGAAAAACAGTCAGTAGTTTGATGAGATTTCCAATATGGCAACCATGCTGAATGTGTTAAGTAATGGTGTTCTTGGTGGTAATATGATAGATTTGTTTATTAATGTGGTTTGTTTGTTTATGCTGCTTGTCTCAGATATTTATGGAATCTAACTGTAGTCTTATAAATCCCTACAATCTGTGCAGTAGTAGTTTAATTATTGTTGTGTTCTGGACCTTATAATAAAAAAATCATAAAAACGTTTTTTAGATGCTAAAGTTATTTGGAAAATTTGTACATATTTCTATACATTTATTTAATGCATTTACAATTTACCGAGCTCGTGAGTTTGTAAAGTAGTTGAAATTTGACTAAATATCTAATATATATTAAATTGTTTGCTATAAATATGATTATCCATATTTTTGTTCTGCTAGGTTGGCACAAGGCAGATTGTTCATATCCACCCATCTTCTTCTCTTTTTGGATCATATCCGCCTTATGTTTTATTTACTGAACTGATTCAAACTGGACGTTGTTATATGCGAAACCTATCCATCATCAATCCTGAATGGTTAGAAGAAGTAATGCCCAATTATGCCAAATTGCATCCATTAATGAAACTCGAAGAGTGACAGAAACCTGAACTTCAGCATTGTAACTTATGTGGATGTACGATTTTCATGTTAATGAATGTTGTGTATTATTTAAATGTAATAAACTGAATTGTTTTTAGTTATATAAGTATTTATGCTTAATTTTTCAACTACAAAAATAATATTAAATTATAAATAGAGACTTAAGTAGTACTTAAATGAAGTACAGGACCAGCACAAATATTATATATTTATTTTAATTTTAAAAAAATTAATAAGTGGATATTTGTTTATCTTATGATGAAATGTTTGGGATTTGGAAAGTTCTTATAATGAAATGACTTGCCCCAGTGAAACCTTTTTATTTCTCTATATAATCTCTTTGTCCACTAATACTCTTGATCCAGCGATGGTCCAGTGTAGTGACCTTATCTAGAAGCCTAGATATTACAGGCCTCTGCTGATGATTCCGACAACTTTTCTCTATAATTCATGTTTACACTTGCAGTAGTTTAAGGTAAATGAAAAAAGCTGTTGATTTGCAAGTATATATATATATATATATATATATATATATATATATATATATATATATATATACATACATATATCAAGAATATATATATATATATATATATATATATATATATATATATATATATATATATATATATATATATATATATATATATAGATTTTTTTGGACTAGGAGACTGACAGACTTACCTTGGTAAGAGTCCACTCTGTAGTCTTGAAATAGAAACACATAAAAGCACTTAAACAATGATATATTTCAACCACACAGTGGTCTTTGTCAATCGAAGAGAAAACACAAAAAGAAATATGAGAGAATGAAATAAAATAATTGTAATCACAGATTGTGTAGAGTAGAAATCAGATGTCACAGATGCACAGATTAAAGATATATATATTGTTTCCATGAACATATAAGTGATTATAGTTTATATAAGTCTGTCAGGGAAAAAGAGATAAGGCTATTTGGCAAAAAAAAAATGAATGGATTTATCTGATGTTGAGGTTAGGGGATTCTCTGGACTTGGTATACCACTGGTATGACAGTTCCCACCTTCTCAGTTCTGAGGGATTGCAATCAGGGGGGAGTGATTTAATTATTTTTGTGGTATAGCAGTCATCAAAAGTTGTGATGTTGTAACTCACAGCATGTTGAGCTGTTGGTCTATCCGTATTCATAATTTTAACATCATGTCTGTGGCCATTCATTCTGATATTCAGACCATCCGTGGTCAGACCTATGTACTGTGCTGAGCAAAGTTTACATTGTAGATGGTATATGACATTTTTCGATGTACAATTATGATGACCCTGTATTTTGAAGACCATTTTTGTTGTTTGGCTGTTGAAACTATTTGCTGAGGGGTGTATTGGACACGTCTTGCATCTAGGTCTATTACATGGGAAGGAGCCACGAGGAAGTTTGTGTGGTTTCTCTGCATCAGGGTCTGGTAGTTTAGGATGTACTAGGATGTTTTTCAAGTTGGGAGGTTGCTTGTACCAAATTTGCGGTGGATCGGTAAAAAGATTTTTGGTGTGGACGGAAGCTTGAAGAATTTTGAAGCCATCTCTCAATATCTTGTTGAGTTTATGTAGACCAGGATGGTAGTCTGTTATTAAAGACAGTTTATTTTGTTCTGTTTGTGGTGAACCGAGGATTGTGCTGAATGAATTTGGTTTTCAATGAGTTTTTTTGGGTATCCTCTTCTCCGGAAGGCTGTTGATATCTTTCTATTAAAATCTTTCAATTCCCTATCATTCGAACAGATTCTCTTACCCCTGATTGCTTGACTGTATGGAATGGATCGTTTTATGTTTATTAGGTGGTTGCTGTCGAAATGGAGATATTGTAGGTGGTTTGTAGGTTTGATGTGAATTCCTGTATTGATATTTCCATTCTGGAGTGTTACCTCTACATCCAAAAAGGTGATGGCTGATGTAGATTTCTCCCAGGTAAATTGAAGTGTGGAGAATTGTGTCAGGCTGTCTACAAATGTCTCAAGTGTTGAAGCACCCTGTGTCCAAATTAGGAAGATGTCATCTATATATCTATACCAACATAATGGCTGGTGTGTTTGTGTCTTTAGAAAACTTTCTTCCAACAATCCCATGTACAGATTTGCGTACGATGGTGCCATTCTGGTATCCACTGCTGTAAACTTTGCTCAGCACAGTACATAGGACTGACCACAGATGGTCTGAATATCAGAATGAATGGCCACAGACATGATGTTAAAATTATGAATATGGATAGACCAACAGCTCAACATGCTGCGAGTCACAACATCACAACTTTTGATGACTGCTATACCACAAAAATAATTAAATCACTCCCCCCTGATTGCAATCCCTCAGAACTGAGAAGGTAGGAACTATCATACCAGTGGTATACCAAGTCCAGAGAATACCCTAACCTCAACATCAGATAAATCCATTCATTTTTTTTTTGCCAAATAGCCTTATCTCTTTTTCCCTGACAGACTTATATAAACTATAATCACTTATATGTTCATGGAAACAATATATATATCTTTAATCTGTGCATCTGTGACATCTGATTTCTACTCTACACAATCTGTGATTACAATTATTTTATTTCATTCTCTCATATTTCTTTTTGTGTTTTCTCTTCGATTGACAAAGACCACTATGTGGTTGAAATATATCATTGTTTAAGTGCTTTTATGTGTTTCTATTTCAAGACTACAGAGTGGACTCTTACCAAGGTAAGTCTGTCAGTCTCCTAGTCCAAAAAATCTAAATAATCTTTACCAACTAAAACTAACCTATAAATATATATATATATATATATATATATATATATATATATATATATAGATATATATGAAGTTAATATATTACTAATGTAAGTAATTTTATCCACCATTAAGTGCAATAATGTTACCTTGAGTGATGAGGCACCTTTCGGTCACTTGACCATTGTCGAATCACTCCTAACCCCTAACCCATAAAGTCAGTGCAACGGAAAAACAATGAATAACGTAAAATATCAAGAATATATATATATATATATATATATATATATATATATATATATATATATATATATATATATATATTCTTGATATTTAACATTATCCATTGTTTTTCCGTTGCACTGACTTTATGAAGTTATTATATTACTATGTAAGTAATTTTATCCACCATTAAGTGCAATAATTTTACCTTGAGTGATGAGGCACCTTTCGGTCGTTGACCATTGTCGAATCACTCTACCATTGAGTGATTCGACAATGGTCAACGACCGAAAGGTGCCTCATCACTCAAGGTAAAATTATTGCACTTAATGGTGGATAAAATTACTTACATAGTAATATTATAACTTCATATATATATATATATATATATATATATATATATATATATATATATATATATATATATATATATATATACTACAATTTGTATTGTGTCAGGGAAAAGTGGTTGGAATAGTAATAGAGAAATAGAGACAGCGTAGTAAGAATGTGTGATATAATAATTTAAAAAAACATATATAAATTGCAAATCAACCACTTTTTTCATTTAACTTTTCAAACTATCCAGGTAATTAAAAAAAATTATAAATTGTCCCAAAAATAACTTAGTTGAAATATTGTATAATAAAGGTATTAATGTCCATAATTTGCTAGAGTTGATTGTGTAGACCAGCGGTTCTCAACCTGGGGGGCGCGCCCCCCTGGGGGGGCGTGGAAGAATTCCAGGGGAGGCATCAACAAAATTTTTAAAAAATTGAATTTGATGTTGGACACAAACACACAATCATTGAAATTTCTTTATAGCTTAATAGAGCTATAAAGCTCTATTTCTTTACTCAATAAAATGTAAGTGAGCTTCTGTCCAGGCGTAAGAAACTAGCTGTGACTCAGCATAGCAGGGCTTTTGTTTATTAATAGCGCAGCGGGGCGTAGTTGCCTTAAGAGAATGAAACTTGATTCCAGTGGAAGTTTTCGAATGGAAATTGAAAAGGCCGTTGAAGCTGCTTACAAAATTGCCTTGTTGATAGCTAAAGACAAGAAACCCCACACAATCGGTGAGTCACTCATAAAACCTTGTTTGCTTACTGCTTGCAGTACTGTGCTCGGTGAAGACAGCTACAATAAAGTTGCCAAAATTTCTTTATCTAACGATACAGTCAAACATAGAATTGATGACATGGCTATTGATTTGAAAAATCAACTGGTGCAAAAGCTAAAAAATTCCCCATTCTTTACATTGCAGTGCGATGAAACAACAGACATTTCAAAACAAGTGCAGTTGTTGTTTTACTGTAGATATATAGATGAAAAGAAATTCCTTGAAGAAATACTGTTTTCAAAAAATCTTTAAACAACAACTAAAGCAGTCGATATACTTTCTGCTCTTCAAACATTTTTAGAAGCTAATGAACTTCCCTGGGAGAGAGTTATTGGAATATGTACTGATGGAGCACAAGCTTTGACAGATTGCCGATCAGGATTTATTGAATTGGCTAAGAAAAAAAACCCTAAAATAATTGGATCCCATTGCATCATCCACAGACAAGCTTTGGCTTGTCAGACTCTCCCTGAATCACTTAACGCTGCTTTGAACTTAGCAGTTAAAGTAGTGAATCACGTCAAATCCAGTGCTTTGAACACCAGACTTTTTCGAGTGTTGTGTCAAAAACTGAACAGTGATCAAGAAACACTTCTCTTTCACACCGAAGTTCGTTGGTTGTCCAAAGGTAATATGCTTGCAAGATTGTTCAACTTGAAATCAGAAGTTGAAATCTTTTTGATGAGTTTAAGTGAAGAACTGTACAAGAAATTTACAGATTACAAATTTATCTTTTACCTGGCATATTTGTCAGACTTTTTCGAAACAATAAATCTTCTGAACCTAAAGCTACAAGGTCAGAAAAGTACTTTGAAGAACTATGATTCCATTAAGAGTTTTGCTGAGAAGATGGGTCTTTGGCAACGCCGCCTGCACATTTCGCAGCCGAACTTTTCTTCCTTTCCAAAATTAAACAACCTCCTCGATGATACCCAAAGTCTTCCAAAAGACCTAGTAAATGAAATGAAGGACCTAATATCTGAGCATTTGTTGTCTCTGAAGAACAAAATCGGAGCCTATTTCCCAGATATAAGCTCGGAAAACTGGGAATTTAAGTTAACAAGAGACCCCTTTCAAATCAACATTGATATACTTCCTGATCATATTCAAGAACAAACAATTGACTTGCAATGTGATTCCAAAGCTAAATTGGATTTTCCGTACATGGATCTCGAAGATTTCTGGCTACTATATCTTCCTGTTTACCCAGAAGTAGCAATGGAGGCAGTGAAGTTGCTTGTACAATTTTCATCAACTTATCTATGCGAGACAGGATTTCCAGCCCTGGCTAATATAAAATCTAAATATCAAGCCAGACTAGATGTGGAAAGTGACCTGCGGTGTTCTTTGTCAAAATTTCATCCAAACATACAAAAAATAGTTAACGAGAAACAGTGTCAGCCCTCACACTAGCACTACAAAAGTAGCGAACATTTTTCTGGTTACATTATTGATATTTTGTTGTGATTTATTCGATGATTTGTGTAAATAAAATTTGTATTTGAGCAAATATGATTTTATATTCCTTACCCTTACTAGAGTATGTCTAGCCTAAGTTCAAAGTCATTTTACTCAAACATAATATAAGTAAATTTATCATATATAAGTCTAAATTAACTTAATCCGTAAAGGGAGGCGTGACCTCACACCAAAGTGTGAAGGGGGGGCTCAGAGCCTAAAAAGTTGAGAACCCCTGGTGTAGACAATATGTAATTGCTTTTTCATATTGTATGTTTTAATTGAATCTTTGGTTCACAGCACACTAAATGTTTCATGCTATCAGTTGGGTTTTGTATTTTTTCTGCCTCTGCTCTTGTACCGTACTTTTTTTTTGTCAAACTAGATGACAATTGTTTTTTAGGTCACCCATTCTGCACAGTTGGGTTAGTTTCATTCTTTATTTGCCGCAGTTGTTTGTTACCATTGAATGCAGTTTTTACCATTTTATTGCTATGTGTAAAGAACTATTATTTTATATATATTGTAAATAAGTGGGTACTTTGAAAAATAAGTTTATTGTATCAATTAAATAGTACCTCGAAGAAAGCTTGTCGAGTATTTAGTACTGTACTGAAATTGCATCCTAAGAGTGTGCTTCTATTTGTTATACAAAATTTTGCTTATCCAAAATCGGGTTCACTCCTATATTTCAGATACTCACTGATCTGACTTATCAGAGATGTTAGTTTTATAATTATGAATAATACTGTACGTTGTGTCTTTCTCTTAAGGTGTATTGCACGGATGGTTGTTAAGGTTGTGGCTTCTTGTCATGACAATGTGGGCTGCCGGAGGTAGTAATGGGATGGCTCAGTCAGCAGTCCAAAGGTGTATTGCACGGATGGTTGTTAAGGTTGTGGCTTCTTGTCATGACAATGTGGGCTGCCGGAGGTAGTAATGGGATGGCTCAGTCAGCAGTCCAAAGGTGTATTGCACGGATGGTTGTTAAGGTTGTGGCTTCTTGTCATGACAATGTGGGCTGCCGGAGGTAGTAATGGGATGGCTCAGTCAGCAGTCCAAAGGTGTATTGCACGGATGGTTGTTAAGGTTGTGGCTTCTTGTCATGACAATGTGGGCTGCCGGAGGTAGTAATGGGATGGCTCAGTCAGCAGTCCAAAGGTGTATTGCACGGATGGTTGTTAAGGTTGTGGCTTCTTGTCATGACAATGTGGGCTGCCGGAGGTAGTAATGGGATGGCTCAGTCAGCAGTCCAAAGGTGTATTGCACGGATGGTTGTTAAGGTTGTGGCTTCTTGTCATGACAATGTGGGCTGCCGGAGGTAGTAATGGGATGGCTCAGTCAGCAGTCCAAAGGTGTATTGCACGGATGGTTGTTAAGGTTGTGGCTTCTTGTCATGACAATGTGGGCTGCCGGAGGTAGTAATGGGATGGCTCAGTCAGCAGTCCAAAGGTGTATTGCACGGATGGTTGTTAAGGTTGTGGCTTCTTGTCATGACAATGTGGGCTGCCGGAGGTAGTAATGGGATGGCTCAGTCAGCAGTCCAAAGGTGTATTGCACGGATGGTTGTTAAGGTTGTGGCTTCTTGTCATGACAATGTGGGCTGCCGGAGGTAGTAATGGGATGGCTCAGTCAGCAGTCCAAAGGTGTATTGCACGGATGGTTGTTAAGGTTGTGGCTTCTTGTCATGACAATGTGGGCTGCCGGAGGTAGTAATGGGATGGCTCAGTCAGCAGTCCATTGCCAGTAGTGAGTGTCCAACACAATTAGCTTGTTCGTATTGTGTATGTTTGCGTTGGTGAAGATTTCCTTGTGAAATCTATCATGTTATACTGATTTATTTAAAAACAATCTAAATCAATGTATTGTATATGTTTGCGTTGGTGAAGATTTCCTTGTGAAATCTATCATGTTATACTGATTTATTTAAAAACAATCTAAATCAATGTATTGTGTATGAATTTTAACCGATTAACTGAAAATAATGTAAGCAAAAACTGTATAGTTTAGTTCAAACTCAAATTTAGTTCTGATTAAATTTCTTTTTTTGTTTTCAAATATTGTAAACTTTTTACTTGGAAATATGGTAAAATTTTCATTTGTAGTTTATTGCCAACAAAGGGAAATGAAGTATTTTGAAAATGGGTTAATTTTTTTTTTATATGCTTTCCCCAAATGCTTTTAGAATAGCTACAAACGGTTTGCGATTTATGCACATTACTCAAAAAATGGTCACTGAACTGAAAGTTTTAAATAGCTGCTGTTGGACACTGTTGTGCACAAAACATTTAGCCCATAATAATTGAAACTAGTAATATTAAAAATATTTATTGAAATTAATTTCTGATACTTGTATCGCATAATGGGCATACCAAAAGATATATTGGACCAAATTTAAAGTAGGATACATCTCTTGAAATTTGTATGTGATACTTTTAGGAATTAGTGTTTAAAATAGAAACCTTGTATATTTAATAAGAACGGAAGTTTGAAGTCTAGATAACCATCTTAGACTTGTAAATTAGTATAGTTCGGAGTTTTTTTAAAGATTTTTTTTGTTTACATTTTCAGATATTGTAAATATTACCTGTCAAAAATAATGTGCTATTCTTAAGAATTCTGGCTTTGAAATTCCTGCAGAGATATGTCTATGTAAAGTATTGTAACCTTTTATTACAGTGGTATGTTTTTATATGGTATTTGTTTCTATATTTTTATTAAACCTTTTTATTTCTCTAACACCTTTGGAAGCTTTCAGGATGACACCAAAATCATTTTCTCTGCTTGCCATTAATATTTTCCTAGTTTACATTCAAATTATAATTTATAGAGAGATCATAGTTTACAACACATATATTTTACAGATAAATGAACAACAGATAAAGATTGAGTGTGTTTTAAGAGTTTGATTACGTTTACATTTTGCTTTATAGAATATCTCAAGTTCTATTCTCATCCTCTATTACTCGGTATTTTTAAATATTGATTATCTGAATGTTTGATAAATATCTGAGTTTAATTAAAAGTGTTATATGAGCTAGTTGTGCTTGTTTTTACTATATGTAAAAACACACACACAGAAACACAAACACACACACATACACTCACACACACACACACACACTTACTCCCACACAGACACACACACACACACACACACACTTACACAACCACACACACACACACACACTTAGACACACACACACACACAAAGATGTCACATTTGAGATTCAAGGTATCACTGGGTATTAACTCCACATCATTTTTCCTAAATAATGGTGTAGTAATTATATCTTTTAAATATTATATTTTTTGTTTAATGATATTTTAAAATAATAAATTTTCTGGTTCACACTGTTTAAAACTTTTATTTTTGGTTTTGTATTTACAAACTTCAGCTTAGCTTGTGAGAGTAACTTATTACAGATACACATTACTTATACACTTTAATAATTCTAAACTTATGAATTGTTACAACATGTTTATTGCCATGCATGTTTCGATAGCTAAGCTATCAAGTTTTGATCTTCATTGGCAAATCAAATTAAGTTACATCAGAATAAAATCAGTTAGCAAGCAAAATATATCAAGCAATGTATAAACGTCAAGTTAATGTAGCAGTATTTTAACTAAGTAAAACAAACCAGTCATGTGGTTGGAAGACTTTGTTTATGTTAACATATGCTTACACATTAAGATATTACAAATTGACAATTATAAAAGGTTATATCATTCCCTATCCTATTCCACCCGGACTGCCTCAAGAAACCAATAAATTAGGATTAAAAGGAATGATCCAAGGATAAGGCTGGGCTCGTTGTTATAGAACTAATTAATATACCAGATTTCGCGGGCATCTAATAATGTGTTGTGCTTTGTTGTAATGTACTGTAAGCCGGGTATTGTAATGTATTGTAAAATACTGACAATATTAGATTTTTGAGAAATGTAGCAAAGCTTATATTAACATCAGGTTTAAGTAGCTTACTGAATACTCCTCACAAACCTATGCTGTGGAACACAGTGTAAAATGGTGTAAACTTGACACTTTCAAGCCTAAACCCGAGTATAGATCGGGCCATTTAGTTAACTCTAGTTGCCTACGCCTGTGTATAGCTCGGGTTCCCATATTTATTTCCATAGCATTGCAATTCCTGCATATTCTCAGTTTCATCAATATTGTTTTTTATATTGGTTATTCTACTTTACATGTTTTTACCTTTAGGCCAATCAGAGTTGTTTTTACAAACAAAAACTTATTTGGTTAAGTGTGTCAGCAAGCTTGTTGTTGTTTACTCTAAATCTTATCTATAAGTTATTTTGTTTATTCAATTTGTAGTTTGTGTAATTTTTGTTTAGGTTTCGGGTTTTGTTGTTTTTTGCTTTAAGGTTATCTTTCAGTTATTTAATTTTTATTGTTAGAGATATTATGCTATAGATATAATGGCTAAAAACACTTTAAGAAGTGATTCAATACAAGATATGTTTCTTTTAGACAGTGACAGTGAAACCTAATCTAGGCTGAAGTATAATCAACATATCTTTTGTTGATAAACTGAATGAACATTTAAATGACCCAATTTTATAGAGTTTTATAAATTTTAAAGGAAATATTTAATGAAAAAGTTGAAGAAAAATTACATTTTCTTTCAGCTCTAAAATGATATGTAACATGTAGTATTTATTTTAATTCCAATGTAAAGTATGTTTAGTGAAGTGCACTGACGTACAGTGTTGCAGTTTTATTATTTTGACTTGTTTATACATTTTTCCAAGGAGCATAACACCATCTATCTGTCAGCAATCAATTCATACGTATATATTTCCTGAAAGCTTGTCTCATTCTCTTTACAAAAATGTATAATTTGTTGTAAATATGGTATTTCTTATATGTCACCATATTTTTCCTAAAATCCTCCAGGCAGATAGAGATGGGTTTATGTTAAGGGGCTAGGCTTCAATGTGTTGATTAAATATCAGCTTTGTTCATGACTAGCTTACAGTATCCTCACAAAGCTATTCTGTAGAGATTTTATGAAACTGAGATTGATGTCTAGTGGTATAGAAAAGTTATTTAATTAATTCTAGATTACTTATGTCTAAATTGTGTCACACGATTACTTATGTATCTTCAATTTGACTACTACAATTTCTTTTTTTTTATTTGCAGAAATAGTGTTTTTTTATTAATGTCTTAAACATTTTAATCTCCCATACTGCGCATATGACATCGGCTGTTGTAGATACTAATAAGTTGAATGAGCGCGAACCGCTCATTTGAAAGATACAAAAATGTTTGAAATGGAACATTGTCATTTTGACAAGGTATAAGTGATGAAGGGTTAATTACAAGAGCAAATAGGTTTATATTTCTAAAAACGGGTTCATGGACATACTTTCATCTGCCACTCATAGCAGATTAAACTTATTCCAAAACATTTTACTAAAAAAACTAGGTTGTGAATAAAGTCCTGCTTTAAAAAATAAAGAAAATGTAAAACATTTATATGAAGGAACGTCTTATGATTTTCAGCCATCTGCAACATCTATCTCTTGTTACACACATTATTTACAAGTACCTATGTTATAAGTTAATCTATAAATTATTGTTACAGCTTACATAATTAATTAATTAAATTTATTTCATTACAATTCTTGCATTAATTTATAAATTAAATTAGTGACACAAAACTCCCTGGTCTTGGATATAGGTAGTCACTCTGAAGTATATACATTAAATTGCAGTTCTAAGTGTGTCTACTGAAAATGTGCATTTCAACCTTCAGTAGAAGAAGGGTATTCCTTGGTTGTGTGAGTAAGGGAAGTTGCAGCTCTAGGAGTAGGGTTGTCTATTTGGAATAGGCCTGCTCTCAAAGGGTGGTGAAATAATGTAGATTAATCATTGGTAATTTAGAATTAGTTTTTTTATTTATTCGATGTTTATTTCACAGATTTCAGAATAGCTGATTTATGGAAAATATCTAGCATGATAGCTGATTAATGTAAATATCTGGTGGAACAATACAGACAGTCGATATTATTTTTGTCAGTATCTTTAAAACTTATAAAGGCTAGCCTTATTGTTTGAATAAGTCTTGAATCTGTACCTCTAAACTACAAGTTTCCTGAATTATAACTTTGTGTTGTATAAGGATAGAAGTTTTTTGTTCTTGGTAACTTAAACAGAAATAGTAGTTGAGAGTGTTTGTTTCAAATTAAAAAAATATTGAAATTGCTGATAGTTTTCTGAAACGGCTGACCTCATAGATCAGAGTAAATGTTACTTTAGGAAAGTGAATTCCAGTTAGAATTAAGTAGACATGGTTAAGTGGCTTATATCTTCTTCTGTACACAGTTAGATCTAAATTGGTTTAAAAATATAGACATTTGTATACAGGAGAAAGCAAGAATAATTAGATAAATACATTGAGCATAATAATAGCTAGTGAGTATAACATAAGTTTTACTTATTCTTTAGGAATGATTTTTTACCCATAATCGAAATCTAGATTTCATATATTTCCAAGAACAATTAATCATTTCATCTTCGCTCATTGAAGTATATAGCTGATTACCATATTTCATTGTCATATGAAACAAGTTGCATATTAAGAATGGTAGTGGAACTGGTAACAAATTAACTATGGAAATAACTACACCCTGTATGCTATGTTTTACTATCTTTTTTAATGAAAAATTATGCAGAAAAATGTGTATCCAATCTGACAGATGGGAATGAAAAAGAGTGCCATAGTTCATGTATCTGTACTGACTTGATTTTTCTGTTGAATTTCCTGCTCTTGCAATTTGGTTTTCATTAAAATTTAGTTTTGCTACTTTCTTCAATATAGATTGTCTTTCATCCTCAAAGTTCATTATTTCAAAGTATCTAATGAAACATATTCCCATATGAAGCTCAGCTTCTATGCTGTCATAAAAATGTACAACTGAAATTAAAGCACTCCCAAAACTTGAGTCTAGGAGTCTAGGAGAAACTCCATTTTGTGTAACAAGGTTTCTTCGGTTATTTTTAGACGGCGAACAGACATTGTCTCTGAAAAAGCAAATAACTATTAGGATGCTGCTGAAGAATTTGTGAGCTAAGAATTATATTCATGCAGTTGATAAATTTGTAATGTTTTAATACAATTTTTACTTTCATTTGGAGCAAGTATCCAACTGAGAAACATGCTATAGTATTTGAGTTAATTATTATATGCTATATTTTAAGGCTTAAATTTTATAACAATAACAATTTATTATATTTCAATTAGTTTTTTCCAACCCTTTTGCATTTTTTCTTTTTTCAGAGCTTTGTTTAAAGTTTTGGCTTACTCTCTTTCTTGATCAGCTCTATGTTATTTCTTGAATTTTGTAGTCCATTACGTTCGGTGAAACTTATTAATCACTTAAACAATAGTTTATGACTATCCGAACTTTAAATTTTGTAAATTTGTTAAAACAAACAGACAGAATGTTTTCTATCACTATGTGGCGACCTTCATCAGTGTCTTCTGCTTGGAGATGTTGGGTCAAGTGGTGATGGTTTTAAAGGTAGGTTTTCGATAGTATCAAAGAGTATGTCTGATTTGTATTGAGTTTGTTCGTTTAATATGTTTGTACTTTATGTTTTTGTGTATCTGTAAATTTCATATTGTTCTAGTGTATTGAGATGTAGTCCTTTTTTGTTGATGTGTAGGATTTGTAGGTTATGGTAAATGTCTGTGTATTTGTGTCCTGTTTCTTTTATGTGATTGTAAAATGTTGAGTTGATGTTCTGTTTGTGTTTTTTTCGACTCTTTGTTTAAAGCTGCGACCTGTTTGTCCAATGCAGAATTTGTTACATTCATCGCAATTAGTTTGTATACGCCTAGTGCTTGTAGTTTATCTTTGTTGTTGGTGTTGTGTTGTATTTTGTATTGTAATATGTTTTTGTTTTGTATGCTATTTTGTATCCTATTTTTTGAAATTTACGGGCTATTTTGTTTGTTGTTTTGTTTATGAATGGTAATGTGATGTATTTTTTTCCCTGTCTGTAGTGTTAATTTTACAAAAAAAACACTAAAATTGTTTTTTAGTCTCCGCTTGACCCAACATCTCCAAGCAGAAGACACTGATGAAGATCAGCACATAGCGATCGAAAGCGTTCTGACTTAGTAAGTTTTAACAAATTTACTAAATTTAAAGTTCGGATAGTCATAATCTATGTTATTATTAATAAGGATTTTCTCTATAATCTAGCTCTCAAACCACATATTTTTTGTTAAATGTAAAGCATTCTTTGGCTTATAGACATTTTGAATAAATAATGGAAGGGAATGTGTTTAGGTGTACAAACATATTGAGTTGATGCTAGGTTTTTCTTGACTCAGAAGGGAAAATATTTGTCTTTACTTACTTATCCCGCCTGCTTTTCTCATCAAGCAGGGGTGAACTAACCGCACGTTTTAAGAGAGTATGGCTTCTCTTATGATACATAGTTATAAATCATGATACTTTACACCTGATTTCTCTTGTATACTCAACATCCAGAACTGTAGCAGTGAACATCGATTAATCAGAACCTTTGAATCTTGAGCTTCACAAACTCTGATCAGGAATGGTGCTGTCAATTTTGTTTCCGAAGGGCTAATCATGGTCCGCCCTAACTAGCCACTTTAACCTTTAATCAGGAAGTGTTCATGTTGTAGGTATGGGAGCATAAACACACTGCTTTTAGTATTCAATTGAATCAATTGTTGTAGGTATTGAAGAAAAGGAACAAATTTAAGGCACCAGAATTCTGTTGGTTTAAAATGATGGATTAGTGATCGTACTTATTCTTAAAGTCCTACCGACTACAGAATTTTTTAATAGTCTACAGAATTATGGACTAGATAAGAGACTAACAGACTTACTTTGGTAGTGGTATGGTTTGTTATCTTAAAATAGATATTTATGAACATTGAAATAAAAAAAAAAACACTTGAACATATGTGAGTATGTTATACTTGCCTATAGTAGCACTTTTTGGATTATTGAGGACTTTGGGAGATGTGTCTGTCAACTCAAACCCTAACAGCAAGTGTAACATATGCGAGTAGTAGCTCAAGTGAAGATGGAATCAAATAATTTAAAATACAGGTATATTTCGGATTTACCGTGTTCTTTGTCAGTCAGGTAATGCAACGGAAGTCTTGTTTCTTTAAAAATATATAATTTTTTTAGTGTTCATGCAACCTATTTTTATTCTTATCTGGTATTATACAGTTATAAATTATGTGATTGTGAGAAGTAATATTTTTACACCTTTATTATTAAAAAGAGATGTTATACATAAAGTTAATAATGTAAAATATGTTATATAAAAAAAGACATTAGCAATTTTTTTATTGAAAAAAAACAATTTTTTCAAAAAGTAATTTTATACCTTACCTTTGTTTGTGCTCTGAAGAAAATAGAATATTTATCTGTGTCAATAAGATTAGAACATAACCTGTAATCAAATAATAATTTAACATGTATTTATTGTTGCAAGAATATGTTCAATGTTCTTTGAAATATTTGTTTTTTTTTAATATTTAGGTATAGAGTCTAAAATTGAGTTCAGCCTCTGAAAAACTCTTAATCAGAAAAGAACCAGAAGGAATTTTAACTTGTAACTTGTGAAACAGTAAGAGGAAATCATGAAAAGAAAGTTGCCAATTTTACTCAACCAAGTATATGACTGTTGAATGGCCTTGTGTAATAAACCATAGAATAAAGTAAATTTCCTTGTTTGTGAAAAATTGACCCCAGACCAGTAAGTTTGAAAATATTTGTAGAAACCTTACAACACAAAATTTTAGTTTATTTTTTCTTTCAAAGTCAACACTGCTATAAAAAAAGAGTATTGCACCCATTTTTGATCAAAATTAAGTATTAAACTATTTCAAACAGCCTCCTTCAAATAACCGGCAATATGCAGACAGGAAAAATATACAATATGCAAAATACAAATGTCTCACACATACACATATATAGAGATTTTGCTTCTTTCATTGTAAACAAGATATTTAGTAGTAAATTATAACAAGAGAATAAACATAATATTTCAATAATTTCATGTATTAGAATATATATTCTAATACAAACATAAAGGAAACATGTATTGACCGATTTCACATTGATACCAATATTTATTGGAACTGAATACTTCATGTCATGGGGTATAGACGTATGTTTTGTGAATCGTGATGGAACACTCTAATACATTTATACTTTTTTAAATAAATGATAAAAAATGATTTTATTTAACAGCTGATTTTGTGTTATTGATTATGATGTAGAACAACCGTTTCACATGCAGATTATTATTTATTTATAATCGTAGATGATTTATTAATTAAATAGTTTTGATCAGGTAATAAATATATTAATTTATTTGAATTTTGAAAAATCTCAATACAAATAATTCAATATAATGATAATAATGTCATATTTGTTGATACCATCTTCACATGAGCTACTAGATTTCACTAAAACATTTGTAAATATTTAACAACTTGCCCATAGTAGCACTTATTTTATGTTAAATACATTTTTATGTTGCACAAGTTTTATGTAATAACAAATTCAATCGTTTTATCATTTACTGAATAATTCCCATCTTTTCTGAAAAGAAGTAGTCACTTCTGTCAGCACTTACCAAGTGCTACACAAACTTTTCTGATAAGAGGTAATCACTTCTGTCAGCACTTACCAAGTGCCACACAAACTTTTCTGATAAAAAGTAGTCACTTCTGTCAGCATTTATCAAGTGCCGCACAAAATTTATTATAAAGTACTTTATTTTAAAATTGATTTTCTGTTTCATCGAAAATTTGTCTACAATGTTTTGACTGCATTTAAAAAAAAAGATAAATGTTTAGTTCGCTAAACCGGGCCTATATTTGCATTCAAAAACATGTAAAAAGGCTATATTCATGGAAAAATTTTTTTTCGGCCTAGAAACATTCTTTAATTAAAGTTGGGTAAAATTTTCAGCGCGGATGTAGCAGTTGTAAAGCGACTGCCTGCCTCGCGGAGGGATACATGTCGTCACAAAGGCTGTGACGTCACGTAACTATTACACTGTAGCATTGCGTTTTGGAATAATTTTTATTTTAATGAAAATAGCCTTTTTACGTGTTTCGGAATGTTTCATGCAAATATAGGCTCGGTTTATAGAACGTTGCATACTAATATGAAGCTGTTTTAGTAATTAAAACCTACCTTACTAAGCACTCTACCTACGTTTTACAATTATGAAACTCGCGCTCACATATCATTTGCTTTGCGATAGTAAGTCGCAAAATTACTCACAATGACGAAACAAACACTGACATTGCACTTTACAACAGAAAATATTTCATCCAACAGTAAACACATATGTTTCCTTACACTCCCACCAAAGAAATGACTTGCCGCTACTTTGCTAGTGTAGCCAACCTTCCAAACAGCCTAGATAATTAACAGCTTATTAGCCTTAGATAATTTTTTTTCTCTTTGTCATAAGCTTGAGCCTATGTTTCTATTACATATTACAGTTTTGCTATTACTTGCGACCAGACTTTTTGTTAACTAAGTTGTTAAATTGTTAACTTACACTTGGCGGAAACGTTTTTGTCTTATGACTTCTTCAGCCTCCCGTAGAAGTCGTAAGACGAAAACGTTTCCGCCAAGTGTAAGTTAACAATTTAACAACTTAGTTGACAAAAAGTCTGGTCGCAAGTAATAGCAAAAGTGTAATAAGTAATTTACAACCAGATCGACAGCAACAAGATTTCGATATTTTTATTTCTGGTGTTTTTGGTATGTCTTTCTTGATCTGAAAATGTGCTGAAAATATGGCTTTTCAATGGACAAATGAAAATTTGATTATTTCCAATTTTTCTACTCACTGTGCACTCAAATAATTACTTTCTCAGTAATAAAGTGGTTATAATGAATGTATAGGCCAATTACATGCACTAGATAGATATTGCTTAAGCAAGTTTTATTTTTAAAATTGTAAAACTGTTTGGCTAAGCCCCACTCAAAGCTACCTCGTTCAGTTGTAACACGATACTTTTAGGAAGTGTATACTTCAGTTTAAGTTTATGTATCAATATCACAAGTCACAAATATTGCAAAAACAAAATATAGCCTACCTGGCGATTAAGAAAGGCTCCATGAACATGGAAATATAAAAAGACCTGGTGCTGAAGAATCAGAAAAAGTAAAAAAAAATAACCTCCCTTTATTGTAAAAAACACACTCAAATTTTTAAACCTAAAGTTTTTTAATAAAACAAAGTCCTAGAGTTATTTACTACATTAAATAAAGATAGCTGCAACGTAATTGGTTGATAAGTTAACATGACTTCTATGTACTGTATATTATTATATAACAGCACACAAAATAGTGAGTGACCTTTCACTTCACTTAATAGGTTGGTTCACTTTGTGAACTTAATTATTTTGTTTAAACACCAAACCTACCGAACCTATGCAGTTTGTAGCTACTGAACTGTTATGTACTTTACTTCATAAATAAAACTTAATTATTTTGTTTAAACACCAAACCTACCGAACCTATGCAGTTTGTAGCTACTGAACTGTTATGTACTTTACTTCATAAATAAAACTTAATTATTTTGTTTAAACACCAAACCTACCGAACCTATGCAGTTTGTAGCTACTGAACTGTTATGTACTTTACTTCATAAATAAAACTTAATTATTTTGTTTAAACACCAAACCTACCGTAACTTATGCAGTTTGTAGCTACTGAACTGTTTTGTGCTTTACTTCATAAATAAAACTTAATTATTTTGTTTAAACACCAAACCTACCGTAACTTATGCAGTTTGTAGCTACTGAACTGTTTTGTGCTTTACTTCATAAATAAAACTTAATTATTTTGTTTAAACACCAAACCTACCGAACCTATGCAGTTTGTAGCTACTGAACTGTTTTGTGCTTTACTTCATAAATAAAACTTAATTATTTTGTTTAAACACCAAACCTACCGTAACTTATGCAGTTTGTAGCTACTGAACTGTTTTGTACTTTACTTCATAAATAAAACTTAATTATTTTGTTTAAACACCAAACCTACCGTAACTTATGCAGTTTGTAGCTACTGAACTGTTTTGTGCTTTACTTCATAAATAAAACTTAATTATTTTGTTTAAACACCAAACCTACCGTAACTTATGCAGTTTGTAGCTACTGAACTGTTTTGTACTTTACTTCATAAATAAAACTTAATTATTTTGTTTAAACACCAAACCTACCGTAACTTATGCAGTTTGTAGCTACTGAACTGTTTTGTGCTTTACTTCATAAATAAAACTTAATTATTTTGTTTAAACACCAAACCTACCGTAACTTATGCAGTTTGTAGCTACTGAACTGTTTTGTACTTTACTTCATAAATAAAACTTAATTATTTTGTTTAAACACCAAACCTACCGTAACTTATGCAGTTTGTAGCTACTGAACTGTTTTGTACTTTACTTCATAAATAAAACTTAATTATTTTGTTTAAACACCAAACCTACCGTAACCTATGCAGTTTGTAGCTACTGAACTGTTTTGTACTTTACTTCATAAATAAAACTTAATTATTTTGTTTAAACACCAAACCTACCGTAACTTATGCAGTTTGTAGCTACTGAACTGTTTTGTACTTTACTTCATAAATAAAACTTAATTATTGTGTTTAAACACCAAACCTACCGTAACTTATGCAGTTTGTAGCTACTGAACTGTTTTGTACTTTACTTCATAAATAAAACTTAATTATTTTGTTTAAACACCAAACCTACCGTAACTTATGCAGTTTGTAGCTACTGAACTGTTTTGTACTTTACTTCGTAAATAAAACTTAATTATTTTGTTTAAACACCAAACCTACCGTAACCTATGCAGTTTGTAGCTACTGAACTGTTTTGTACTTTACTTCGTAAATAAAACTTAATTATTTTGTTTAAACACCAAACCTACCGTAACTTATGCAATTTGTAGCTACTGAACTGTTTTGTACTTTACTTCGTAAATAAAACTTAATTATTTTGTCTAAACACCAAACCTACCGAACCTATGCAGTTTGTAGCTACTGAACTGTTTTGTACTTTACTTCATAAATAAAACTTAATTATTTTGTTTAAACACCAAACCTACCGTAACTTATGCAGTTTGTAGCTACTGAACTGTTTTGTACTTTACTTCATAAATAAAACTTAATTATTTTGTTTAAACACCAAACCTACCGTAACTTATGCAGTTTGTAGCTACTGAACTGTTTTGTACTTTACTTCGTAAATAAAACTTAATTATTTTGTTTAAACACCAAACCTACCGTAACCTATGCAGTTTGTAGCTACTGAACTGTTTTGTACTTTACTTCTTAAATAAAACTTAATTATTTTGTTTAAACACCAAACCTACCGTAACTTATGCAGTTTGTTGCTACTGAACTGTTTTGTGCTTTACTTCATAAATAAAACTTAATTATTTTGTTTAAACACCAAACCTACCGAACCTATGCAGTTTGTAGCTACTGAACTGTTTTGTGCTTTACTTCATAAATAAAACTTAATTATTTTGTTTAAACACCAAACCTATCGTAACTTATGCAGTTTGTAGCTACTGAACTGTTTTGTACTTTACTTCATAAATAAAACTTAATTATTTTGTTTAAACACAAACCTACCGTAACTTATGCAGTTTGTAGCTACTGCACTGTTTTGTGCTTTACTTCATAAATAAAACTTAATTATTTTGTTTAAACACCAAACCTACCGTAACTTATGCAGTTTGTAGCTACTGAACTGTTTTGTACTTTACTTCATAAATAAAACTTAATTATTTTGTTTAAACACCAAACCTACCGTAACTTATGCAGTTTGTAGCTACTGAACTGTTTTGTACTTTACTTCATAAATAAAACTTAATTATTTTGTTTAAACACCAAACCTACCGTAACCTATGCAGTTTGTAGCTACTGAACTGTTTTGTACTTTACTTCGTAAATAAAACTTAATTATTTTGTCTAAACACCAAACCTACCGAACCTATGCAGTTTGTAGCTACTGAACTGTTTTGTACTTTACTTCATAAATAAAACTTAATTATTTTGTTTAAACACCAAACCTACCGTAACTTATGCAGTTTGTAGCTACTGAACTGTTTTGTACTTTACTTCATAAATAAAACTTAATTATTTTGTTTAAACACCAAACCTACCGTAACTTATGCAGTTTGTAGCTACTGAACTGTTTTGTACTTTACTTCATAAATAAAACTTAATTATTTTGTTTAAACACCAAACCTACCGTAACTTATGCAGTTTGTAGCTACTGAACTGTTTTGTACTTTACTTCGTAAATAAAACTTAATTATTTTGTTTAAACACCAAACCTACCGTAACCTATGCAGTTTGTAGCTACTGAACTGTTTTGTACTTTACTTCGTAAATAAAACTTAATTATTTTTTTTAAACACCAAACCTACCGTAACTTATGCAATTTGTAGCTACTGAACTGTTTTGTACTTTACTTCGTAAATAAAACTTAATTATTTTGTCTAAACACCAAACCTACCGTAACTTATGCAATTTGTAGCTACTGAACTGTTTTGTACTTTACTTCGTAAATAAAACTTAATTATTTTGTCTAAACACCAAACCTACCGAACCTATGCAGTTTGTAGCTACTGAACTGTTTTGTACTTTACTTCATAAATAAAACTTAATTATTTTGTTTAAACACCAAACCTACCGAACCTATGCAGTTTGTAGCTACTGAACTGTTTTGTACTTTACTTCGTAAATAAAGCTTAAGTTTTGGGGTGTCGAGGTAGGCGTTATTATATTTCCATATTCCTCATTACCATCTAGAACAGGTGTAATTAATAGTGCAAAAATAGGTAATGTGTAAGGACATAGTAAGCTTCGGAATTGCTTCATTGTCGTTCTTAGTTTATAGGTTAGAAAGCAGTTTTATGAAATTTAGCGTTTTTTAAAGGAAGAAATAAAAACTGCAGCACGAGATACTCACAAATAGAACAAATATTTTTCGATAGATGCAGAAAAATTGAAAACGGAATTAAGGGGGTTTTCAGAGTTCAATACTTGCGTAAGTCTTACAGCTATCATCAGATTTATAAGCGTTAAAAAAAACAAAATTTTGAATTTAATATGGATCGCAATTAAAAGGAGAAAATATATCATACACATCTGTATGCAGCATATATTAAAATGTCTAACTCGTTTTATGTAGTAGTTTGGAAAATTCCCTTGTAAGATACAAACGCGAACTTTGTAAATGACCTGTCCCTAAAATACCGTACTTTTGTAAACATTTTTTCCGTGTATTTCCGACGGAAATATCCAATTGGGGCTTAGAGGAAAGCCATTCAACAGTTTGTAAAAGTATTCCCTCACAATGATTAGTTCAAAGTAAAATAAATATACGCTTCTTGGAAGATTACTTAGAGTTGGAATTTTAAATATAAATGTAAACTTCTAAAGAATAAATGGAAAACTGTTAACTAATTGTGGGTCCATGAAAACAGTAAGGATGTTTTAAGACTAACCGCCCAATAACAGATCCGTTAGTAACCTACAAGTTTTAGTGATGAATGTAAATAGCTCACATCGTTGGGTAATACGAGTATAAAACCTACTTTATGTAGATAGTGGGAAGCCTACTTGTTAACTCACCAAGCCATACGACCATGCCTTTCCGGACCATGCACTGCTCTGACTGCAACTGTATAGACTACTGAAGGGGTTGAAGGTTAACTAGGGTTCTACAAATAGAACCGGTCACCGTTATCTGGGGAAAAGCGTTGAACCGTTTCGCATTCAAGAATAGGGACTTGCCGCGGGCTTTTACTGGCTGCAGAGTAGAGTAGGTCTCTTTGTGTAGCTAAGCAACGACAAGGGCAGAATATTGAGTCTACAGCACTTGAAACGTAGAATTAAAGGGCGCTCAATGATAAGGGCCGAAGTGCCCTGGTGCTGCAGAGGCCTGGCTACCCTGCTATTCGGTTAATGTGTTACAAAGTGGGCTTTTTATGTCTATAATCAGTTTAACCCTTAAGTACTGGCGCGGTTTTTTGTAACACTACTACTGGCGCGGGGGTTAAAAGCACCCTCATATTCAAACATTTTTTTTTTATTCTGACACAAATTTTGTCACAATTGCCTCGGTTTCGTCAAAGGTTAGAACGTTTCTAACTGTTATACATCATGGTTGTACACAAATTTGAATATTTGGTTTAATTTCTTTTTATCATTGAAAATTTGTGTTAAAAATGTAAGGTTTTTTTAAATTTGCATGAAAACAAATTTTCTTTGCAATTTAAATTTGTTTAACCTTGTATTCTTGTTAATAAGCTATAAAACTATAGAAAAAATAATACCATTGGTATTTGGGTAATATGTTGCTTATTTTTTGGGCCTAAAGTTACACAACTATAATTTCATTAAAATATCGAATTTTCGGTAAGGAAGCAAAACACACGCTTTTTTACATTTTTTATTTTGCACAAAACGAAAAGTATGTTATGCAAAATTATACAAAAGTACAAAGAGAACTAAAATAAAATATAACAATAAAAAAAACTTCGTAAAACATAAACATAATGAACTAATAATATTTGGTATAAACATAATGGTCCCTGTTTTTTTTGTAACAAGCATTGGTTTCTAAAGTACATCAGGTTTCTTACTGAGAGTCATCGTGGGGATCTAAAATATTCAGAACTAATAAAAAACAACAAATAAACAAAACGCCACTCCACAATGATAATTAAACGTATGTTAAAATAAATCCGGCCACAAAACGTAACTACTGGCGCGGGGTCCGTGGTGCACCCCAGAGCAAGTTTCAAGGACAACGGACTGCAAGGAACTGACGAAAACCGGTCTGGAAGGGGTGGAGGGATGAGACATAAAGGTACTAGGGCGATCAGCACTGCTGACAACTCATGTGAGTTACCAGAATGAAATTTACTACCCTGGGGGTCAAAATGCACCCCGGGCCAGTACTTAAGGGTTAACACAATATGACACAATCTAAGCCAGAAACACGCTGTACATACTACACACGCTAGCCGCAGGGGGTAAGCAGACTTGGCTTACTACTGACAACACTCACGTCTATACTATACACGCTAGCCGCAGGGGGTAAGCAGACTTGGCTTACTACTGACAACACTCACGTCTATACTATACACGCTAGCCGCAGGGGGTAAGCAGACTTGGCTTACTACTGACAACACTCACGTCTATACTTCACACTATTGCCGCAGGGGGTTAAGCAGACTTGGTTAACTCCTGACAACACTTACGTCTATACTACGCACCTAGCCGCAGGGGGGTAAGCAGACTTGGTTAACTCCTGACAACACTTACGTCTATACTACGCACCTAGCCGCAGGAAGGTAAGCAGACTTGGTTAACTCCTGACAACACTTACATCTATACTACGCACCTAGCCGCAGGAAGGTAAGCAGACTTGGTTAACTCCTGACAACACTTACATCTATACTACGCACCTAGCCGCAGGAAGGTAAGCAGACTTGGTTAACTCCTGACAACACTTATATCTATACTACGCACCTAGCCGCAGGAAGGTAAGCAGACTTGGTTTACTCCTGACAACACTTACGTCTATACTACGCACCTAGCCGCAGGAAGGTAAGCAGACTTGGTTAACTCCTGACAACACTTACGTCTATACTACGCACCTAGCCGCAGGAAGGTAAGCAGACTTGGTTAACTCTTGACAATACTTACGTCTATACTACGCACCTAGCCGCAGGAAGGTAAGCAGACTTGGTTAACTCCTGACAACACTTACATCTATACTACGCACCTAGCCGCAGGAAGGTAAGCAGACTTGGTTTACTCCTGACAACACTCACGTCTATACTTCACACTCTTGCCGCAGGGGGGTAAGCAGACTTGGTTTACTCCTGACAACAGATACGTCTATACTACACACACTAGCCGAAGAGGGGTAAGCAGACTTGGCTTACTACTGACAACACTCACGTCTATACTACACACGCTAGCCACATTGGGTAAGCAGACTTGGCTTACTACTGACAACACTCACGTCTATACTACACTCGCTAGCCGCAGGGGGGTAAGCAGACTTGGCTTACTACTGACAACACTCACATCTATACTACACTCGCTAGCCGCAGCGGGGTAACCAGACTTGGCCTACTACTGACAACACTCACGTCTATACTACATACGCTAGCCACAGGGGGTAAGCAGACTTGGCATACTACTGACAACACTCACATCTATACTACACTCGCTAGCCGCAGCGGGGTAAGCAGTCATGGCTTACTACTGACAACACTCACGTCTATACTACACACGCTAGCCGCAGGGGGGAAAGCAGACTTGGCTTACTACTGACAACACTCACGTCTATACTACACACGCTAGCCACATTGGGAAAGCAGACTTGGCTTACTACTGACAACACTCACATCTATACTACACACGCTAGCCGCAGGGGGTAAGCAGACTTGGCTTACTACTGACAACAGTCACGTCTATACTACACACGCTAGCCACATTGGGAAAGCAGACTTGGCTTACTACTAACAACACTCACGTCTATACTACACACGCTAGCCACAGGGGGTAAGCAGACTTGGCTTACTACTGACAACACCCACGTCTATACTACACACGCTAGCCGCAGGGGGGAAAGCAGACTTGGCTTACTACTGACAACACTCACGTCTATACTACACACGCTAGCCACATTGGGAAAGCAGACTTGGCTTACTACTGACAACACTCACGTCTATACTACACTCTCTAGCCGCAGGGGGGTAAGCAGACTTGGCTTACTACTGACAACACTCACATCTATACTACACTCGCTAGCCGCAGCGGGGTAACCAGACTTGGCTTACTACTGACAACACTCACGTCTATACTACACTCGCTAGCCGCAGGGGGGTAAGCAGACTTGGGTTACTACTGACAACACTCACATCTATACTACACTCGCTAGCCGCAGCGGGGTAACAAGACTTGGCTTACTACTGACAACACTCACGTCTATACTACACACGCTAGCCACAGGGGGTAAGCAGACTTGGCTTACTACTAACAACACTCACGTCTATACTACACACGCTAGCCGCAGGGGGTAAGCAGACTTGGCTTACTACTGGCAACACTCACGTCTATACTACACACGCTAGCCGCAGAGGGTAAGCAGACTTAACTTACTACTGACTTCACTCTCGTCTGTACTACATACGCTAGTCACATGGGGGTAAGCAGACTTAACTTACTACTGACTTCACTCTCGTCTATACTACATACGCTAGCCGCAGGGGGGTAAGCAGACTTGGCTTACTACTGACAACCCTCTCGTCTATACTACATACGCTAGCCGCAGGGGGGTAAGCAGACTTAACTTACTACTGACTTCACTCTCGTCTATACTACATACGCTAGCCGCAGGGGGTAAGCAGTCTTAACTTACTACTGACTTCACTCACGTCTATACTACATACGCTAGCCGCAGCGGGTAAGCAGACTTGGGTTACTACTGACAACCCTCACGTCTATACTACATACGCTAGCCGCAGGGGGGTAAGCAGACTTAACTTACTACTGACTTCACTCACGTCTATACTACATACGCTAGCCGCAGGGGGGTAAGCAGACTTGGCTTACTACTAACAACACTCACGTCTATACTACATACGCTAGCCGCAGGGGGGTAAGCAGACTTAACTTACTACTGACTTCACTCTCGTCTATACTACATACGCTAGCCGCAGGGGGGTAAGCAGACTTAACTTACTACTGACTTCACTCTCGTCTATACTACATACGCTAGCCGCATGGGGGTAAGCAGACTTGGCTTGCTACTGACTTCACTCTCGTCTATACTACATACGCTAGCCGCAGGGGGGTAAGCAGACTTAACTTACTACTGACTTCACTCTCGTCTATACTACATACGCTAGCCGCAGGGGGGTAAGCAGACCTAACTTACTACTGACTTCACTCTCGTCTATACTACATACGCTAGCCGCAGGGGGGTAAGCAGACTTAACTTACTACTGACTTCACTCTCGTCTATACTACATACGCTAGCCGCAGGGGGGTAAGCAGACTTGGCTTACTACTAACAACACTCTCGTCTATACTACATACGCTAGCCGCAGGGGGGTAAGCAGACTTAACTTACTACTGACTTCACTCTCGTCTATACTACATACGCTAGCCGCAGGGGGGTAAGCAGACTTGGCTTACTACTGACAACCCTCTCGTCTATACTACATACGCTAGCCGCAGGGGGGTAAGCAGACTTAACTTACTACTGACTTCACTCTCGTCTATACTACATACGCTAGCCGCAGGGGGGTAAGCAGACTTAACTTACTACTGACTTCACTCTCGTCTATACTACATACGCTAGCCGCAGGGGGGTAAGCAGACTTAACTTACTACTGACTTCACTCTCGTCTATACTACATACGCTAGCCGCAGGGGGGTAAGCAGACTTAACTTACTACTGACTTCACTCTCGTCTATACTACATACGCTAGCCGCAGGGGGGTAAGCAGACTTAACTTACTACTGACTTCACTCTCGTCTATACTACATACGCTAGCCGCAGGGGGGTAAGAAGACTTGGCTTACTACTAACAACACTCTCGTCTATACTACATACGCTAGCCGCAGGGGGATAAGCAGACTTGGCTTACTACTAACAACACTCTCGTCTATACTACATACGCTAGCCGCAGGGGGGTAAGCAGACTTGGCTTACTACTAACAACACTCTCGTCTATACTACATACGCTAGCCGCAGGGGGGTAAGCAGACTTGGCTTACTACTGACAACACTCACGTCTATACTACATACGCTAGCCGCAGGGGGGTAAGCAGACTTGGCTTACTACTGACAACACTCACGTCTATACTACATACGCTAGCCGCAGGGGGGTAAGCAGACTTAACTTACTACTGACTTCACTCTCGTCTATACTACATACGCTAGCCGCAGGGGGGTAAGCAGACTTGGCTTACTACTAACAACACTCTCGTCTATATTATATACGCTAGCCGCAGGGGGGTAAGCAGACTTGGCTTACTACTAACAACACTCTCGTCTATACTACATACGCTAGCCGCAGGGGGGTAAGCAGACTTGGCTTACTACTAACAACACTCTCGTCTATACTACATAAGCTAGCCGCAGGGGGGTAAGCAGACTTGGCTTACTACTGACTTCACTCTCGTCTATATTACATACGCTAGCCGCAGGGGGGTAAGCAGACTTAACTTACTACTGACTTCACTCTCGTCTATACTACATACGCTAGCCGCAGGGGGGTAAGCAGACTTGGCTTACTACTAACAACACTCTCGTCTATACTACATACGCTAGCCGCAGGGGGGTAAGCAGACTTGGCTTACTACTGACTTCACTCTCGTCTATATTACATACGCTAGCCGCAGGGGGGTAAGCAGACTTGGCTTACTACTAACAACACTCTCGTCTATACTACATACGCTAGCCGCAGGGGGGTAAGCAGACCTAACTTACTACTGACTTCACTCTCGTCTATATTACATACGCTAGCCGCAGGGGGGTAAGCAGACTTGGCTTACTACTAACAACACTCTCGTCTATACTACATACGCTAGCCGCAGGGGGGTAAGCAGACTTGGCTTACTACTAACAACACTCTCGTCTATACTACATACGCTAGCCGCAGTGGGGTAAGCAGACTTATCTTACTACTAACAACACTCTCGTCTATACTACATACGCTAGCCGCAGGGGGGTAAGCAGACTTAACTTACTACTGACTTCACTCTCGTCTATACTACATACGCTAGCCGCAGGGGGGTAAGCAGACTTGGCTTACTACTAACAACACTCTCGTCTATACTACATACGCTAGCCGCAGGGGGGTAAACAGACTTAACTTACTACTGACTTCACTCTCGTCTATACTACATACGCTAGCCACGGGGGGGTAAGCAGACTTGGCTTACTACTGACAATCCTCTCGTCTATACTACATACGCTAGCCGCAGGGGGTAAGCAGACTTAACTTACTACTGATTTCACTCACGTCTATACTACACACGCTAGCCGCAGGGGGGTAAGCAGACTTGGCTTACTACTGACAACCCTCTCGTCTATACTACATACGCTAGCCGCAGGAGGTAAGCAGACTTAACTTACTACTGACTTCACTCACGTCTATACTACACACGCTAGCCGCAGGGGGGTAAGCAGACTTGGCCTACTACCGACAACACTCACGTCTATACTACATACGCTATACACTTTCTACACACACAACACAGTCTCTCTACACATTAACACTTAAACCCTTAGGGATCATCGACTTCTTAGAATCGTTACACGTTGGGAGTGCTGGAAAGACCAGAGCCTGTTAAACTGGTCCGGGATTCTGCTGCGAGTTTGCTCTGCGTATGACGTTTGTGTGGTTGTTGGTTTACCAGCTGCTTCGGGCCTTCAGGGGATGAAGCCTGTGGTACAGTATTACGAGTTCTCAACTGTTGCTCTCCTCTCGAGCTAAGGGGGAACTATACACGGGATAGAAATGATCGCATTTGATCCATATGTGTAATGGTTCCTATAATTACACCCGTAACCTTTTCTCATCTAATTGTTGTAAATGATTAACCAATTTAATGAACAACTTGTATATTTCATTTGTAAAATAATTCTGTTTTATTCTTAACACTTTCCAGCTTGTAACTTTCTTTCTTGACCATGTTTACATTATTTAATATACTTTAACTGAATTCGGTACAACTACATTTTGTATGCTTTTTTTATTAAAATATATTATAATTTGTGTTTATTAGTTGAATTTATTCTTTAAACAATCTTTAATAATTTTGTTATTTTGGATATACTATAGTAATAATCACCAAAAACAAGTCATATAAAAACTTTTATAAATATCACTTCCTACCTAAATCAACAAAGAAACATTTTTATTTTAGTTTCTTTTTATTTTATAATTACTTATTACACTTTTGCTATTACTTGCGACCTGACTTTTTGTTAACTAAAGGTTGTTAAATTGTCAACTTACACTTGGAGGAAACGTTTTCGTCTTATGACTTCTTCACCCTCGTGTTTTTGCCGCTAGGAATGCTGCAGTTGTGCTTCTTCGGTACTATTTTTTTAAAGTTAAAAGTGATGTGATCGACGATTGTGTGATTTGTGTCATGTTTGTTCATTTAGGGTGTCATTTTTATGTATGTTGCTATGTCAGTATATTTCATATTGTTCTAGTGTGTTTAATTTATGGCCTTTGTTGCATGTGTGAAGGATGCTCATGTTATTTTCCACACTATTGCATGAGTGTTTAGTGTCTTGTATGAGGTGATTTGCGAAGGTGGATTTAATAGCAGTGTGCAGTGCGCTTTTGTGTTCTTTATATCTTTCGGTGAAAGATCTGCCTGTTTGTCCAATTTAGAACTTATTGCAGTTGTTGCATTTTAGTTTGTATACTCCTGGGGTATTGTAAACTAGGAACAAAAAAATAATATTAAAAATTATTTTTCATATAATAACAAAATTTACAAACAGGAAGATGGTCTAGCCATGGGTTTCTCTTTATCAAATATAATATCCGAAATATTTTTACAATATATAGATGATAAAATAAATAAAATTATACAGACATTTGATAAAAACGGTTATTGCTTTAGATATGTAGATGATGGTTTGTTTGTATCTAATAATAATGGTTTAAACTTAATAACTATTTTAGATAAAATAAATGAGTTAAATAAAAATATCAATTTTACTTATGAAATGGAAAAACATAATAATAAGATCAACTTTCTAGATATAACATTATAAGACATAATAATGAATTTGAATTTAACATATATCGTAAACCGACACAAACTAACTAAATAATACTTAATAATTCTAATCATCCGTATAATCAAAAAATGGCTGCCTTATATAATTTAATATAGATTACATAAAATACCTATGCATAATGAAAATAAAATGAGAGAGAATAACATCTATCAAATTGCAATTGAGAATGGCTATAAAAAGAAAACTGTTGATAAACTTAATTATAATATTTTAAAGAAACAAAATAATAATAAATACACCAAAACCTCTTAACCACAAACTTTCTTTAATTTACCCTAATGTACATTTCAGTTACAAAGTAACCATCCTCAGAGGGATAACATACAAAGACAGTCTTTGTATGTTATCCCTCTGAGGATGGTTACTTTGTAACTGAAATGTACATTAGGGTAAATTAAAGAAAGTTTGTGGTTAAGAGGTTTTGGTGTATTTATTATTAAATTCAACCACAGTATATTCCTAATAAATAGAAACAAAATAATAATCTAATTTACAAAAATAAAATGATGATAATGTCATATAGACTTCATTTATATCTTTTGGTAATGAAGTAAAAAATATCACAAAATTGTTAAAGGTAGCAACATTAAATTCGCATATAATACTAATAATAAATTAATAAATATAATAAATAATAACAATAAAATTATTAATATGCATGGAAAAAACGGTGTATATAAATTGGAATGTGACTGTTGTAATAAAATTTATATAGGGAAAACTAAGAAAAACTTAAAGATAGATTTAAAGAGCATTTCAATGCATATAAAAAGTCAGAAATTTATAAATCGAATTTTGCTAGTCATTGTATTAATAATAGTCACATATTTCCTAATATGATCTTGTAAAAGAAAGTAACAAAGGCCTGAGAATGAATATTTTTGAGGCTTTAGAAATACATAAATATAATACTAATAATGAGTTTATAAATGAACAAATACAAGTAAAATCTAAATTTGATACTATATTCAGTGTTTGTAATGTTAGGGCAGCAAAGTAATAGTTTGACAACATTGTAATAGATTTGGCAACGCTGTTTGTTGGATCATGTATGCACATGTATGTTTGATTTTAATTATTTAGTATTCCTGATGATATTGGTACTCTTTGCCAACGAAAAGCTTTGAATTGTACATTCAAATAATTATGCTTGTATTTGCATTTTGTCTTATTTCTTTATCAATACACAAGAAAACATATCGTAGAATATAACTCCCGATTATCCGTGGAATAGGGTGGCCCGATAACGCCGGATAACGAATTCACCGGATAATCCGCTATGAACAAAGAATACGCAAAACGATCGATAATCGATTATTATACCATAAGTTACACAAATAATGACCCCGGTTAATGCAATTCACAAATAATCTTCAGAGGACAAAATAAATACAGAAAATAATTTAAAATGTCGATGTATTTGACAGATGATAACATGTTCATTTATATGTCTAACTATTTACAATACGTACATAAGTATACGTCAAAAGTAAGTATGTATGTACATATGTAACTTCCTTTACACATAATACTTTCACTTTTTAAGAAAAAAATCTGTCACTTTCGTCTGTTTTTTTTTGTGAGCATTGATTTAGCTTTAATGTGCGATCTAAGTTTCTTGAGAACCATTTTGTCGCACAGTGAAGAGTCGTCTTGCTCTAATTATTGTGTCCGTTGTTTTCATCTCAAAAATTTAATTTCTACCATATACAGGTTTATTTGGGACATTAAAACAGTGTATTAGACATTAAAACGTTGTTTTATTTATCGGTTTACAATTAAAAAAAGGAAATTTACATAAAATATGAACTAATACAAATGATAAAATACTCCATGACAAAAAATAAAATTCAATAAAAAAGACAAGGAAATAAAAATTACGCATAAAAATTCAAACTACCTACTACTAAAATAACCACTCAACGTTCAACTCGGAATGTTTGTTTCTACTTGTGTCACAAAGCCATAAAGATCGATAATGTATATGACAGACATGGATAATGCATATGTCACGTCCTAGACTAATTATAGCCTTGATTAGCTGACATTTGTTTACGATGTTATGATACACATTAGGTTTTCGGGCGTCTAAGCATTTTGTCATTGTCTCTTATATACAGTAGTACGTTCCTACCTCGAGTTGGTTCATTCACTCTAATAGGACAGTTATCGTTTATCCTTGCGTTATTTGAGAAAGCTTAGTTTATTTTTATGATCGTTGTTTTTACCGGATATTGTGCCGAGTTGAGTGGTTAAAAAAACAATAATGAATCTGATTGGAATAAAAATTGGATATTTGTAAAACATTGGCAGACCCCGGATAATCCGCAAACCGGTTAATCCTACCACGGATAATCGGGAGTTTACTGTATATATAAATATATATATAAAGTTATTATTATTACTTGTAAATAATTTTTCCCACCACTAAGTGGAATAATTTTACCTTATTTGATGAGGCACCTTTCGATCACTTGACCATTGTCGAATCACTGAATTAATTTTTTTCAATTTTTCTGGTGTGGATGTTCGGACCGTGATGTTGGTATACATGTTTCTTCATGAGCCGCGTGTATAATGTTTTTGAGTAGTACGTCGTCTGCATATGTTGTCTGTAGGTTCATTAAATTGTTGTGTATGTTTTTGTAAATGTGGTATTTTTCTAGTGAGTGTAGTTTTATTAGGTTATTATTTATTTGAAGTAGGGTTAGGTTATTTTCGTAACTTGTTATTTCATGTTTATGTGATATTAGGTGTGCTGCAACATTTGATGCTTTTGTATTTTTATTTTTGAATGCTCTGTAATGTTCTTCAAATCTTATTTTAAATGATCTGGTTGTTTTCCCTATGTAAAATGCGTTGCAGTCGTTACATGTAATTTTGTAAATTCCTGATAGGTTATGTTTTTCTGTATTTGTTTTGTGGTTTGTGTTATTAAGATGTTTTGTTATTGTGTTGTTTGGTTTGTATGATGGAGTGTAGTATTCTTTGTTGTATATATTTGTTATTTTTTCTATTTTGTGATTGGTGTATTTATATTTTAGGTAGATTTTTTTATTTTCATTATTTTTGTGTTCAGGTTGTAGTGTTGTGTTGAGGTTAGGTTTTTTTGTAAATTTATTGTATATGTTTTTTATATGGTGTTTGTTGTATACATTTTCTATTGCTATTTTTGTAATATTATCTAATTCTTCATTTAATTTTTGTTTGTTATCTTGTGTGTATTTTATTGCTTTATTTATCATGTTACTGTAAGTGTTAATTTTGTATGTCCAGGGGTGGTTAGATTTGTAGTGTATTGTGGTGTTGTTGGAAGTTGATTTTCTGTGTACTGTAATTTCTATTTTATTATTGGTTATATTTAATGTAATGTCAAGATGGTTAATTGTTCTGTTTGTTTCTGTTTCGAAGTTGAATTGTTTGTGTTTTGTTGTATGTATTTAATTTGTTTAGTATTATGATCGGTTCGTTGTGAATGGTAGGTTGGTATATTACAAGTACATCATCTACGTATCTTGTCCATAGTAAAATGTTATGTGTGTTTAGTATAGGTTTAATTATTATTTGTTCAAAGTGTTGTAGACATATTTCTGACATGACTGATGATATGGGTGATCCCATGGGGAGTCCAGTTGTTTGTTTATAGTATTTATTGTTAAATTGGAAGTAATTTTGGTTACATATGTGTTTGGTTAGCGTAATGATACTATCTATTGTGTTTCTTTTTTCGTTATTGTGTATTAGTTTGTTTTTTATTATTTCTATGGTTTCTTCTATTGGGATACTAGGGTACATGTTAGTTATGTCATAACTTATTATTTTTGTGTTGCTGTTTGTTTTTATGTTTTTTATTTTATTAATTAATTCGTATCCTTTTTTATGTTGTATGTGTTGTTGATATGTATTTTAGATCTTATTATTTTGTCTAGTATTTTTGGGATTATGTAAGATGGTGCTGTTGTGAAATTTATTAGTGGTCTAAATGGTGTGTTAGGTTTGTGGATTTTAGGTATGCCTGTTAATATTGGTGCGCATGGTTTGAATGGGTATAGTCTTGTGTGGTATTTTAATTTATTGTTATAGTTTAGGGTATTTCTCAGTGACTTAGGTTTTTCATTGTATTAAGGTATTTGTTAGTTGGTTGGGTCTGGGATTTGTTCGTATTTATTTTCTCTTATGTGGTTTGTCATTGAATTGATGTATTTGGTATTTTCAATTATTACTGGTGTGTTTGTTTTATCTGATTTTAATATTGTGTAGTCGTTGTTTTCTAGTTTTTCTTTGAGTTTAATAATTTCTTTTTTGTTTATATATTGTATTTTTTGTTTTTTGGGGTTTTTATTAGGTTAATATTATTATAAATGTTGTTTCTTATGTGTTCAGTGTTTTGGTGGGTAATTTTATGGATGTTAGATTCTGTGTTAACTATTAGGTTTTTTATTTTTTGGTTTTTGTTAAAATCGGGTAGGGAATATTTGAAAGCATTTGTTATTATTATTTTTTTTTTCAGTGAATTGTGTTTTAGTTAGGTTTATGAATTTTTTGTTGCTAGAGGTGTGGTTTTGGTTTTGGTTTGTTTTTAGGCTAGTTTTTAGGTTATGTTGTTTTTTAAGATAATCTATTTTTTTGTTATGTCTATTTATTGTATTTATTTTGTATTTTATTATGGTTTGTTGTAGAGATTTTATGGTTTGTATAGGTGTGAGATTATCAAAGGTTTTCATTATTTCTAAATTGGTTGTGTAAAGTTGTAAGTTGATTTGACTTTTTTTATGGTAAGCAGATTTAATATTTTCTTTAATTACGTGTAATTCGGCTATTTTAGCTTTCATTAACAAAGGAAATACGAGAGTTCCTTATTTTGAAAACAATAGAGGAATCTTGGCCTTTTGGATCTTCGGTGTATGTAACTCGTGGATAGATTATGTGTCACCTAACTGTTATAACACTGAGTAATATTTCATCAGACGGTGTTACATTAATCCATCATACAGAATATTTGCAACTGATTTTGTTTAGTAGTAGCCATTGAATGCGATAAACCACGATGAAACTCGCTAAACA